>CM059447.1:1614308-1616808 GCA_030390025.1 Squalus acanthias | reverse complement strand
TATTTAACTGCTGGCAGCATCACAACTGAGTCTAACCTGATGTCCCGTTTCCAGCAAGTGCTGGCTGATGTTCTCTCTCCTTCCAAACCTGGGCTACTGGGGGTGCTGAAGTGTTCAATGAGAGCAACTAACACATGGGGACAAATGTTTTACACATTGGCGTGACATTGTTCACCGACAGTCTCACAGTGGATCGGATTCCTTTCTCCACCCAGTGCGGTGCAGGGAAGGCTGACGAACATTTAAAACATTCACCGTGCCCAGTGGTAAATTAAAACAGGGCAGCCGAGAGGAAGGAAATCTTTACGCTCACTGGGCTGGCCCATTATTTGCAGTGAACACCTTGGCGCCAGGAGTCAGTGCACAATTGACACAAAAACCAATTAAGATCAAAGAGGGAAGAGGAGTCTCCACAGCAATTGAGCTTAAATTAAAAAAAAACTTACAACGCAGGACAATATGTTTTGGTACAGGAAGAATGTGTTTCCCTCCGCATCCTTGTTTCAGATTCCTTCACTCAGGGAACGATAGTAAAACATGGGGAGCGGGACTAGGATAATTATAGGATCGCACTGGTCGGAAGGGGAGGGGGAACCTGAGATAGCAAGAACTATAAGTGGCCTAAATAATTAACATCTCTCTCTCTCTCTTCATCTGTGGCAATGAGTCTGTTTGAAGTCGAGGTGAGCCACTGACCGTGGTTTTTATTCTTAATTGGCTGACCTTAACTCCACCAGCTGTCTTTGCCACTGGCTCCTTCAGAGAGCCCTGTGAACAGAATGAGATGGAAGCTAAAATGCTGGTTTGCAAAGGCTGCGGGCCCCTTGATCTATGTTGTATGTATTTTACCTCACTCAAAAAACAACAAAATCACAGGCTGAAAGGCAGGGCCGGATCAGAAAGCGATTCCTCAGCTAATCCGTGCTTTCACCAAAACGTTACCGGAATTTGATTGCGGTCACACCCGCCTCCCTCCCCCCCCTTCTCACCGTTTATTAACACTGATAGTTAATGTGTTCCTGCACCTGTGATCCTCACCCTTTTATTACAGCTCATTTCTGCTTTGGATCATCGTGTGTACAACTCCCAGTGTCGAACAATCCCCTGTGACTTGTTTCATCAGATGACTTCCTTAGGTTGTACCTCCCCCCACCCCCCACCCCCCACCCCAGCCTGCGAGTGATCCATCTCCCCCCACCCCCCACCCCAGCCTGCGAGTGATCCATCTTCCCCCCCCACCCCCCACCCCAGCCTGCGAGTGATCCATCTTCCCACTCCCACCCCCCTCCCCCCACCCCTCACCCCAGCCTGCGAGTGATCCATCTCCTCCCACCCCCCACCCCAGCCTGCGAGTGATCCATCTCCCCCCACCCCAGCCTGCGAGTGATCCATCTCCCCCCACCCCAGCCTGCGAGTGATCCATCTCCCCCCCCCCACCCCCCACCCCAGCCTGCGAGTAATCCATCTCCCCCCCACCCCCCACCTCAGCCTGCGAGTGACCCAAGAGATTATGCCTAAAGCAAGTGTCCCCATTAACAGTGACCATGAATAGGCTCCTCTGCCTTGTTCGATTCACCCATTCCCATTCTCCAGTTAAGCGGGTTAGGCAAGCAGGGCTATACTCGAACTGACCACTAGGAGGTGCACGGGAGCAACGTGGAGAAGGTGATGGCACGTCGGGACTGGGAGCCTGTCACACATCACTGGCTACCCTGCAGTGTGACAGGAAGTCACAGTCACCTAGCCTGTCCTCTCTCAAACTCCGCTCGTTTTAAGGGGATCGGTAACCTGTCATTTTGTCAGCATGCTATTCAGTCATGGGGGGGGGTGGGGGGCGGAGCAGGGCGGGGCCTGATCCTGTTCCCTGCCCAACACTCACACCTGCAGGGGTCAGCGACACGTAGCAGGAGCCTGGGCTGGATTGTGGCCCTCTCTGGCCCAAGGACCATGGGGATCTCCCCTCCCGTTGGCAGACCTGCCCGAGATCAGCGAACTGGGCGCGGAGCCACTGGTGGGGGTGCTGGGACCCGGGCCCCTCCTTGTCCGTGAGGCTCAGTTCCCCGCTCAAACTCCCGCCTCCTCTTCTTGGCTTTTGATGCCAACATTGACCTGATTTTTTTTTTTCCCCAACAGGCACAAAGCACCAAAGAAACCGGCGGCCCCTGCGCATCCAGCACAGTCCAGCGAGCTGGTCGTCACCTACTTTTTCTGCGGAGAGGACATTCCATACCGGCGGATGATGAAAGGTCACAGCATGACCCTGGCCCACTTCAAGGAGCAGCTCAGCAAGAAAGGAAACTACAGGTAAGAGTCTGTCCGCTGTCGGGGGGGTGATCGGGGAGGGAGAGTGTGGGGGGCTGGGGGTGAATGGGTGGGGAGAGGGGGGTGACCGGGGTGGGGAGAGGGGGGTGACCGGGGTGGGGAGAGGGGGGTGACCGGGGTGGGGAGAGGTGGGTGAACAGGGGGGGAGAGGGGGGTGACCGGGGTGGGGAGAGGGGGT
>CM059447.1:1607500-1613808 GCA_030390025.1 Squalus acanthias | reverse complement strand
GCGCTCCCTCAGTACCACCCCTCTGACAGTGCAGCGCTCCCTCAGTACTGACCCTCCGACAGTGCAGCGCTCCCTCGGTACCACCCCTCCGACAGTGCCACACTCCCTCAGTACTGCCCCTCCAACAGTGCAGCGCTCCCTCAGTACAGACCCTCCGACAGTGGAGCGCTCCCTCAGCACTGCCCCTCCGACAGTGCAGCGCTCCCTCAGTACTGCCCCTCCAACAGTGCAGCGCTCCCTCAGTACTGCCCCTCCGACAGTGCAGCGCTCACTCAGTACTGCTCCTCCGACAGTGCAGCGCTCCCTCAGTACAGACCCTCCGACAGTGCAGCACTCACTCAGTACTGACCCTCCGACAGTGCAGCATTCCCTCTGTACTGCCCCTCCGACAGTGCAGTGCTCCCTCAGTACCGCCCTTTCGACAGTGCAGCACTCCCTCAGTCCTGCCCCTCCGACAGTGCGGCGCTCCCTCAGTAGCGCCCCTCTGACAGTGCAGCGTTCCCTCAGTACTGCCCCTCCGACAGTGCAGCGCTCCCTCGGTACCGCCCCTTCGACAGTGCAGCGCTCCCTCAGTACTGACCCTCCGACAGTGCAGCGCTCCCTCAGTACCACCCCTCTGACAGTGCAGCGCTCCCTCAGTACTGACCCTCCGACAGTGCAGCGCTCCCTCGGTACCATCCCTCCGACAGTGCCACACTCCCTCAGTACTGCCCCTCCAACAGTGCAGCGCTCCCTCAGTACAGACCCTCCGACAGTGGAGCGCTCCCTCAGCACTGCCCCTCCGACAGTGCAGCGCTCCCTCAGTACTGCCCCTCCAACAGTGCAGCGCTCCCTCAGTACTGCCCCTCCGACAGTGCAGCGCTCACTCAGTACTGCTCCTCCAACAGTGCAGCGCTCCCTTAGTACTGCCTATTCGACAGTGCAGCGCTCCCTCAGTACTGCCCCTCCGACAGTGCAGCACTCCCTCAGTACTGTCCCTCCGACAGTGCAGCACTCCCTCAGTACTGACCTTCACTGTTCGGGGAGGCATGTGGGGCTCTGACCTTATGTTGAAGGGAAGGTCATTGATGAAGCAGCTGAAGATGGTTGGGCCTAGGACACTGCCCTGAGGAATTCCTGCAGCGATGTCCTGCGGCTGAGATGATTGACCTTCAACCACCACAACCATCTTCCTTTGTGCTAGGTATGACTCCAGCCAGTGGAGAGTTTTCCCCCCGATTCCCATTGATTTGAGTTTTACTAGGGCTCCTTGATGCCACACTCGGTCAAATGCTGCCTTGATGTCAAGGGCAGTCACTCTCGCCTCACCTCTAGAATTCACCTCCTTTGACCATGTTTGGACCAAGGCTGTAATGAGATCGGGAGCCCAGTGGTCTTGGCGGAACCCAAACTGGGCATCGGTGAGCAGGTTATTGGTAAGTGCCGCTTGATAGCACTGTCGATGACACCTTCTGATGATTGAGAGTAGACTGATGGGGCGGTAATTGGCCGAATTGGATTTGTCCTGCTTTTTGTGGACAGGACATACCTGGGCAGTTTTCCACTTTTTCGGGTAGATGTCAGTGTTATAGCTGTACTGGAACAGCTTGGCTAGAGGTGCAGCTAGTTCTGGAGCACAAGTCTTCAGCACTGCAGCCGAAGAAAAAGTATATTTCAGAATGAGTAATGTTCCCTCTAAGCTGTGTGGCCGCACAGCTCTCTGCCGGTTCCGCGTAGCCCGGGACCAGCTTTTTCAATGTTAAATTTCGTGCATGTGCGAAACTGTGAAGGGGCCGCGCACCCAAAAAAAATTAGGGGGACCATTGCTCTCCAGTAAATATCAGCACTGTCAATAGCAGAGTCAGTGGGGACGTTTTCGGGTAGCACAATTCTTAAATATCCTGTGACAATGAAGGGAAAATTGGAACGGGAGAGAAAGAGACGTGAAAGAGACCAACAGAGCAAGGCCCCCACAAACAGACTACAAAACACCAGAAATATTTCCCTTCAGTTTGGTTAATATTTCAATGCAGTTCATTGTCTTGTTTAATGTAGAGTTTTAGCAATACAATTTCCAAAATGAAATCTTCCTATTCGCTGCGATACTTGTTGATAATTTATTGAATTGTTTGGTTGTGCTTTCTGAGAGTAATTGGATGTTTTCGGTACAATTCTTGGTGCGTGGGAGATGATTGCAAACACATTGCCGTGGAGCAGTCAGTTACAGGGTGTGTCTCAGTCAAAGCCCAGTACACCAGCAGGTAGCGTTCTGCCAGGAGAACGCACTGAGTCCCAGTGTACTGGCTCTCTGAACTCACCCCAGCACCAACTGGGAGGTGCAGCAGTTAAATTCCATTCATTATGTACCACATACTCACGACCTTTGTTCCAAGCTTCATTGTGTCTCTCTATCTTACCACTGCTGCCATGGTTATTATAATTGCTATCTATTTAATTGCTCCTTTGAACTTTCCTCTCCAGCCAGCACACTCTTTTTAAAAGAATTAATTCTCGGGATATGGGCGTCGTTGGCAAGGTCAGCATTTGTTGCCCATCCGTGGCTCAGTGGGCAGCACTCTCAGCTCTGAGTCAGAAGGTCGTGGGTTCAAGCCCCAATCCAGAGACTAGAGCACAAAAATCTAGCCTGACTCTTCAGTGCAGTGCTGACGGAGTGCTACACTGTCGGAGGTGCCGTCTTTTGGCCGAGACGTTAAACTAATTGCTAATAATTAACTAAATACTAACTAGTATTAGTAAAAAAAAGTACTGGAGAAATTAATGAGACTGAAAGCCAATAAATCCCCTGGACCTGATGGCCTACATCCTAGGGTTTTGAAAGAGGTGGCTATAGAGATAGTGGATGCATTGGTTGTCATTTTCCAAAATTCCATAGATTCTAGAACGGTTCCCGCGGATTGGAAGGTAGCAAATGTAACCCCACTATTTAAGAAAGGAGGGAGAGAGAAAACGGGGAACTACAGACCAGTTAGCCTGATATCAGTAGTAGGGAAAATGCTAGAATCTATTACTAAGGACGTGGTAACAGGGCACTTAGAAAATAATAATAGGATTGGGCAGAGTCAACACGGATTTATGAAAGGGAAATCGTGTTTGACAAATCTGTTAGAGTTTTTTGAGGTTGTAACTAGCAGAATAGATAAGGGGGAACCAGTGGATGTGGTGTATTTGGATTTTCAGAAGGCATTCGATAAGGTGCCACACAAGAGGTTATTAAACAAAATTAGTGCTCATGGGATTGGGGGTAATATATTAGCATGGATTGAGGATTGGTTAACGGACAGAAAACAGAGAGTAGGAATAAACGGGTCATTTTCGGGTTGGCAGGCTGTAACTAGTGGGGTACCGCAAGGATCAGTGCTTGGGCTTCAGCTATTCACAATCTATATCAATGATTTGGATGAGGGGACCAAATGTAATATATCCAAGTTTGCTGATGATACAAAGCTGGGTGGGAATGTAAGTTGTGAGGAGGATGCAAAGAGGCTTCAAGGGAATATAGACAGGCTAAGTGAGTGGGCAAGAACATGGCAAATGGAATATAATGTGGAGAAATGTGAAGTTATCCACTTTGGTAGGAAAAATAGAAAAGCAGAGTATTTTTTAAATGGTGAGAGATTGGGAAATGTTGGTGTTCAGAGGGACCTGGGTGTCCTTGTACATGAATCACTGGAAGTTAACATGCAGGTACAGGAAGCAATTAGGAAAGCAAACGGTATGTTGGCCTTTATTACAAGAGGATTTGAGTATAAGAGTAAAGACGTCTTACTGCAATTATATAGGGCCCTGGTGAGACCACACCTGGAGTATTGTGTACAGTTTTGGTCTCCTTACCTAAGGAAGGATATACTTGCCATAGAGGGAGTGCAACGAAGGTTCACCAGACTGATTCCTGGGATGGGGGGGATTGTCCTATGAGGAGAGATCGAGTAGACTAGGCCTATATTCTCTAGAGTTTAGAAGAATGAGAGGTGATCTCATTGAAACATACAAAATTCTTACAGGGCTTGACAGGGTAGATGCAGGGAGGATGTTTCCCCTGGCTGGGGAGTCCAGAACCAGGGGTCAGAGTCTCAGAATAAAGGGTCGCCATTTAGGACTGAGATGAGGAGAAATTTCTTCACTGAGTGTGGTGAATCTTTGGAATTCTCTACCCCAGAGGGCTGTGGAGGCTCAATCATTGAGTATATTCAAGACAGAGATCGATAGATTTTTGAATATTAAGGGACTCAAGGGATATGGGGATAGTGCAGGAAAGTGGAGATGAGGTAGAAGATCAGCCATGATCTTATTGAATGGCGGAGCAGGCTCGAGGGGCCAAATGGCCGACTCCTGCTCCTATTGCTTATGTTCTTATGTAAACCGAGGCCCTGTCTGCTCTCTCAGGTGGATGTAAAAGATCCCATGGCAGTATTTCGAAGAAGAGCAGGGGAGTTCTCCCCGGTGTCCTGGGGCCAATATTTATCGCTCTATCAACATCACTAAAAACAGATTATCTGATCATTATCACATTGCTATTTGTGGGAGCTTGCTGTGTGCAAATTGGGTGCCGCGTTTCCTACATTACAACAGTGACCATACTTCAAAAAGTACTTAATTGGCTGTAAAGCGCTTTGGGACATCCTGAGATCGTGAAAGGCGCTATAGAAATGAAAGTCTTTCTTTTATCTCTGGTTGTCCAGAGGGGGTGGTCGTGGCTCTTCTCTTTGAACCACAGCAGTCCATGTGCAATCATAACCAAAAAATATCAGGCGGAGTTCTGAGAGTTTAAGATCCACCAGACCCTCCCCTGGAAGGTTGTATTGATTGACGAGACCGCCTTCCAATTTAAGGTTCCATTGTCAGTTCCATTTCTTTTTGCATTGACAGTAAATGTCCCAATAGGTTCCTCAGAGGGGGAATGAATGGCTGTCAAAATTCATTCTCGGGATGTGGGTGTCGCTGGCTAGACCAGCATTTATTGCCCATCCCTAGTTGCCCTTGAGAAGGTGGTGGTGAGCGGCCTTCTTGAACCGCTGCAGTCCGTGTGGTGAAGGTCTTCCCACAGTGCTGTTAGGGAGGGAGTTCCAGGATTGTGACCCAGCGACGATGAAGGAACGGCGATATACTTCCAAGTCAGGAGGTGACTGATGGCATTGTCAGAAAGGAGGGTTTTGAGGATAGTACTGGTTCTGCTGTTGCTATTTACAGCTCCTCTAGACTCATCTTTTGTTTCTTGCAGAGAGCCAGCAAAGGCTCGGCGGGCCGAATGGCCGCCTTCCGTGCTGTAACCATTCTATGATTCTTTACTTGTCCCATTACCACCCCCTTTCTCCTCGCACCATCATCCCTTTTGTCATTTAATCTCTCCTGCCTTACAACCTTTTGTTCTTTCCTCCCCTCCCCCCTGCCCCCTGCCCTGCCCCACACTTGCTTAAAACCAGTTCCATCTCTAACTTTTTCTAGTTCTGACGAAGGGTCATCGACCTGAAACGTTAACTCTGTTTCTCTCTCCACAGATGCTGCCTGACCTGCTGAGTGTTTCCAGCATTTTCTGTTTTTATTTCAGATTTCTAGCATCTGCAGTATTTTGCCTTTGTATTCGGGTTTTGAGGAGATGTGGGGAGGGGAGAAGATAGCAAGGCAAAGGGAGAAGGGGTGGGAGGGCGGTTAAGCAGAGAACGCCAGAGTCCTGGACCCGGACAGCTGAAGGTCCAGCCACTGAAGGTGGTGAGCGGGGAAGGGTGTGCGCGGGAGGCCAGGTGGGAATAGGATTACTTGTATTAGACCCCGCTCAGTGTCTCCCTTTGAGTCTGGAGTTCCCTTTATTCCCAATCTTCCCCTGGTTCCCGAAAGGTAGTGCTTGCTGTTGAAGTTATACCCATCAGGAAAGACTGAACAGGCCGGGGCTCTTTTCTCTAGGAAAGAGAAGGCCGAGGGGTGACCCGATCGAGGTCGTTAAAGTTATGAAGAGGTTCAATAGGGCAGATGTAGAGAAGATGTTTCCACTTGTGGGGAGTCCAAAACTAGGGATCATAAATATAGGATAATCACTAATAAATTCAATAAAGGAGAATGCAATCAGGAGAAATTTTTTACCCAGAGAGTGGTGAGAATGTGGAACTCGCTACCACAGGGAGTGGTTGAGGCGAATAGTATAGAAGCATTTAAGGAGAAGCAAGATAAACACATGAGGGAGAAAGGAATAGAAGGTTATGCTGATAGGGTGAGATGAAGTAGGGTGGGAGGAGGCTCGTGTGGAGCATAAACACCGGCACAGACCGGTTGGGCCGAACGGCCTGTTTCTGTGCTGGAATCATCGGCTGTGAAGC
>CM059447.1:1200000-1602500 GCA_030390025.1 Squalus acanthias | reverse complement strand
TTTAAAACCCCTGAGCGCTGAAAGAATGTGAAGCTTCACATACTGTACAGAAAGCCGAGAGATAAGAGAACCCAGAAAGCTATCTGTCTTATCTCTTAAAACAGATCAGTGGAGTTTCTAAACAAGCTTTCTGCAGCTACTCCTCCTGTCAATTAAAACTGTTAGAGAAAGCAAAACAACAGCAGCCGAAGGGGTTAAAGAACAAGTTGTTGCTGGTGCCTTTGATGGTGGTTTTAAATGACAATGATCAAATGGCTCTTTGAAAAAGACACATACCCGTGGTTTGATTAAGGTTTTGAGATAACCTTTATATATAAAAAAACCCAGCCCTGATCTAAAATTACAGCCATGGCCTGGTCGGGCTTTGATGCTGAAACAGTTTCATTTCCTGTTTATATGGTGATACCAGGTTCTGTAAGGAGATAAAGCAACTCAGAGGATATTAAATAAGTGACGATCCCTTGGCTATTTGCTGGCACTGGTTTGATGTTTCTCTTCCCGAGGAATCAGCATACCCTTTTCAAAGCATTTCTTCAGATGCTGGTAATCCTTTTTGCCTTAATGTATTTGTTAAAAGTCATAAATGTTAGAAGGACATTGTGTACAGTGCTGAGACATGAAAGGAATTTTTCAAGATTACTGATAATGGGACTCTTATGTCCCAATCCATTGCAGGCTGTTAATAAAGGGCCGTCTTCAAACAAGCCATAACTGCAAGTTTGTTTAACAATACTTGTAGTTTCGAAGAGTTAGCTCAGCTTCCTCATTGCATTTATTAATGAAGCATTCAGCATTTGTTTATTTTTTTGAAAATTGACTGCCAATTTTGGCCCCCTCCCCCCTCCCGCCTGAGGTGTCGACTCGTTGCTGGGGTAACGGGGTCCACGGGATGCGGCAGCTCACCCAAGTGTCCATCGATTGTGTAGCAGACAGGGCGGCGGCGGCAGGCAATTCGACCATGGGGGGCGGCGCAGCCCCAGTCTGTTCCTGTCCTCAGCCGCTCACTCGATCACAGCCAGGCCGGATCTCCACCTCCCCCACCTCAAGGGTGCTGAGGACAATTGTAAGAGCCCCTTTGGGAGGATTGAGATTGGCTAATCTCACCGCAAGACCGTGAGGACGGATGGATCCCACCTTCTGGTCTGTACAGATTCTCACTCACCCTCAGTATTGGGAATAATTACAAATAGCAGATTAACTCAACAGATCCCTAATGCAACAGATTCACCGCTCGGTACATTAGCGGAAAGAGAAGCAAATATAAGCTGATGCTTTTAAATGGGAATGTTTTAAAGCCGGTCCCATTTAATTGGAGCTTGAGTTTGAAGCTCCCCCTACAGGAACACAAAGAGAAACTGTTCAGATAATCTTCAGCCTTTGATGTTTGATAAACAAAGGAGACGGATTACTCAGGGACAATGTGTAATTCTTTATTTGTGCTAAATTCTGACCCCCAGCAGAGCAGCGTGACAAGGTGAATCAATCATCTCCCTTCAGCTGCCACCGCTCCCCCCGAGAACCTCCACTTTAATTAGCTTCTCACACTTGTACATTGCACATCTGCACTCTCGGACAGTCACAAGTTCGTCTGTCTGCCGATGATAAAATGTTTAATTAATAAAGCTTCCCCCACCCCCCCCCCCCCCCCCCAGCTCCCTGCCTGTAAACACACTGTGAATGTGAAGTCCTGCCTCCTCCAGCACTGCCCTTTGTTATCCTTGTGTTTTATATCCAGCGAGTGAACAAGGATTCTCTCACCCCCTCTCCCTGTAGAGTCCTTGTTGGGGAACAGTTCCTGCCCACACCAGTCACCCCAGAAACCCAAATCACACATCATCGGGGGGAGTGTGAGGGTGTGTGTGTGTGTGTATGAGGGTGTGAGTGAGGGTGTGTGTGTGTGAGGGGTGTGTGTGAGGGTGTGTGTGAGGGTGTGTGTGAGGGTGAGTGTGTGAGGGTGTGTGGGTGTGTGTGTGAGGGTGTGTGTGAGGTGTGTGAGGGTGTGTGTGAGGGTGAGTGTGTGAGGGTGTGTGGGTGTGTGTGTGAGGGTGTGTGTGTGAGTGTGTGAGGGTGTGTGTGAGGGTGTGTGAGGGTGTGTGTGAGGGTGTGTGTGTGGTGGGAGGGTGTGTGATGGTGTGTGAGTGTGTGAGGGGTGTGTGTGTGAGTGTGTGAGGTGTGTGTGTGAGGTGTGTGTGAGGGTGTGTGTGAGGGTGTGTGTGTGTGAGGGTGTGAGTGAGGGTGTGTGTGTGTGAGGTGTGTGTGTGAGGGTGTGTGTGAGAGTGTGTGTGAGGGTGTGAGTGAGGGTGTGTGTGTGTGAGGTGTGTGTGTGAGGGTGTGTGTGTGAGGGTGTGTGTGAGGGTGTGAGGGAGGGGAGGGGGAGGTGAACGAATGGGAGGAGAGGAGAGGTGAGGGGAGGAGATGGAGGAGGAAAGGGAGAGGAGAGAAGCTGTTGGTGAGAGGAGAGGGAGAAAACTGGATAAACCAGAAGGAAAAACAACATTTCCCTGAATGAATCGCCGGTCTTGCTCTTTTTGTTGCCAGGGCTGCCACTTTGAGTCTCGGCAGGAGAAGGGCCCTGTATCCATGGGCCGCCTCACTCCGAGTCTGACACAGTGACAAATGAAAGAGGTCCTGAGTTGGGGGAAATGGGTGGGGCCGTGTGTCGACACTTCTGTCAACCCTGGAACCTGAGCTCAGATCATGGGCTGACCGTCTCCTGTCAGGACTTCACAGTAAGAAGATGGCGGTGCTCGGCCCTGCAGGGGGAATTATTTCTGAGGTTCTCCTGCCAGGCTGGCGTTTCAGGAAACTCAGTCCAAAGATATAACTCGATTGGGCCAAAGTTATGACCCACCTTCCTGAGCGCTGAGGCTCCCCGCCAGGATTACAGCCTCACAGATAATATCGTTCGGAGGTTACAGTGAAGCGGCCTCCGCTACTGCTTTTTCCTCACTAGCCACCAGGAGGCGCACTGGGACTGGCGCGAGTTGACCATCAGTCTGTTTCTGTGCTGAGGTTGCTCAGCCCACGTGGCAATGCGATTGGCCTGACAGATTCTGGGTCAAATGAGCCGAGGCTCGTGTTCCCGACGGCCGTCCAGTCACCTCCGACTGGGAAGAGGCGTACGATGCTCCCTGCAGTCGAATAGTCCCCCCGACAGTCACTGTCTGTGGGTTTACAGGCGAAGATTGATCCCTGGGCAAGGTACTGAGCGCAAGTGTCTCCCGTGGAACCACAAACCTCAGCAAGAGCCGGGACAGGAGGGCAACCAGAGCTGAAACACGTAACCATGGCACCGGGTGAAGCAGCTACCTGATCACCGCCTCAGTCCTGCTCCAGCTCGGCCCAGTTACAGCAGCAATTGGCAGCTAATGTATTCCCGCAGGCAAGAGAGGAATGTTCAGTTAGTCTGTCTCTTGGTGCTGTTGACTGAGGGAGGAATGATGGCCAGGACAGGAAGAGAAGCCCTCCATCGGATATCGCCATGGGATCTCCTAACATCTGCCTTAACGGGATCTCAGTTTAACGTCTCAGTTAAAGGAAGCACTCCCGCACCAGTGTCCTTCGTTCAAAAAAAGCACCTCTGACAATGTAGCACTCCCGCACTGGAGTATCAGTCCAGATTATGTGCTCAAGCCTCATAATGGGGCTTGAACCCACAGTTTTCTCCGTCAGAGGCAAGAGTGCTACCAACTGAGCCAGGCTGAATATGTGCTTTGTATTTAAGTAAATGTCAGTGAGTGAGAGGAGTTGGAATCAGGCCTGAATTCCACCAGGACTGCCGGTCACAATCTCCCCAGAATGATCCGGTTTCACTGTGTGACGTTCAGACAGAGTCTCACTGTGCGGAACCACACTCCACAATAGGTCTTCCGATGAGCTGCAGCCCAGTTTAATGGCCCCAGATTTGTCGGACAATTAAAGACCTGCGGTGGGCAGGAGATTTGAGGATCGGGGCCATGTTGCGATTGTGTTATTTGGAAAGGGTTTGGTTGGGTCTCTGTGATTGATGTGTGCAGTGCAGGATCCCATTACAGGGTGTACACACTCACATCCTGTTCTACAGTTAAAGGGCGCAAGCACACACCTGCACAATACAATCAGCCTCTTGTCAGGGCCTGTGTTGTGTGACTTCCCATCTATTGTTACCATTTCCTAAAGGAGGTTGGCTGGTATTATCGGTTTATCTTCATGTAAAGTATTGTACTTGCAGGCAATGCCAGCGCACTTACATTGCCGCAATCACTCGACACGTTAAAAGCTGTCTTTATCTCCCATCTTCCTTCACAAGGACAAAGGATCTTCTTTACTTGTGCATCCTTGTCCCAAAAGTGCAGGGTAACAGAATACGGTCCCCCGCCACTTACACCAACCGTCCATACCGGGCGGGTAACGTTAGCCGATCCCATAGACATAAACGACAAAGGCACCGCGTTAAAGGGACCGCGTACTGTACACGTTAAAGGGACCGCGTACTGTACCGCGTTAAAGGGACCGCGTACTGTACCGCGCTAAAGGGACCGCGTACTGTACCGCATTAAAGGGACCGCGTACTGTACCGCATTAAAGGGACCGCGTACTGTACCGCGTTAAAGGGACCGCGTACTGTACCGCGTTAAAGGGACCGCGTACTGTACCGCGTTAAAGGGACCGCGTATTGTACCGCGTTAAAGGGACCACGTTAAAGGGACCGCGTACTGTACCGCGTTAAAGGGACCGCGTACTGTACCGCGTTAAAGGGACCGCGTACTGTACCGCGTTAAAGGGACCTCGTACTGTACCGCGTTAAAGGGAACGCGTACTGTACCGCGTTAAAGGAACCACGTACTGTACTGCGTTAAAGGGGCCGCGTACTGTACTGCGTTAAAGGGACCGCGTACTGTACCGCGTTAAAGGGACCGCGTACTGTGCCGCGTTAAAGGGACCGCGTACTGTACTGCGTTAAAGGGACTGTGTACTGTACTGCGTTAAAGGGACCGTGTACTGTACCGTAGTTAAGGGCACCAGCTATTCTGGGCAGACTCAGCTATTTTAAATTGCTTCAATTTTAAAATTCTCATCCTTGTGATCAAATCCGTCCATGGCCTTGCCTCCAGCCCCCAACCTATCTCTGTAAACTCCTTCAGCCCTACAACCCTCCAAGATATCTGCGCTCCTCTAATTCTGGCCTCTTGAGCATCCCTGACTATAATCGCTCAACCTTTGGTGGCCGTGCCTTCAGTTGCTGAGGCCCTAAGCTCTGGAATTCCCTGCCTAAACTTCTCTGCCTCTCTGTCTCTCTCTCCTCCTTTAAGATGCTTCTTAAAACCTACCTCTTTGACCAAGCTTTTGGTCACCTGCCCTAATTTATCCTTATGTGGATTGGTGTCAAATTTTGTTTGATAATCGATCCTGTGGAGCGCCTTGGGATGTTTTACTACGTTAAAGGCGCTATCTAAAGGCAAGTTGTTGTTGTTCAATCATTTCATTGAGGTGCGATTACCTTGGCTCCTTAATCCCGTCATTAGTGTTGGCTTACAGTTTGCAGTAAGAGTACAGCAAGCACACAGAGTTGTTCCCCCAGAGACAGGCAGGGCTGCTGTGGTGCAAATTCTGTGCTCTATAAAGAAATGAGAAGTTAGTGTTTTTTGACTTTTTTTTAGACAAGTATAGCTTAAATAACGTTTGTGAACCCACTTACACGCTGGCTTGCTTTTGTTTACTGGCGATTTGGGGACATTTCGAATGTCAGGTGAATGTTTGAGAAGCGTGGTGTCAGCCATGGCTCAGGGTAGCAGGCCTACCTCGGAGTCAGAACGTCAGGACTCAAGAGGTGAGAGTGCTACTCACTGAGCCACCCACTCCAGAGACTGGAGCACAACAATCCAGGCCGACACTCCCAGTTGCCACACCGAGGGAGTGCTGCACCGTCGGAGGTGCCGTCTTTAGGATGAGACGTTAAACCGAGGCCCCGCCTGCTCTCTCAGGTGGACGTAAATGGCGCTATTCAAAGAAGAGCAGGGGATTTCTCTCTGGTGTCCTGGCCAATAATCGATACCTCAACCGACATCACCAAAGCAGTTTAGCTGATCACTATATTATTTCATTGCTGTTTGTGGGAGCTTGCTGTGCACAAATTGGCTGCCGTGTTTCCTAAATTACAACAGTGACTACACTTCAAAAAGTACTTCATTGGTTGTAAAGGGCTTTGGGATGGCCTGATGTTGTGAAAGGCGCCATAGAAATGCAAGCCCTATCCTTCCTTTATCGTCCACCTCATATTTTTTTAAAATTCGTTCATGGGATGCGCCGGCATTTATTGCCCATCCCTAATTGCCCTTGAGAAGGTGATGGTGAGCCGCCTTCTTGAATCGCTGCAGTCCGTGTAGTGAAGGTACTCCCACAGTGCTGTTAGGGAGGGAGTTCCAGGATTAGCGGGCAAACTTTATTAATACTAACACACCCGATAGATCCCTCAATCCTTGGCCACAAGGTCTGATGGTCAATCTGCCCTCAATCCTTGGCCACAGGACAGATGGTCAATCTGCCCTCAATCCTTGGCCACAGGACAGATGGTCAATCTGCCCTCAATCCTTGGCCACAAGGTCTGATGGTCAATCTGCCCTCAATCCTTGGCCACAAGGTCTGATGGTCAATCTGCCCTCAATCCTTGGCCACAAGGTCTGATGGTCAATCTGCCCTCAATCCTTGGCCACAAGGTCTGATGGTCAATCTGCCCTCAATCCTTGGCCACAAGATCTGATGGTCAATCTGCCCTCAATCCTTGGCCACAAGGTCTGATGGTCAATCTGCCCTCAATCCTTGGCCACAAGATCTGATGGTCAATCTGCCCTCAATCCTTGGCCACAAGGTCTGATGGTCAATCTGCCCTCAATCCTTGGCCACAAGGTCTGATGGTCAATCTGCCCTCAATCCTTGGCCACAGGATGGATGGTCAATCTGCCCTCAATCCTTGGCCACAAGGTCTGATGGTCAATCTGCCCTCAATCCTTGGCCACAAGGTCTGATGGTCAATCTGCCCTCAATCCTTGGCCACAGGATGGATGGTCAATCTGCCCTCAATCCTTGGCCACAAGGTCTGATGGTCAATCTGCCCTCAATTCTTGACCAGTGCTACTCTGAAACTGGAGGTGTGCAAGAGCAGCTGCGATAGACTTCCCCTTCTTTCATGGGTCCTACTTGCTGCCTACCTGTAGTCGGGTAATGGAGGTCACGGGGCGGGTGTGGGGGCAGGGGAAAGTGGCCCAACCCTGACTTCACCTGACACCCTGACATACATATGTTCCAGAAGTGGTCTCCTGACAGAGATCAGGAGCAGGAACCCTGGCTGACTTTTCCCTTACTTAAATCCAGCGATGCTCAGGACAATTGTAGCCCTATCATAGAATCATGGAATAGTACAGCACAGAAGGAGGCCATTCGGCCCATCGAGTCTGCGCCGGCTCTTCCAATGAGCAATCCAGTTAGTCCCACTCCCCCGCTCTTTCCCCATATCCCTGCAATTTTTTCTCCTTCAAGTATTTATCCAATTCCTAGTTGAAGGCTACTATTGAATCTGTATCCACCACCCTCAGGCAGTGCATTTCAAATCCCAAGCACTCACTGCGTTAAAAAGTTTTTCCTCATGTCGCTTCTGGTTCTTTTGACAATCGCCTTAAATCTGTCTCCTCTGGTTATCGACCCTTCAGCCATTGGAAACAGTTTCTCTTTATTTACTCTATCTGAACACTTTGTGATTTTAAACACCTCTATCAAATTTCCTCTTAGCCTTAGTTGTGATCAGTTAACTGAGCAGAGACTAGGGTAACACCTGATCTACATAGCCCAGTGCCACACCAGATGGTAGATTTACCCAGCGGGGAGTTCTGGAAACCCCTCTCCATGCTAATAACACTGTGCTATTAACATGTTTTGACACTGAATTGAGGAACTGTAATTGAGAATTCTCGGAATCACTTTCTGGTGTAGCTGAAGACAGCATTTTCCAAACATGGGGGAAAAAAATTACCCTTCGCATAATTTATTTCTGACACTGTCTGTAATGTGGTTTTACAAAAATGCTGCTAATCTTTCGGCTCTTTTGATCTTGTTCGTGTGTTTGTCCCAGTTTCCTGCAGCACTTGAAATCAGCCTTAACACATCACCAGGGTCAGAGCTAAGAGATGTTCTACGCACACAAAATATACCCTCAGTCATTTCCTGAAACAAAAATAGCATCCAATTTACAAGAAAGACAACACTTTGATCAAATTGTATCAGAAACTTTACAGAAAACATCATTAAAAGAGAGACAGTTGGGACTGGGTGGTGTTACACAGAATTTACAGCACAGAAACTGGCCATTCGGGCCCAACTGCTCTGTGCCGGTGTTTATGCTCCACACGAGCCTCCTCCCACCCTTCTTCATCTCAACATAACCTTCTATTCCTTTCTCCCTCATGTGCTTATCCAGCTTCCCCTTAAATGCATCTATGCTAGTCGCCTCAACTACTCCCTGAGGTAGCGAGTTCCACATTCTCACCACTCTCTGGGTAAAGAAGTTTCTCCTGAATTCCCCATTGGATTTATTAGTGACTATCTTATATTGATGGCCCCCAGTTCTGGACTCCCCCCCCCACCCACCCCTGCCACAAGTGAAAACATCTTCTCTACGTCTATCCTATCAAACCCATTCATAATCTTAAAGACCTCGATCAGGTCACCCTTCACCCTTCTCTTATCTATCGAGAAAGAGCCTCAGCCTGTTCAGTCTATCCTGATAATTGTACCCTGTCAGTTCTGGTATCATCCTTGTCAATCTTTTTTGCACCATCCTCAATGCCTCTGTATCCTTTTTGTAATATGGAGACCAGAACTGTGCAGCGTACTCCAAGTCTGGCTTGGACTGAAGTCTTTTCTCTCTCTCTCTCTCTCTGTATCTTTATCTATCTATCCATCTATCTATCCATCTATCTGTCTCTCTATCTATCGTCTCTCTATCTATCTCTTTCTCTATCTATCACTATTTCTCTCTATCTCTTTCTCTGTCTCTCTCCTCCTCGCTCTCTTTCTGTCTCTCCTTCTATCTCTCTCTTTCTGTCTCTCTCTCTTTCTGTCTCTCTCTCTCTTTCTGTCTCTCTCTCTCTTTCTCTATCTCTCTGCCAGCTTAGGGTTCTGTATGAATGAACTGGAGCCATTTCAATACTAAATCCATCTCCGGGAATTGCCCAGATTTAGACCCAGATTTGGCAGTGAATTCAGGCTCAGGGATATTACGAGGATAATTAATCGGGGAGTGGCGATGTCACAGTAGGGGGTGCTCTTCCTTTTTTAATTCATTCTCGGGATGTGGGCATCGCTGGCAAGGCTGGTGTTTATTGCCCATCCCATTTTCCCCAGTTTGGGGTTAAAGATATATCCTTGGGAAAGAAATAGAGGAGATTTATTTCCCATTTAACCCATTCCAGACAAGAACCAAGAGTGCCTGACCCCTGCACCAGGTGCCCAAGGTGCAAATATACTCCACCCACCCCCACACCGACAACCGCACCTCCAGAAGAAGAAAAATGTCTTAGAAAATAAGTGATCAATAATTGTATAGTTTTGTCCCATTCCTTTTGGAGTAGCGACTGGGCTACACTCCAAACCAAAATCTAAAACAAGAAGAAAATAAGTGTCCCTGTTATAGATATGATGCGGAGATGCCGGTGTTGGACTGGGGTGGACAAAAGTGAGAAGTCGCACAACACCAGGTTATAGTCCAACAGTTTTATTTGAAATCACAAGCTTTCGGAGCGCTGCTCCTTCGTCAGGTGAAAGCTTGTGATTTCAAATAAAGCTGTTGGACTATAACCTGGTGTTGTGCGACTTCTCACTTCTGTTATAGATAGAAAGGAACCCTCCAGCCTGCGCAATACTTTCCTGTTTAAACTCAGGGCAGCTGCCAGTATTCAGCTGTCAGAATAAGTGAAGTAGTCACTAGCTCATAGGGAGGGGAACATTGAGATAAGTGACTGACAGGAGCTGGAGAGAAAGTGAGATGAATGGATCGGTGGTCATTATATTCCTGTTAAATTTGCTCTGGTTGATCTCCTCAGCCACTCCACTGGTAAATGCTGTGTGAGTCATCCAGGATCCCCCCAGGGTTTGAACCCTGACCTGTGCTGAGTTATCCAATGTCAGCAGGGACGACATGTATAAAATTCTTAGAGGGCTTGACAGGGTAGATGCTGAGAGGCTGTTGCCCCTGGCTGGAGAATCTAGAACTAGGGGGCATAGTCTCAGGATAAGGGGTTGACCATTTAGGACTGAGATGAGGAGAAATGTCTTCACTCAGAGGGCTGTGAATCTTTGGAATTCTCGACCTCAGAGGGTTGTAGATGCTCAGTCATTGAGTATATTCAAGACAGAGATCAATAGATTTTGGGGCACTAAGGGAATCAAGGGATATGGGGAACGGGCAGGAAAGTGGAGTTGAGGTGGAAGATCAGCCATGATCTTATTGAATGATGGAGCAGGTTCGAGGGGCCGAATGGCCGACTCCTGCTCCTAATTCTTATGTTCTTATGATGGTGATGGAGCTACAACAGGTCTCAATACTTCTGGGCAATGGAGGTGCGCAGTGCATCACGGGACCCTCACTCACACACTTATTGGGCCAAAAATTCGGCACTTGCCAGGTGAGTACGCACTGTGTACTCACCCGTAAGGCCTCCTGAAGTGCCGGTTTCCTGCATGCACTGCGCATGCGTGGGAAACCGGAACTTCCGGTCTCGTGAAGGGAGGGGTTGAAAGGTGAACCGCGTGCGCGGGAGAGGCTGCGCGCACGCAGCGAACTTAGGTTTTTTTTCAGGTTTCTCCGGGAAGGTAAGTATGGAAGAAGCTGCGCTTTTAAAAAGGAGGCGCAAGACCCGTTTTTAACAAGGTAAGTGGTTAATTAATTACAATTTAAAAAATTTTCAACAGGTTTATCTTTTTTAGATACTTTAAAGAAAGGTAAGTTTATTTTTAGCACTGTTAAAAAGTATTTTAATTTTTTCAAAAATTAAAATTTTTGTTTAAAGTAGTTAATTTATTTAACTTATAGTTATTTTAAAATGTGATGTTTTTTTAAAAAATTTATTTGAAGTTTAATTATTGTTTTGGGGCCGATTTCAATTCATAGATTTGACAGGTCTTCCTGTCAAATCTATGAATGAAAGATGGTCTGCTGCCATTGGCTCTCCATGGCCCACGTGATCCCAGGGGACGCATCGCACTAACTGCGCCCCTGGGACATGCAAGCACTGCGCGCCGGCAGCTGCAGGAAAGGTGAAGAAGGGTTTGATGTCACAAACCAACCAACACAGGCTGTGGATGAACAATCTATTATTCACCTTTTCAAAATTATTGAC
This sequence comes from Squalus acanthias, assembly GCA_030390025.1. NCBI lineage: Eukaryota > Metazoa > Chordata > Chondrichthyes > Squaliformes > Squalidae > Squalus > Squalus acanthias. The sequence goes on along the minus strand of CM059447.1, from coordinate 1,591,131 downwards.
TCTTTAAAAAAAAGTAAAGTCTATTCCTTAAAAATAGTGAGAATATTTTTGATGTAATCTCAGCTTTTTTTTCAATAACTTTGCAAAAAGTAAAAAGGAATATATTAAATGTATTAATAATTCATCGGCGACTTTTAAATGCACAACCTAGATTTACCCTAAAGAAGATGTATTAATATTGGAATCTGTTTTTTTTGGTTGGCGCTCCTGAGCATTGCTTGAAGTGATAAGATTGTTTTAAAGTAATCAAAATGAATAAACGGCTTTCACTTTACTGTGTTAAAACTCTTAGTCAGATCTCACTCTGACTTTCTGTTCAACATCACTGCTGTCACAGCTCCTACAGGTGATTAATTGGGAAGCCCAGGTGATTGGCTGAGAGTCACAGTGCAGGCCAGTAACAAGGGTCGACAGAGTAGGAGAGCAAAGGAGTCTCGTTATCTTGGTAAGACAACACTAAGTTTTAATTGATTATAGGAGAAGGACATGTGGAGAAAGAGCGAGGGGTTCCAAAGTTTAGAAGGATTGAGCTGGTGGAGGCTGGGATTAGGATGGGTTAAAGGTATATTGGAGGGAATTGGGATTGGTGGGGTGTGTTGGAGGGAGCTGGGATTGGATGGGGTGTGTTGGAGGGAGCTGGGATTGTATGGGGGTGTGTTGGAGGGAGCTGGGATTGGATGGGGGTGTGTTGGAGGGAGCTGGGATTGGGTGGGGTGTGTTGGAGGGAGCTGGGATTGGGTGGGGTGTGTTGGAGGGAGCTGGGATTGGGTGGGGTGTGTTGGAGGGAGCTGGGATTGGATGGGGTGTATCAGAGGGAGCTGGGATTGAGTAGTAGGAGTATTGGAGGGCGCTGGGATTGGGTGGGGTGTGTTGGAGGGAGCTGGGATTGGATGGGGTGTGTCAGAGGGAGCTGGGATTGAGTAGTAGGAGTATTGGAGGGAGCTGGGATTGGGTTGGGGTGTGTTGGAGGGAGCTGGGATTGGATGGGGTGAGTCAGAGGGAGCTGGGATTGAGTAGTAGGAGTATTGGAGGGAGCTGGGATTGGGTTGGGGTGTGTTGGAGGGAGCTGGGATTGGGTTGAGGTGTGTTGGAGGGAGCTGGGATTGGTTGGGGGGGTGTTGGAGGGAGCTGGGATTGGGTGGGGTGTGTTGGAGGGAGCTGGGATTGGGTTGGGGTGTGTTGGAGGGAGCTGGGATTGGGTTGGGGTGTGTTGGAGGGAGCTGGGATTGAGTGGCAGTCTGTTGGAGCGAGCTAGGGTTCATTGCTGTAGGAATTATTTTTAAATTTTCATCCTTGTTTTCAAATCCCTCCATGGCCTCGCCCCTTCCTATCTCTGTAATCTTCTCCAGCCCCACAACCCCCCGAGATATCTGCGCTCCTCTAATTCTGGCCTCTTGAGCATCCCTGATTATAATCGCTCAACCATTGGTGGCCGTGCCTTCTGTTGCCTGGGCCCTAAGCTCTGGAATTCCCTCCCTAAACCTCTCCGCCTCTCTACCTCTCTTTCCTCCTTAAAGACACTCCTTAAAACCTACCTCTTTGACCAAGCTTTTGGTCACCTGCCCTAATTTATCCTTCTGTGGCTCGGTGTCAAATTTTGTTTGATAATCGCTCCTGTGAAGCACCTTGGGACGTTTCACTACGTTAAAGGTGCTATGTAAATGCAAGTTGTTGTTGTTGAAAAATGGAAGAAATTCCTAAAATAAAATATGATCCAAAAGGTGTCACAATAAAAAAATCCCAAATTAAAATTGTACAATGGTAAAGGAATCTGTGCTGAATGGATCTGTTGGTGACGTATAACTGGACTCGGTCAGGTTTGTTAAAGGAGCATCTTATCACTGAAGAGCATTTGATATATGGAAACGACCAGTGATCGAGGCGAGTGCGAGTCCCTCTATTTTAAACTGTTTTCTCCTCCTGCCTGTCCAGAGAGCAATATCTGTTTGCAAACCTTCTCCTACATCAGTGGGAAGCTTGCCCCCTATGAGGTGGTTGAGAGCAGATTGTAGGGGGATGGTTGACTTTCTGTCTGATTTTTTTAATCTCTCACTGTCCTGAGGGATCAGCCACTCCTCACAACAGTGAGAAACATAGAAACATAGAAAAATAGGAGCAGGAGTCGGCCATTCAGCCCTTCGAGCCTGCTCCGCCATTCAATATGATCATGGCTGATCCTCTAACTCAATACCATATTCCCGCTCTCTCCCCATACCCCTTGATGCCTTTTGTGTCTAGAAATCTATCTATCTCCTTAAATATATTCAGTGACTTGGCCTCCACAGCCTTCTGTGGTAGAGAATTCCACAGGTTCACCACCCTCTGAGTGAAGAAATTTCTCCTCATCTCAGTCCTAAATGTCCTACCCCATATCCTGAGACTGTGACCCCTTGTTCTAGACCCTCCAGCCAGGGGGAAACATCCTCCCTGCATCCAGTCTGTCTAGCCCTGTCAGAATTTTATACGTTCCAATGAGATCCCCTCTCATTCTTCTAAACTCTAGTGAATACAGGTCTAGTCGACCCAATCTCTCCTCATACGACAGTCCTGCCATCCCAGGAATCAGTCTGGTGAACCTTCGCTGCACTCTCTCTATGGCAAGTATATCCTTTCTTAGGTAAGGAGACCAAAACTGCACACAGTACTCCAGGTATGGTCTCACCAAGGCCCTGTATAACTGTAGTAAGACATCTTTGTTCCTGTACTCAAATCCTCTTGCAATGAAGGCCAACATACCATTTGCCTTCCTAACTGCTTGCTGCACCTGCATGTTTGCTTTCAGTGACTGGTGTACAAGGACACCCAGGTCCCTTTGTACATCAACATTTTCCAATCTATCACCATTTAAATAATACTCTTCCTTTCTGTTTTTCCTACCGAAGTGGATAACTTCACATTTATCCACGTTATACTGCATCTTCCATGTATTTGCCCACTCACTCAACTTGTCTAAATCGCCTTGAAGCCTTTTTGCATCCTCCTCACAACTCACAATCCCACCTAGTTTCGTGTCATCAGCAAACTTGGAAATATTACATTTGGTTCCCTCATCCAAATCATTGATATATATTGTGAATAGCTGGGGCCCAAGCATTGATCCCTGCGGTACCCCTCTAGTCACCGCCTGCCACCCCGAAAAAGACCCATTTATTCCTACTCTCTGTTTCCTGTCTGTTAACCAATTTTCAATCCATGCCAGTATATTACACCCAATCCCATGTGCTTTAATTTTGCACACTAACCTCTTATATGGGATTTTATCAAAGGCCTTCTGAAAATCCAAATACACCACATCCACTGGTTCTCCCTAATCTATTCTACCAGTTACATCCTCAAAAAACTCCAGTAGGTTTGTCAAACACGATTTCCCTTTCATAAATCCATGTTGACTTTGTCTAATTCCATTGATATTTTCTAAGTGTCCTGTTATTACATCCTTTATAATAGACTCTAGCATTTTCCCTACTACTGATGTTAGTTCCCTGTTTTTTCTCTCCCTACTTTTTTAAATAATGGGGTTACATTTGCCATCCTCCAATCTGCAGGAACTGTTCCATAATCTATAGAATTTGGGAAGATGACAACCAATGCATCCTTCTTCTTCTTCTTAGGCAGTCCCTCGGAACCGAGGATGACTTGCTTCCACATTAAAAATGATTTCTCAGGTGACTGATGAGTCCAATGCGGGACCTACAGTCTCTGTCACAGGTGGAGCAGACGGTGGTTGAAGGGGTGGGTGGGTGGGGTGCTTGGGTTGACGTGCGCTCCTTGCGCTGCCTGCGCTTGACTTCTGCTTGCTCCCGGCGAAGAGACTCGAGGTGTTCGGCGTCTTCCTGAACGCTTCTCTTCCACTTTGTGTGGTCTTGGGCCAGGGATTCCCAGGTGTCAGTGGGGATGTTGCACTTTTTCAAGGAGGCTTTGAGGGTGTCCTTGAAGCGTTTCCTCTGCCCACCTGGGGCTCTCTTGCCGTGTCGGAACTCTGAGTAGAGCGCTTGTTTTGGGGGTCTCGTATCGGGCATGCGGACAATGTGACCCGTCCATCGGAGCTGATCGAGCGTTGTCAAAGCTTCAATGCTGGGGATGTTGGCCTGAGCGAGAACACTGACGTTGGTGCACCTATCCTGCCAATGGATTTGCAGGATCTTGCAGAGGCAGTGTTGGTGGTACCTCTCTAGTGCTTTGAGGTGCCTGCTGTACATGGTCCATGTCTCTGAGGATGACAACCAATGCATCCACTATTTCCATGGCTACCTCTTTTAGTACACTGGGATGCAGATTATCAGGCCCTGGGGATTTATCAGCTTTCAGTCCCATTAATTTCTCCAGCACTATTTTTTTACTAATTCTAATTTCCTTTCATTCCTCCTGCTCACTAGACCCTTGGTTCCCTAGCATTTCTGGGAAGTTATTTGTGTACTCTTCCGTGAAGACAGAACCAAAGTATTTGTTTAACTGCTCTGCCATTTCCTTGTTCCCCATTATAAATTCTCCCGTTTCTGACTGTAAGGGACCTACATTTGTTTTCACTAATCTTTTTCTTTTTACATACTTGTAGAAGCTTTTACAGTCTGCTTTTATGTTCCTTGCAAGTTTACTCTCATACTCTATTTTTCCCCTCTTAATCAATCTCTTTCTTGGTCCTTTTTTGCTGAATTCTAAACTGCTCCCAATCTCAGGCTTGCTACTTTTTCTGGTAACTTTTTATGACTCCTCTTTGGATCTAATACTATCCTTAATTTCTTTTGTTAGCCATGGTTGGGCCACTTTTCCTTTTGTGTTTTTGCGCCAGAAAGGAATGTATAACTGTTGTAATTCATGCATTCGTTCCTTAAATGGTAGCCATTGCCGATCTACTGTCAGGCCTTTTAATGAAGCTCCCCAATCTATCATAGCCAACTCACTCCTCATACCTTCGTAATTTCCTTTGTTTAGATTTAGGACGCTAGTTTCGGATTGGACTACTTCACTTTCCATCTTAATGAAGAATTCTATCATGTTATGGTCACTCTTCCCTAAAGGACCCCGCACAACAAGATTATTAATTAACCCCTTCTCATTGCACAATACCCAATCTAGGATAGCCTGTTCCCTAGTTGGCTCCTCAACGTACTGGTCTAAAAATCCATTTTGTAAATACTCTAGGAATTCATCCTCCACAGTATTATTGCTAATTTGGTTTGGCCAGTCTATATGTAGATTAAAGTCACCCATGATTACTGTAGTACCCTTGTTACATGTATCTCTAATTTTCTGTTTGAGACTGAGATCAGTAAACCAACTAGTGCTCGATTGCAGTTGCCGAGGCACAACATCACGCTCAGTGTGTTGCATCATGGTGCTACATGTGAGAGGTGGTGTATGACACAGGACATCAAGCAGATCAGTAATTCCACCAATCCCCTTCCCTTTATGTTCCCCTGAGACCCTTCATTGCTGTTGGTTTCCAGTATAGTCATTCAGCTCCCACTTGGCTGCCACAAGAATCACATCTCCCAGATTAGCAGAGTGTCTGATCAAACCTATTTCAGAATAGTGAAATGAAAACAGAAAATGCTGGAAATACTCAGCAGGTCAGGCAGCATCTGTGGAGAGAGAAACAGAGTTAACTCCAGCAGCCAATCCCAGTTCCCTCCAACACACCCCATCCAATCCCAGTTTCCTCCAACACACCCCATCCAATCCAAGCTCCCTCCAACACACCCCCATCCAATCCCAGTTCCCTCCAACACACTCTCGTCTAATCCCAGTTCCCTCCAACACACCCCATCCAATCCCAGTTCCCTCCAACACACCCCCATCCAATCCCAGTTCCCTCCAACACACTCTCGTCCAATCCCAGTTCCCTCCAACACACCCCATCCAATCCCAGTTCCCTCCAACACACCCCCATCCAATCCCAGTTCCCTCCAACACACTCTCGTCTAATCCCAGTTCCCTCCAACACACCCCATCCAATCCCAGTTCCCTCCAACACACCCCCATCCAATCCCAGTTCCCTCCAACACACTCTCGTCCAATCCCAATTCCCTCTAATACACCCCTATCCAATCCCAGCTCCTACAGCACACTTCCATCCAATCCCAGCTCCCTCCATGAGAGAAACAGTGTTAACGTTTCAGGCCGATGACCTTTCATCAGAAACATTGACCTGAAACGTTAACTCTGTTTCTCTCTCCATAGATGCTGCCTGGCCTACTGAGTGTTTCCAGCATTTTCTGCTTTTATACTTGCATCCGCAGTATTTTGGTGCAGAATGGTGAATCTCTTCTGTATTAGTGAGAAGGACCTGTATACTCAGGAACCAGGGGAGTGGTGTACGTTCTCTGAAAACAAACCTACTCTTGTGTTTACTGAGTAAATGCAGCAAAAGAGCACATTTCCAATCAGAAGCCGGATTGTTCCCTGCTCCATCCACCCTTGAATACAACATTAAAGAAACTCAGGAAACAAGAGCACAGCAGCTCTTCATTTACATAAAGCTCTTCAAAGGGAACTCTCTCAAATCAGATGCAGGGTAGTGTAACATGGGGTGTTTTTGTATCTGTTAGGTCATAAATTAATAATGTGCGTGTGTGTCTAACATAGTCCAGTAATTACTGGTAGACGATGAGCGATTGGTGAGATTCGACAACATCAAAGTTTCTCATTCCAAGAGCCAAGTGCAGACTTTGTGTAAATACTCACTGTAGCAAAAAAAAATGATGTCAGAGGAAACCTATTATCAGGTGAGAAACATCAAGACTGAACTGGGACAGATAATATCAGGACAGAGGAAAGTGTGTAATGGAAAAAGGCTGTTGGCTCATCGAGCAACAGGATGCACTGCAGCAACTCACCAAGGTTCCTTTGACAGCACCTTCTATTCCCATGAACTCCACCACCAAAAAAGGCAAGATCAAGGGAGCACCATCACCTGCAAACTCTCCTCCAGGTCACACACCATCCTGACTTTGACTTGTGTTGTGTTGCTACATTGTCGCTGGGTCAATATCCTGGAATTCCTTACCTAACGCCATTGTGGGAGCACCATCTCCACGAAGAGCAGTTCAAGGAGAAAGTCCAGTGCCACTTTCTCGGGCCAGCTAAGGATGGCCAATGTCGGCATCGCCGCGACCTGAGAATTTTTTTTCTAAACCTGAATGACATAGAATTTGCAGCACAGAAACAGGCCATTCGGCCCAACTGGTCTGTGCCGGTGTTTATGCTCCACACGAGCCTCCTCCCACCTTAAATGAACTGATGATTCCCAAGACCTGTCTAGGGAATAGTTGTTTTTTACTGTAACCAATTACAAAAATGGTGATGACCTAATCATACAACTGACCGAGATATGAAAATTAAACATTAAAGATAGAAAAAAAGATCAGCCAAGTGGTTGATTATCGCAGGATAATTGCAATCAGATGAGGCAACTATGTTTGACATAAACACTATCAAATGCAACATCTTCAGTGCAGTACTGGGGAGTGCGATTATTTTCTGAGATGGCGTCTTTTGAATGGGACGTTAAACTGAGGCCTTCAAGTGGATGCAAAAGATTTCATGTCACTATTCGAAGAAGAGTAGGGGAGTTCTTCCGGCGACCAGGCAAACCAAAACCAGTCATTTATCTCATTGCTGTTTGTGGGACCTTGCTGTGCAGAAATTGCCTGCCTCATGCTGACATAACAACAGTGACTAACAACCCTGCAAAAGTAATTGATTTTAAGTGGTTATAAACCAATTTGAGGATGTGAAAGTTGCTATATAAATACAAAAAAAACTTGCATTTCTAAAGCACCTTTCACAACCTCAGGACGCCCCAAAGCCTGAAGTCCCACCATGAAGCAATTTCCACACAGCAAGGTCCCACAAACAGCAATGAGATAAATGGCTGGTTTTGGAGATGTTGGTTTGCCAGGTCAGCAGGAGAACTCACCTTTGAAATAGTGCCACGGCATCTTTTACTTCCACCTGAGCGAGCAGACAGGAGCTCGGTTTAACGTCTCATCCGAAAGACGGCACCTCCGACAGTGCAGCACTCCCTCAGCACTGCACTGGAGTGACAGCCTAGATTTTGAGCTCTAGTCTCTGGAGTGAGACTATGAACCCACAAGCTTCTGACTCAGAGGCGAGTGTGCTGCCCACTGAGCCACGGCCAATGCTGAGCCAATTTTTTTTTGGTTGATTATAGGCTGCTGAAATGCATCAGAAAGGAGCCTTTCAATCATTCTTCTTAGCTTTTACTTGTGATTGCATCAAACAACTCCAGGCTGGAGGACATCTCGTCCAATATTTGTTAGCACCTCGGTGTTTCTTAAGCAATTCTCAAGGTGAGGATTGGTCTTTGTGCGTTGCCCATTCTCTTTTATTCAGTAAAGTATCAGAAGCGCACTTAATTAGTCAAGAAAAGAGAGAAATACATTAACGAGAATTGGGATCTAGCCTCGCTACCTCCTGCTTACCAGAGCAGCGGGATCCTGTGCTATTCTGAACCCATTCTCTATTAAACGCCTTCCTGAGATGTCAAGGAGGAGTTTGAAAGGGATGTGTGCATTTGATGATGTAAATTCATTATTCTGATCTCTTTGAAATCTGTCGCATTCACATCCAATTTAATGCAGCACGCAGTCTCTTTCCTTTTAATATTTTATAGCAGATTTACTGTGGGAGACTCCCATTGTTCAAACTGCTGAACACAGCAAATATCTTTCAGACCCTGGCTGTGGGTTTGCAGAGATTGAACTGGTGTCTGTCGTGGGTTTTATTCTCAATCTTATTTTAATTGGGCCATCTCCGCGCTGCACAAGTAGGCTAACTGTTTAAAGTTGTGTTGTGGAGGGATTGTTAACCTCATTCAGCACTAAGCTATCGATCTGGCTGAGAGAGCCCACAGGACTATGGAGAAAGGCGAAGAGTCACCTTGGCACAATGAGGGAAGAACGACTTTGCCCACGATGTAAGGTGACATTGTAAATGGGTTTGTAGAGATAATCTCTGGTTGGCATTTCCAAACTAAATCACAAACTTGTTCAAAAGGAAGCCACGTTTTTGATCAGCGGACCTGGGCGATGGAGTGAGTTGGAAGAGATGAAGGTCATTTCTTGTTCCTCTATCGGCCAATCTCTGATACCGGTCCAAGTGTCAGCCTTGGCACTCTCGCCTCTGAGACAGAAGGTGGTGGGTTCAAGTCCCACTCCAGGGATTAGAGCCCATACTTCAGTGCAGCACTGAGGCAGTGCTGGTGACTTTCAGATGAGATGTTAATCTGAGGTTTGCTCCTTTTCTTTCTTGACACAGTCTTCCACTGGTACATAGGACAATGCCCCATTAGTTTGCCAGGTTTCTGTAAGAAATAACTGACGCTAAAGTGTGAGCTGAATCCCATTCTTCTCTATTTCCTGGGGCGTGTTCCCCTTTAATTACTTTACAACGTGCAGTAGAGTCCAATTGACACAAGAGGGCAGCATGCAATCACAGCAATGGCATGATACAGAGACTGGTTTCTGTCTCCAGTTGGCAGATACCGCTTCTATAAAAAGTGACAAAATGTTACTAAATGACAGTTCCCCTTCCACAATTACTCATCGCCCTTGCAGTTTAGGAGTTAAATTCAGACGTTCTCCCCTCCCCCTTCCCTTCTGCGAGGAGTGCAGGTGTTGAGGCACCATTAGATTCCGCAGAGCCAGGGAGATTAGCATTTAATTTGTTCCAGGACAGGCTGGGGATGGCCAGCGGTGTGATTTGTAGCTTTAATGGCTCACTTTAACCTGACTGAGTGCGGAGTACAGCAGGTGCGTTATATTGCTCGCAGGCTGGTGTCAGATAGTCAGAGATCAAAGCCTCTGCACCTGACATCACAAAAAAACTATCCTGAAGGATATTGGATACAGTATTACGTAAAATATTAGAGCTACAGTATTAAATACAATATCCGATGCAGTATTAGATACAGTATCAAATACAGTATTAGAGTATCAGGTACAGTATTATGTTCAGTATTACATATACTATATTAAATATTAAATAATGTGTCTTTGATGTAATGCCTTCCTGACGGATTGTATCTCTGCAAACACATTGTTCTCTGTCTATATATGCTTTGTATCTGATTTGTATTCCCTCACTTCACCTGACGAAGGAGCAGCGCTCCGAAAGCTCGTAATTTCAAATAAAACTGTTGGACTATAACCTGGTGTTGTGCGACTTCTCACATTAAATACAGTATCAGATCCAATATGAGATATAACAACAACTTGTATTTTTAAAAAGAAAGACTTGCATTTATATAGCGCCTTTCACAACCACCGCATGTCTCAAAGCGCTTTATAGCCAATGAAGTACCTTTGAAGTATAGTCACTGTTGTAATGTGGGAAACGCGGCAGCCAATTTGCGCACAGCAAGCTCCCACAAACAGCAATGTGATAATGACCAGATAATCTGTTTTTTTGTTATGTTGATTGAGGGATAAATATTGGCCCAGGACACCGGGGATAACTCCCCTGCTCTTCTTCAAAATAGTGTCATGGGATCTTTTACGTCCATCTAAGAGAGCAAACGGGGCCTCGGTTTAATGTCTCATCCGAAAGACGGCACCTCCGACAGTGCGGCACTCCCTCAACACTGCACTGGAGCGTCAGCCTAGCTTTTATGTGCTCAGGTCCCTGGAGTGGGACTTGAACCCACAACCTTCTGACTCAGAGGCGAGGGTGCTACCCACTGAGCCAAGGCTGATGCTTTTATAGCACCTTTAACGTAGTAAAACCTCCCAAGGCACTTCACAGAAGCCTTAACAAACAAAATTTGACACCGAGCCACATAAGGAGATATTTGGGCAGATGACTTGGTCACAGAGGTAGGTTTCAAGGAGCATCTTAAAGGAGGAAAGAGAGGTAGAGAGGTGGAGAGGTTTAGGGAGGGAATTCCAGAGCTTAGGGCCCAGGCAACAGAAGGCACGACCACCAATGGTGGAGCAATTAAAATAGGGGATGCTCAAGAGGCCAGAACTGGAGGAGCACAGATATCTTGGAAGGTTGTGGGGCTGGAGGAGGTTACAGAGACCATGGAGGGATTTGGAAACAAGGATGAGAATTTTAAAACTGAGACGTTGCTTAACCGGGAGCCAATGTAGGTCAGCGGGCACAGGGGTGATGGGTGAACGGGACTTGGTGCGAGTTAGGACACGGGGCAGCCGAGTTTTGGACGAGCTCAGGTTTACAGAGGGTGGAAGGTGGGAGACCGGCCGGGAAAGCGTTGGAATAGTCAAGTTTAGAGGTAAGGGAACTCAGGAAAAACTTCTTTACCCAGAGAGTGGTGAGAATATGGAACTCGCTACCACAGAGAGTGGTTGAAGCGAATAGTATAGATGCATTTAAGGGGAGGCTAGATAAGCACATGAGGGAGAAAGGAAATAGAGTTAGATGAGAAAAGATGGGAGGAGGTTCGATTGGAGCATAAACACCGGCATGGACTGGTTGGGCTGAATGGGTTGTTTCTGTGCTGTATATCCTATGTAACAAATGCATGGATGAGGGTTTCAACAGCAGATGAGCTGAGGCAGGGGCGGAGTCAGGCGATGTTACAGAGGTGGAAGTAGGCAGTCTTTGTGATGGAGAGGATGTGCGGTCGGAAGCTTATCTTGGGGTCAAATACAACACCAAGGTTGCGAACAGTCTGGTTCAGCCTCAGATAGTTGCCTGGGAGAGGGACGGAGTCAGTGGCTGGGGAACAGAGTTTGTGGCGGGGACCGAAGACAATGGCTTCGGTCTTCCCAATATTTAGTTGGAGGAAATTTCTGCTCATCCAGTGCTGGATGTCGGACAAACAGTCTGACAATTTAGAGAGAGTGGAGGAGCTGAGAGAGGTGGTGGTGAGGTAGAGCTGGGTGTCGTCAGCGTACTTTGGAAACTGATGCTGCATTTTCGGATGACACAGTATCAGATACAGTATTAAATAAAATATTAGACACAGTATTAAATGCAATATTGGATATAACATCAAGTACAATATCAGTTACAATATTAAGCACAATCTCGCTCATCATTACTGGTGTATATCTCACTCACCATCACTGTCCTCTAACTCAATCTGTTTCTCACTGAATATCCTCTAACTCAATCTTCCTTTAACTCTACCACAGTTACTCAGGAATATCCTTTAACTAATTCAGTCAATCTTTCTGTTCTTGAATGTCCTGTACAGCTTGGTGCTAACATTTCCAAACACATTACTAGAGAACTTGCACTACATTTCCAAAGTTAAATTGCATGTTAAGTATGAAACTTGCTGGAAGGGATTTGCAGGGTCTCAGCAGGTCCACCAGGCTGACTGACCCATATCCCCTTTCATATTTTTATATCAGTCTCAGTAGGTCCACATGAACCTAACAGCATGGGCTGAGAGTGTACTCATGATCCAGCAATAATCTACCAGCAGAATGCATCTTCCTGTTGTGCCCAGTCATCATCAAACACTGAAGCTCCCCCAAGCAGATATTTGGTCTGGATTTCAGCTGCCAGTTAAGGTAATTATGATTTTTCACTTTGCGCCTAATTTGCAAAAATGATCCTCAAAATTGCAAAGGCTGTGTGATTGGGGCACAGTTTTCTGTATTTTTTACACTCCAGGAGATTATGAGTCAATCCATATCTCTAGGTTTGACCGCTGGTGAATTGGCTCCAACTCCTGAAGAGCTGTGTGAATCACTGAGGTGTCGAAGGCTGATTAAACCTTTAAAGGAGTCTTGACTTCTCTAAAGTCTCACTAAAAACAAGATACTTAGTCACTGCTGTAACGTGTGATGATGGCATGCAATAATGTCACAATTGTCATGTGATATCACAATTGCTACATGATGTCACAGTTGTCATGTGAAGATGTCACAGTTATATGTGATGATGCCACAGTTGTTACATGTGATGATGTTACAGTTGTCACGCATGTCACCGTTGCCACATGTGATGTCACAGTTGTTACATGTGATGTCACAGTTGCCACATGTGATTATGTCACAGTTGTCACGCATGTCATCATTGCCACATGTGATATCATAGCTGTTACATGTGATGTCTCAGATGTCATGTGTGATGATGTCACAGTTGTCCTGTGTGAAGACATCTGTGGACGATATCGCCACATCACTTCCGGTGAAACTTTGACCTATCTTTCCTCTTTCCGATGCTGACAGATCTGCTGTGAATCGCCGGCGTTTTGCATTTCACATTCAGATTTTCAGCAATTTGTGGCTTTTCTTTTTTTATCACCTTAGGAAATCTAGTTTGTAATTACAATGAGGAGCTTTTGAAAAGTCCATGCTACAGCAGGTTGCCATATCAACGGATTCCTGGCAGCCATTTTGCTGCCTTTCCCTGAAAAGAATGGCGGCAGCCCAGTGTCTTCTGGGTAAACTCTCTTTCTCTCTCCACGGATGCTGCCTGGCCTGCTGAGTGTTTCCAGCATTTTCTGTTGTTACTTCTGGGTAAATGTTCGTGTCCAAATCTTCTTCATATGTGAACGTTTTCTCACAAATATTAGAATACTGCAATATATATTATACCTCAAAACCTTACAATCCCAACATTACAGGGGCAAACAGGAAATAAGCGATTACTGCACAAATAGACATCGAGTAGCAACCAGCTGGAAATCAGGTAAATCCATTGGAAAATTGGTCTGTAATCAGGGCACTGAGGCTAACTACAGTGCTTCCAGTGTCAACCTGGCTGAGACTAGCTAACTCAACATAAGCCAGGGATTGAACCTGTTCTTCCTGGCCTGCAAGACTGAGTAACACTCTGGGTAAGACTTGGAGGGGTGCAGGGGGGAGGGCGGTGCCTTTAATTTTTTGAGACTGAATTGTCTTTGCGTGAGTGACCCTGAGAATGGTAACGACCGTGTTAGAGAGTGATGGGTCAGCACTGGGCAGGGATGTGGCACTGACAGAGCAGCAGCAGGACTGAACGGAGAAGCCAGTTTGGAGAACAAGGCCTGGACGTGAATGACTATGCCAGAAGATATAAGAACAATCCGACCCAGTTAGAATTCCCTATGTTTGTAGGAAGGGTGATGGGGAAGAACAAGGGAACGACTGAGGAGGAGGAGGCAGCGGCCGATGGGCAAGAGGGAGGGTAAGCATGAGTGAGGAGGAGGGTGAGGGCAAGGGTAAGGAGGAGGAGGATGAAGCCAAGGGCAGGAGGGAGGGCAAGGGGAGGGTGAGGAGGAGAGTGACGGTGAGTGAGGAGGAAGATGAGGGCAAGGGAGAGTGTAAGGGAAAGGGAGGGTGAGGACGAGGGCAAGGGCAAGAGTGAGGAGGAGGAGGGCAAGGGGAGGGTAAGGGCAAGGGGTTAAGAGGATGAGGGTAAGAGAGAGGTTGAGGCCAAGAGTGAGCAGGAGGATGAGGGCAAGGTGGAGGGTAAGGGTGTACGTGGAATGGAAGGCAGAAATACCAAACACTGGCTCATCATAAACAAAACTGGGACAGAATTCAGACAGCAGCAGTGTGACATTATTGAAGAAAGATGACAGAAGAGACATTAAAAATTATCACAGGAGTTCGGAGATAGCAAGAGGAATCAGAGGAAGGGGCAAAAAAGTTTAATTCAGTCGCGCCTATTTTACAAGAAAATTCATTGATTAGCAAGCCATCTTGTCCGCTGACAGTAACTAATATAAAATGAAAAGAGCAGGTACTGCCTATGGTCTGATAATCCCCTATCTTTAATCTTAGTCAGGAGCTGAGGTCCAGGCTCTGCAGCCGTTGTGGTAATAGCGACAAACCTTTGATGTTCCCGCTCATTCAACAGTATGTTGTTTGGTTCAAAGTGAAGAACAAAGGCTGTTTCTGTGCTTTTAAATTATTAGCTCCCTAAGTCCTCTGTAATGATATAGTTTGACTGAAGTGTGCAGTTTATTAGCTGCATAAAGATGATATTATTAGGAGCGCAGGAGAGCGGCAGCGAGTTTTTGCCTTTCAGTTTAGCAGCAGGGGCTTTCAACACTTTGATCTCAATCACTACTAAATGTCTTTGTGAGATAGTGTGAGCTGCTGAAATTACCTTGGGCACTGAGCCCCATCAATTATTCACCATTTCTTCCCTTCTAAATTAAAGTGTTTCTCCATCTCTTTTTTTCCTACTTTTATTCCCCCCCCATTTGAATACGTACTTCAATCGGTTAATAATATTCATTCTGACCTTTTTGAAATGTTAGGACGATTCTCTTCATTCTTGCCAGATTTTTCTTTTTGAAAAGATTAAACAGATTTCAGATAAAAACGTAAATCAGTTAGGGAAATAAATGGGAGCGCTCTCCTCATGCCTGCTGATCATCTGGTTCATTATTTAATTTCTTCTAAAGATTTTTTTTCTACTTCCCATTAATTAGTTTGGTGTCAGCCAGTGGGTAGCACACTCGCCTCTGAGTCAGCAGGTTGTGGGTTCAAGTCCCACTCCAGAGACTTGAGCACAAAAATCTAGGCTGACACTCCAGTGGAGTGCTGAGAGAGTGCCGCACTGTCAAAGGTGCCGTCTTTCGGATGAGACGTTAAATCGAGGCCCCGTCTGCCTCCTCAGGTGGGCGTAAAAGATCCCATGGCATTGTTCGAAGAAGAGCAGGGGTGATATCCCCAGTGTCCTGACCAATATTTATCCCTCAATCAACATCACTATAACTGATTATCTGATCATTTTTACATAAAATGTACAGCACAGAAACAGGCCATTCGGCCCATGCTGATGTTTATGCTCCACACGAGCCTCCTCCCACCCCATTTCATATAATCCTACCAGCGTAACCCTCTATTCCTCTCTCTCTCATGTGTTTATCTAGCATCCCCTTAAATGCATCTGTACTATTCGCCTCCACTACTCCCTGTGGTAGCGAGTTCCACATTCTCACCACTCTCTGGATAAAGAAGTTATTCATTGCTGTTTGTGGGAGCTTGCTGTGCGCAAATTGGCTGCCACGATTCCCTACATTACAACAGGGACTAGCTTCAAAAGTACTTCATTGGGTGTAAAGCGATTTGGGACGTCCTGAGGTTGTAGAAATGCCAGTTCTTTCCTTTTTCTTTAATTCCACACATGTTGACAGGAAGGAGGAAGTTTCTGAGTGGGTGTCCACTGGCCAAGCCTCCCCCTTGCCCACAGACGTCAGCAATTTTGGATGGTAGCTCGCCGGTAGCCATTTCCTGATCCATGCGGTTAGTGGTGGAGGCTCGATGCCGGCAAGGCAACCTCGAAAACTGGCCCCAAAGTGCCAAATCTCGCTATAAAGCAGGTTAACAGTTACATGACTGCAATTACGATAGCAAAATGCTGCGGATGCTGGAAATCCGAAATAACAACAGAAAACGCTGGAAAAACTCAGCGGGCCAGGCAGCATCCGTGGAGAGAGAAAGAGTTAACGTTTCAGGTCGATGAAAGGTCATCGACCTGAAACGTTAACTCTTTCTCTCTCCACGGATGTTGTCTGGCCCGCTGAGTTTTTCCAGCGTTTTCTGTTGTTACATGACTGCAATTGTTTAAGAGCAATGAGCCATGGCTGATGCTGAATCTCCACTCTCCACAAAACGATTAAAATTACTATTATTTTTGTAGATTTCAATGCCTGCCGATTAAAATGTGGCTTGTTCATTAGTGCTATGTTCATTAATCCCTATTTTGTTAGCGTGAATGGGCAACACCAGGCCGATATGGCCTTATTTGCAAAGTGGCTCAGCCGCTCATTATACACCTTCCCCCTTGAAATTTTCCTTTCCATTGAAGTCAATGTATTTACAAAATAAAAATAAATGTCATTGCAAGCAAATTACATCGTGGGCTGTAAGTGTAATTGAGTTATTTAACAATAGATTCACAGGAACAGCCCCAAGAATCATGGGCTTTACACTGAAGCACCGCAATGTGCTGAAACTTCCAACAGAGGGCAGCATTGTTCTTTTACTCAAATGCTCCAGAGGAACAATGTCAAAGAGGGTGAATGTTTTAATAAAAACTAAAAATGCTGGAAATACTCAGCAGGTCGGGCAGCATCTGCAGAGAGAGAAACAGAGTTCACGTTTCAGGTCGATGACCTCTCATCAGCACTTTTTCTCTTTGGTGGGGTTTGTCAGAGTAACCGGGTTCCCACTGCACTCCCGCCAAAGTTAGAGCAGGGTGGGAGGAAAAGTTCGGAGGAAATTCAGCCCCCTTCAAACCTTCAGACTGCTCTGAGCTCAGCACTGGGGCAGGATGTTGGCCAAATTGGATGGAAATTTTACTCTGCCTTTTCAAATTCCTCCATGGCCTCGCCCCTCCTTATCTCTGTAATCTCCTCCAGCCCTATAATCCCCCCGAGATATCTGTGCTCCGCCTATTCTGGCCTTTTGAACATCCCCAATTTTAAATGGTCCACCATTGGTGGCCGTGCCTTCAGCTGCCTGGGTCCTAAGCTCTGGAATTCCCTCCCTAAACCTCTCCACTTCTCTTTCCTCCTTTAAGACGCTCCTTAAAACCTACCTCTTCGACCAAGCTTTTGGTCATCTGCCCTAACATCTCCTTATGTGGCTTGGTGTCAAATTTATTTTTTGATAACACTCCTGTGAAGCGCTTTGGGATGTTTTATTACATTAAAGGCGCTATATAAATATAAGTTGTTGTTGCATTTAACTCTAACCTGGGACTGCTGGACCCTGACACTGGGCTTCTGGATTGGGAAAGTGTTACATTCGCCAGCTGTGACACTGTGATTGCGGGTGATGCCCTCGTTCACAAGGTCACTGTGGTTGAACTTTATGATGCCACAGGAGGAGGAGCCAGAAGGAGAAATCTCCCCTTAGACATCGGTTTGTGGGGCGATTCAGTAGATTATACATCCCCCTCTATAAACAGACCTTAATGCCAAGAGTGAAGCTTTGTGGTGGCAGAATTAGTTCCTCTGAATGGCTACAATTCTCCCAGACCTGTGTGGGTTCACTCAACCCTTTGAATATGTTCCTCATTTAATAACCAGTGATAGTCTTATCATGTCTGCCAACTGGCCTACCCCCACGCTTAAATCTTCCACACGCTTGACATGGTTTTCATATTTTCTAAGAATAACCCACAGCTTCTGGGCCTGATTGAGTCAGTCTATGTTGTAAAAACAACTGTGTGGGCAGAGTTATTTATTGTAATTTGGAATTGTGGTTCACAAGAGCAGTGCCTCTTTCTATATTTACATTTGCCCTCATGTTATCTCTTTCTTTCTGCTCCATCCATCCTACAGTTTCCCCAACCCAATGGCCCCTTCCAGAACCCATGAGCCTGATGGTGGGCAGTGCGTTTGAGATTCAGAGTGTGCTACCCCCTCTCTCTGCTTTGCACTTCCAACTACTGGGCCTGGCTGAGGTCTGGGTTGTTGTGTGTTAGGAGGTGCAGTGTGAGGATCTGCCATACCGTCTCATGTCGCGTGTCCATGTATCAACACACCGAACCCCGGGTCAATGACTTTCAAAAGGAACTCTCTATTTTTAGGGGCGGTGGGGAGTGGGGGGGGGGTGGTGGGGGGAAGAGACCTAGGGACTCGCAAAAGGAGATTTTGAACCAAGGAACTACTGCAACCTAAAGATCCAACAGCCTGTGACATCTGCAAAGTCATAATCCCTTCGAATACAGACGACAAGCAAATCATAATTAACATTCTGGCAAAGAGATTGGAATGAATGTTCATGACCAAAACAAGTTGGATTTTCCAAACACTGCTACTTAAATAGATAACTTCTCTGGGATTCCTCACGTCATCCAGGTTGGTAGGGGAAAAGGTTCATCACTTCTTGTGCTCTGAAAAACAAACTCCACCAGTGGGACTGAGGCTGGGCGTGTGCGAGGTGAGAAAGATCCAGCCTAGAGGTTAATCCCAGGATCACCGTATTTATCTTTCGCTTGTTGACGATCGTTTTTCATTAACAGATACAATTCATGAGGGGACGCAGCACTTCCAACCTCCCCTGGGAGATCTGCGCCAAATATGGATCTTGCATTCTCATCGCTGATTATTTATTTGTTAAGCCCTGTTGTGCAGAAACTGAGACAGACTTGTTAGAGTGGTACTGAATGGGCTGTCTATCAGGTAGACGATGGAGGTTGCCCTGGTTAAAGAATCCAAATTCAAATCTGCAGAATTATTTCTTTCGGATTTCAAAAGATTTCAATGGGATCTGACACATATATAAGCCTTTACCTACAGACCACTATACATTTAGTCTCAAATTCTATTTATATAGCCCAATTTATATTTATATAGCCCAATCCTACATTACAACAGTGACTACACTTCAAAAGTACTTCATTGGCAGTGAAGCATGTTGGGACGTTCGGTGGTCGTGAAAGGCGCTATATTAATGCAAGTGTTTCTTTTTTTCTTTCTCAGTCTCTAAGAAACAATGAAAACCTCAGTTTTTCCACTGCTGGATTTTAATCGCTCCACCATTGGCGGCCGTGCCTTCTGTTGCCCAGGCCCTAAGCTCTGGAATTCCCTCCCTAAACCTCTCCGCCTCGCTCTCTCCTCCTTTAAGACGCTCCTTAAAACCTACCTCTTTGGCCAAGCTTTTGTTCATCTATCCTAATATGAACTCGGTAACAAATTTTGTTTGACAATCGCTCCTGTGAAGCGCCTTAGGACGTTTTACCACGTTAAAGGCGCTATATAAATGCAAGTTGATGTTGCTAAATTGCACTGCATTAAAATGATGATCAATCAAGGGCTGTTTCAAAAAGAAAACCATTATAAGGGGCTGTAATTTTTAGTGCTGATTATACAGTGAGGGAGAGCTGTGCTGTGGGACAGAATACATTTCCACTTTAGGCACCAAGGCCGGAATTGGGCAGGTCTGGTGCGGACGGTGTCGGTGGCGGGTCCCGGCCCCGCTGCTGGCTCCATCCCGCTATTGAAAATTAGCTTACCTTAATAGGGGCCTGTTAAGCCCCGCCCAGCACGTTACCCGGCCCAATTAGATGGAGCGGGTCTGGTGACGTCATTCATGACGTGTTTTCAGCCGGGATCCTTAAAGGGACCCTGGCCACATTACATTTGATGTTTAATCTAACAAAGTGGGTGTTGAATCTTTACTCTGCAATAATATAATAAAAGTTATATATCAGTGACAAAGAAATATTTTAATAATATCATTAAGTAATATGATGCCATCTACAAATACGATCAAGAACAAAATCAAAAAAGTTCATTAATTGGGAAGTTATTGGTGCTTTAGTCACAAATCTATAGACTTTTGTATCAGTAACTGGTACAAATAAAAGATGTGTATAGAGAATACATAAAATTAAGCAGATTTTAAATGTAATTGTAAAGGGGTAGATTTACAATGTTATGCAAGTGCAGCGGAAGAGCTGCGGAAACCCTGACAAACAGTGTAAGTGGTGCTTACAATGTGTTTCTGGGATTTCTGCAGCTCTTCCATTGAAGTTAACAATGGACAAGTGAGAGAACCTCCGCAAAAATTCACCCCCAAAGTTTCAGACTGAAAAATTACATTAGTTATATTCAGGGACTGAAAGCAAATTGAACCAGTGGAATGAGTGATGAGAATGAAATTGTGATGATTGATAACTTGATTTAATCTGGAACTGGACAATCACAGTATACTCTGAGAAAAACCCAACTAGAAACAACACAAACATTTATTGAAACGATATATGTCATTTTTATAGTGCAGATCAATTCATTGCAATTACTGTTCAGTTGGAAGGCAACAGCCGAGAATGGCCAGTGAAAAATGTATTTCCCTCACCAACCAGGGTAGGATGGGAGCCTTCAGCATTCACATCCTTTCAGGAATTTCTGAATTAACATTTACCAGTAGCTTTTCAAGTAGAACAGAATCTCCATCAATCTGTTAGCTGATGTAATCAAAATGTTTTTATTTTGGTTTGTTTTCCGTGCTGTCAAGTAATCAGCTGGAGCAATGGCCACGGAGCTCACGCCTCAGGTTGACAGACGTGGTTCCCGAGCTGTGTGAATCCCATGGCCATGCAGGGAAATTTAAAAAGTAGGGGGGAAAAGGCTCTTAAGTGCCTGTAAACTACCTGATAATGATTTCAATTGGGTCGCTCGCCGCTGCTGGTCGGGTCAGCTCCGCGATGACACGTGCCTGGGGGAAAAGCGCGTGGGAGCGAGATCATAGAATGGTTACAGCACGGGCAAAGGCCATTCGGCCCATTGAGCCCGTGCCGACTCTCAGCTAGTCTCACTCCCCCGCCCTGTCCCCGTAGCCCTGTAATTTTTTTTCCTTCAGATACTTATCCAACTCCCTTTTGAAAGCCCTGATTGAGTCTGCCTTCACCACCCTCTCAGGCAGTGCATTCCAGATCTTAACCACTCGCTGCGTAAAAAGTTTTTCCTCATGTCGCCTTTGATTCTTTTGCCAATCACCTTAAATCTGTGTCCTCTGGTCTCGACCCTTCTGCCAATGGGAACAGTTTCTCTCGATCTACTCTGTCCAGACCCCTCATGATTTTGAACACCTCTATCAAATCTCCTCTCAATCTTCTCTGCTCCAAGGAGAACAACCCCAGCTTCTCCAGTCTATCCACGTAACTGAAGAGATCACAGTGGGTTCCCACCTGACCCCCCCCACCGATCTCGCCCGCTGCCACACCGGAAAATTCAGCCCCTAGTCTCAGCAGTGGAGAGTCCCAGCTCAGGTACAACCGTGCCCGATGTAAAGTAAGGCTCCTTCTCTCCTCACTAACGTTCATTCATTTCAACACAAGACCTCCTCTTGTACCACTGTGAAGTTTTCTATTTCCCACACAAGCAGTCCCATGTGACCTGAGTGAGAGAGCTTGTGTTCAAGTAATGTTCAAGGTGTCAGCTGTGGCTCAGTTGGCAGCACTCTTGCCTCTGAGTCAGAAGGTTGTGGGTTTAAGTCACACTCCAGAGACTTGATCACAAAATCTAGGCGGACACTCCAGTGCAGTGCTGAGGGAGTGCTGCACTGTTGCCGTCTTTTGGATGCGATGTTAAAATCAAGGCCCCGTCTGCCCTCTCAGGTGGACATAAAAGATCCCATGGCACTATTTTCAAGAACAGGGAATTTCTCCCCGGTGTCCTGGCCAATATTTATCCCTCAACCAACACAACCATAAAAGATGATTTGGTCATTATCACATTGCTGTTTGTGGGAGCTTGCTGTGCACAAATCGGCTACTGTATTTCCTACATTAGAACAGTGACTACACTTCAAAAAATACTTAATTGGCTGTGTAGCATTTTGGGACATACTGAGGCTGTGAAAGGCACTATATAAATACAACTTCTTTCTTTCTGAAGGAGCTGATGCATCTAAATATGACTTCCGCTATTGTAAATTTGGCAGAACTATTTTTAGTTGTTTACAAAACCCTTTTTAATGAAACCAATACCTCTTAACTGGAGGATATGAATTCTTTTTAAAAGCAATGATATTCAAGGAGCAGGTCGGTGGGGTGGCAATGGGCAGAAACCAGGTAATGATTTGGAGCTACTGCAAGGAACAGTAAAAAGTTATAAAATACCCCAATAGAAATGGGGAAGGCTGGGGGGGGGGGGGGGGGAGGAGAGGTGGAGTACCTTGTCAGAGATGGGGTGAGTGTGCTCACAGAGACAGGAGGGTAGAGGAATACCAGTGAAGGTGGGGGGCAGGTGTGTGTTACCAGAAAAAGGGAGTCTTGCATTTATATAGCGCCTTTCACGACCTCAGGACGTCCCAAAGCGCTTTTATTGTAATGCAGAAACAGAGGTAGGGGTAATGAGTGTACCAGTGCAGAGGGGGTGGGAGTTGCAGGAACACGTTGAGATTTCTTCCAAGGTTTAGTGAGTTGTTTTATTTTCAGCCTCACCAAAGCTGGAAAGTAACTGTCAGCCACCTTGCACCCACCCACCCTCCTCCCCCACAGGAACTGGTGAACAGAAATATCCAGCTCAGCTTCATTCTGGTTGCAATGAGTAAGAACAACTGGGGGGGGGGGGGGTGGATTTACAAAAAGTCCGCACTAGTCAGAGTGACTGTGCTGCGACCAAACCAGAGCAGATATTCTGTCATTTAAACACCTCAATTGTACAATCTGCCCAAGTTCTGATTCCGCTCATCTTTGCACCTCAATCTGTAGCTGACACTGCGACACACTGTTCATTTCTGCACTTCCCCCATCTTACCGTGTGGCTGCTGATTTCTACAGAATTTGATCTGCGGCTAACAGTCAATATGGTGCTGCTAGTTTCAGAGCCACTGTTAAGTCGTTCTGCTCACCTCAGACAGGCAAGCCACACATATCCACCTGGAGGGTTGTGGAAGTGGGGGGGGGGGGGGTGGCGTGGTGGGAAGGGGGGAGGAGTGGATGAAGGGGTAGGGGTGTGGATGGAGGGGGCAGGTGGATGGGGGGGAAGAAGTGGATGGGGGAGAGGGAGGCCTGGATAGAGTGGGGGGGGGAGGGAGTGGATGGTGTGGGTGGGGGGGGGGGGAGTGTTGCTGGTCCCAGTTTTTGTGAAGCAGACTGGTCTCTGGGTTTGCAGCCGGTTGAATCCTTGAGTCCTGAGGACAGAGTGGGCCCTGGGTATGCTGACTGCTGGAGTTTGTGGACCTGATTTTCATCCCTATCAATCGGCTTATCTTTTTACACTGCATTGATTTACGTCACGGAGGGCATGGTAGTGAACTGAGAAAGGCAACCAGCTAAATTCAATACATGGAATGACCTCTTGACTTTCAGGGTCTTTGGCCTGCCTTTTTTCCTCTGCTATCCTGCCCCGTCAGACAAGGGAGGGAAACATTGCGGTAATTTGAGCGGAGGCACCTGCACTGGCTCCTCGCCCTGACCTTGATTTCCCTCCGCCCGTCCACCACTGGCAAATGTCCGCAGTTTAGTGGGAATGGGGTTGAGGGAGCAGGAGGTGGATCTCAATGGACAAGTTGAACTCGGAGATGGAATTGGGGGGAGATAGGAGTGAAACTAGAGACTTGTTCGTGTTTTAGCAAAGCCTTTGGAAGTGGCTGTTCTCGGACTATAATGCTGCTGGTTCAGTTACGTACCAGCTTCACCTCCCATTCTATGTAAATTGATGTCTGTGGCAGCCCCTTATACAGGCTGCTTGCAACAGGGTTGCCTATCTACACAGGTTTCCAATGCTTCACCAATAATGTTTAGAGGTTTAGTCATTCAGAATTTTCCCAAAATACCAGGGCAGGATTTACAGGAAGACTACCTGGACATCTGTACGATAGCAAAATACTGCGGATGCTGGAAATCCGAAATAACAACAGAAAACGCTGGAAAAACTCAGCAGGCCAGGCAACATCCGTGGAGAGAGAAAGAGAGTTAACGTTTCAGGTCGAGACCCTTCGTCGGAACTGAAAGAGCAGGAAATAAACAGATAAAAATGCAAGGGAGAGGAATAAAAGAACAAAAGGGATGGTCTTTAGTGAGTAGAGACATTGAGAGATGCTCAAGGCAAGACGAGATGGTAATGGGACAGGTTGAGAAACAAAAGGTAAGGTGTGAAATGCTGGCAGAATCAGAGACAGCTGCCGTGGGGGGAGAGAGAGAAAAAAAGGAAAAAGGCACGGACCAAAAGAGTGGATAAAATGTATACATATGTGGTAGGGGCCGGGGTTATGATCTGAAATTGTTGAACTCGATATTGAGTCCGGAAGGCTGTAAAGTGCCTAAACGGAAGATGAGGTGCTGTTCCTGGAGCTTACGCTGCACTTCCGTGGAACAATGCAAGAGGCCGAGGACGGTGAGGTCTGAGTGAGCGTGGAGTGGTGAATTAAAATGACAAGCGACCGGAAGCTCGGGGTCACCCTTCCGGACTGAACGGAGGTGTTCCGCAAAGCGGTCACCCAATCTGCGTTTGGTCTCCCCAATGTAGAGGAGACCACATCGTGAGCAGCGAATACAGTATACTAGATTGCAAGAAGTACAAGTAAATCGCTGTTTCACCTGGAAGGGGTGTTTGGGGCCCTGGACAGTGGGGAGAGGGAAGGTATAAGGGCAGGTGTTGCATCTCTTGCGCTTGCACGGGATGGTGCCGGGTGAAGGGGAAGGGGTGCTGGGGGTGATAGAGGAGTGGACTAGGGTGTCTCGGAGGGAGCGGTCCCTACGGAATGCTGAAAGGGGAGGTGAGGGGAAGATACGTTTGGTGGTGGGATCACGTTGGAGGTGGCGGAAATGGCGGAGGATGATCCGTTGAATGTGGAGGCTGGTGGGGTGAAAGGTGAGGACAAGGGGAACTCTATCGTGGTTCTGGGAGGGACTTCCATCTCCCGCACTTCTGCCCTCACCCCGGCCCCTCCCTCCCTCTACATTGGGGAGACCAAACGCAGATTGGGTGACCGCTTTGCGGAACACCTCCATTCAGTCCGGAAGGGTGACCCCGAGCTTCCGGTCGCTTGTCATTTTAATTCACCACTCCACGCTCACTCAGACCTCACCGTCCTCGGCCTCTTGCATTGTTCCACGGAAGCGCAGCGTAAGCTCCAGGAACAGCACCTCATCTTCCGTTTAGGCACTTTACAGCCTTCCGGACTCAATATCGAGTTCAACAATTTCAGATCATAACCCCGGCCCCTACCACATATGTATACATTTTATCCACTCTTTTGGTCCGTGCCTTTTTCCTTTTTTTCTCTCTCTCCCCCCACGGCAGCTGTCTCTGATTCTGCCAGCATTTCACACCTTACCTTTTGTTTCTCAACCTGTCCCATTACCATCTCGTCTTGCCTTGAGCATCTCTCAATGTCTCTACTCACTAAAGACCATCCCTTTTGTTCTTTTATTCCTCCCCCCAGCCTCCCCCTTGCATTTTTATCTGTTTATTTCCTGCTCTTTCAGTTCCGACGAAGGGTTTCGACCTGAAACGTTAACTCTCTTTCTCTCTCCACGGATGTTGCCTGGCCTGCTGAGTTTTTCCAGCGTTTTCTGTTGTTATACCTGGACATCTGTCCTAGGTCTAACATGTTAGGTGGGTCCAGCAGGTTGCTGTGGTGCTAATTTTCATTCCCACAATGCAGAGCAGCAACAAAATTCACTCTACCGCTAGAGCGTGTCGCTCTGCATTATGGGAAACAGCGGTCTTCATACGTACCAACTGCAACAACAACAACAACTTGCATTTATAAAGCGCCTTTAACGTAGTAAAACGTCCCAAGGCGCTTCACAGGAGCATAAATCAGACAAAAATTGACACCATGTCAAAGACAAAGACATTAGGACAGGTGGCCAAATGCTTGGTAAAATAAGTAGGTTTTAAGGAGTGTCTTAAAGGAGGTGAGGTTTAGGGAGGGAATTCCAGAGCTTAGGGCCTAGGCAACCAATGGTGGGGCAAAGGAAGTCGGTGATGCACAAGAGGGCAGAGTTGGATGAACACAGAGATCTCAGAGGGTTGTAGGGCTAGAGGAGGACACAGAGGGGTGAGGCCATGGAGGGATTTGAAAACAAGGATGAACATTTTAAATTTGAGTCATTGCTGGACTGGGAGCCAATGTTGGTCAGCGAGCAGAGGATGATGAGTGAATGGGACAGTGCGGGTTAGGATACAGGTAGCAGAGGATGATGAGTGAATGGGACAGTGCGGGTTAGGATACGGGTAGCAGAGGATGATGAGTGAATGGGACAGTGCGGGTTAGGATACGGGTAGCAGAGGATGATGAGTGAATGGGACAGTGCGGGTTAGGATACGGGTAGCAGAGGATGATGAGTGAATGGGACAGTGCGGGTTAGGATACGGGTAGCAGAGGATGATGAGTGAATGGGACAGTGCGGGTTAGGATACGGGTAGCAGAGCTTTGCTTGAGCTCAGGTTTATAGAGGGTGGAAGAAGGGAGGCCGGCCAGGAGAGTTGCAGTTGGGCAGTAACCCATGGGTGGGTAGATTGTGTACAGCCACAAGGACCAAGAGAATTAGTGAGTAACTGGAGCCGAATGCTGAAACCACTTCAGGGTTGATGGGGGGCGTTTTGAGGGTTTTTTTTTGCCGGTGTAATTTTTTTGTTTGTTTTGTTCTGAGTGTTTGTTTTATCGTGTCTGAGAGGTGGGTGTTGGGTGGGGTGGGGAGAAGATTTCCTGGTTTGGTGGACTGGAACCCTGTTGCCTGAGTCCAGTGTTCTAAATACTCAAACTGAAGCCAAGTCAAAATGAAGTTTAAAAAAAAAATGCTGTCATTTGTTAAGAGACCAAAGTGCTGTGGGCATCATATTCTCAATGCAGCTGATGGTAGAGTCACTCTTGAGGTTGGCTTTAGCGAGTAAATGCACTTCCTGTCAACCAACTGAGATATACAGACAAGCAAAGTACCTTTGATTCATAGTCTGTGCTTCAGATGAGATGTTAAACCGAGGCCCCGTCAGCCTGTTCAGGTGGATGTAAAAGATCCCATTGAGGCTATTTGAAGAAGAGCAGGGGTGTTCTCCCCGGTGTCCTGGCCAATATTTATACCTCAACCAACACCACTAAAACAGGTGGCCCTAGAAATTCGGGTGCGGCCATTTTTGGGCGTGTGGGTGGCACGGGGAGCTATCCTTTGAGCTTCCTGCCCGCCATGTTGGATGTTTAGGAAGGCCAATTAGTGCCCGGAAAACAGGAGCTGTGCGGCTGAATTTATCTCAGGTTCCTGAGGCCTAGAGTTTTTCTTGTTGACTCTCATCAACAGCCTGATTTGTTATAAAGTACAGCTCCCACGCCCGATAAAAGACCATGTTATCAATTATTTCCTTTTTCCAAAATATAAAATGTAGATAACGAAACACGGCAACAGCTCATAGTTTTAACTCTTTCTTTCTGCTGCTGATTGATATTAGGAGTGTGAACTTTACTTTCCATTCAACTGGTTTGTTAAGTTTTCCCCTCCCCCTCCATTTAACTCTTTCCTCCCCTCCTCTCCTGGCACTGACTCATACTGGGTGTTGCACAGGCACCAACCACCCTGTGATATCTCACCCAACTCTCTGGGGGTGATTTTGCCAATGGGGAGCTTTTGGTGTCGGGACTCCCACTTGTCGGGTTTTAGTCCCGCCTCCATCGACTTCTGGCCAACCCACGTTATTTTCCCTTGATTGACCTTGTTAAGCCCGCTCAGCGGGCTTAGCAGGCCAATTAAGGGGAAGCCGGTTGCAGAGAACATCAACGTATGACGATTCATCTGTCAAAAATTTTTGACAGATGAATTGTCATCGTTTGACAGCTCTGTGAAGCTGTCAAACAGTGACATTCTCTGTAGTTTGATGAGGTCTTGAATTCAAGACCTCATCAAACCTCTTTCTTTTGCAGAAATGAGATGGTTGTTGCATTGGAGAATGCAACGACCATCTGTCATCTCTACCGCGGAGGTGCGAGACTCTCCGCATACCCACCGACTGAAGCCTGCAGGAAGAAACAAAGGTAAGTACACTTTTTCTAACACTTTCCACTTACCTCAGATACTCACCTCTCCACACTTGCACCCATCACTTACCTTCATAGCACACTTTGGCACCCCTCTGACCCCTTACTCGGCAGGGGTTCGGAGCCTTCGGGAAGCCCGCACTTGTGTGGGCAAAATGGTAATAAGCCTATTTTCTGCCTGTTAACTACCTGTTAACAGGCAGTTAAGTGGCTGTAATCCTTTCCCGCCTCCAAGGAGACGGGACCCGGCGCGGGGCGGCTACCTGCCTCCTGGCAAGATGGCACGGAGGCGGGTTGGGCACCCGCCCCCAAATTCTGCCATTTTCCCGGCTGTCCCGCCTCCTCAGGGCTGGCAAGATCGCGCCCTCTGTTTTCATGTGTGTGAATAGATAATAAGTGCTAACGGGTTATTCCCTAAAGGACAGTTGGGTTTTTACGACACTCCGACAGCTTCATGGTCACTTTTTACTGAATTGGAATTTTAAGCGTATCCGTGCATAGTTTAATTATTTTTTTCATTCACAGATTATGGGCATCACTGGCATTTATTGCCCTTCCCTAGTTGCCCTGAGGAAGCACTTCAGAGGGCAGTTGGTCAACCACTTTGGTGTGGGGCAGGAATCATAAATAGGCCAGACCGGGCAAGGACGGCAGGTTTCCTTCCTGCCATACACTAGGATCAGTAGATAGCAATCAGGAGTGAGAGTCCTGCGTTCTTTTCCACGAGTCCCCCCTCCCCCCATGTCTAGCCTAGGGGCACTGTGGACAATTGTAGCCCCTATTTACAGCCCAGCAGAGATTAGGTAACTCTGCACAGCTTGGGTATCAAACCTGGGAGTTTCCTGGTCTATGTGCCTCAGTACCTTTACTGGCAGCACATTTACCAATAGAGCCAATGAGGCAGGCATGAAACAAAATGTTGAGTAATTGTCCCCGTCTGTAGTTTGTTTGTTTTATTTTATTGTAGTGGTGTTATTTTGCAGATTATTCTGTCATGGCTGCCCTGATTTTATCACCGGCAGTTTCCAGTTCTATTGAGCGTGTCCTCTGAATGAGTTTAAAGAGATGTGACACAGTTCTTATCTAATAATTTAACTACCGGGCTGAGCGATGCCACTGTGCGACTGGACTGGTGAACAAATTTTACTTGTAATTTTTTGCTGAAGATGATTTTTTTTCCTGTTCAAGAAAGTAGAACGGAACATTGTTCCTCCCAGTGTCAGTATCAAGCACTCCTGGGTCAGGTACAGCTTGATGCAGAATAAACCTCCCTCTACACTGCCCAAGCTGAGTGGCTTTGGATTGCACCAGTGTGAAATTTTCCACTTCCTCCATCTTTCTGGCCTACTGACTGTGTGTTTGTGGGCTCATACCCAGTGAGAATAGGACTGCGAGTGCTCAAAACTTACTTAATTTCAAACAGGCACGATGTGCTGTATGATTCTATATAGGACCTTTATCCGCTCAGTTCAGAACTCGGGTCCGAGAGGTGAAAGGGCAGTCTGTTCCTCGCTATGCTACTCACATCTTTTTAATACCGAGGGAAGGATAATCACCACAAAAACTCTAAAATAAAAATGCCGGTTACGTTGAGCAGAATTGAGCTGAGGTGTTGCTGCAGATCAGTGCTCTGTCAAGTTAAGGGCATCTGTGGTCAGTTCCTTGTAAACCATGCACAGCTTAAAGCGATGGCACCTGCCTCCTCCACTGGTTGATTTCCCCATCATTGTGAAACCACAGCTTGCTGTTCACAAAGCCGTTCACAATAGTGGTTATTCTACTGGGCTAATAATACAGAGGATGCAAGGTCAAATTTCACCATGGCAGTTCAAGAATTCCAATTCAATTTTTTTTTAAATTTGAAAATAAAAAGATGGTATCTGTAAAAAGTGACCGTGCAACTGTGGGATTGTCGTTAAAACCCAACTGGTTCACTAATGTCCTTTAGGGAAGGTAACCTGCCGTCCTCGCCCGGTCTGGGCCTATATGTGACTCCAGTCCCACACCAACATGATTGACTTTTAACTGTCCTCTGAAATGGCCTAGTGAGCCACTCAGTTGTATCAAGGTAGTCCAAGGCCCACCACCTTCTCAGGGCAACTAAGGATGGCCAATAAATGCCGGCCTTGCCAGCGACGCTCCGAGAATGAATTTTAAAAAATGAATTAAAAAACTAGTAATCTAATTTTAGCATTGCTGACAGATAATCCATCTTGAACAGAGCAGGGGCAGAGCTGGGTCTCAATCTGTGGAGAGGTGAGGTGGGAAGGGTGTGGAGATGAGAGGTGTGAAGGGCGTGGAGGCTTTTTTACTCGTTCCTGGAATGTGGGCATCGCTGGCAAGGCCAGCATTTATTGCCCATCCCTAATTGCCCTTGAGAAGGTGGTGGTGAGCCGCCTTGAATCGCTGCAGTCCGTGTGGTGAAGGTGCTCCCACAGTGCTGTCAGGGAAGGAGTTCCAGGATTTTGACCCCGCGACGATGAAGCAACGGTGATATATTTCCAAGTCAGGATGGTGTGTGGCTTGGAGGGGAACTTGGAGGTGGTGGTGTTCCCACGCACCTGCTGCTCTTGTCCTTCTAGGTAACAGAAATCATGGGTTTGGGAAGTGCTGTCGAAGAAGCCTTGGCGAGTTGCTGCAGTGCATCTTGTAGATGGTGCACACTGCAACCACGGTGCACCGGTGGTGGAGGGAGTGAATGTTTAAGGTGGAGGATGGGGTTCCAATCAAGCGGGCTGCTTTGTCCTGGCTGGTGTTGAGCTTCTTGAGTGTTGTTGGAGCTGCACTCATCCAGGCAAGTGGAGAGTATTCCATCACACTCCTGACTTGTGCCTTGTAGATGGTGGAAAGGCTTTGGGGAGTCAGGAGGTGAGACACTGCCGCAGAATACCTAGCCTCTGACCTGCTCTTGTAGCCACATATCAATGTGGCTGGTCCAGTTAAGTTTCTGGTCAATGGTGACCCCCAGGATGTTGATAGTGGGGGATTCGGTAATGGTTATGCCGTTGAATGTCAAGGGGCGGTGGTTCGACTCACTTGTTGAAGATAGTCATTGCCTGGCACGAATGTTACGTGCCACTTATCAGCCAAAGCCTGAATGTTGTCCAGGTCTTGCTGCAAGTGGGCATAGACTGCTTCATTATCTGAGGAGTTGCGAATGGCACGGAACACTGTGCAATCATTAGTGAACATGCCCACTTCTGACCTTATACCTTATGTTGGAGGGAAGGTCATTGATGAAGCAGCTGAAGATGGTTGGGCCCAGGACACTGCCCTGAGGAACTCCTGCAGTGATGTCCTGGGGCTGTGATGATTGACCTTCAACCACCACAACCATCTTCCTTTGTGCTAGGTATGACTCCAGCCAGTAGAGAGTTTTCCCCAATTCCCATTGACTTCAATTTTACTAGGGCTCCTTTTTAATGCCACACTTGGTCAAATGCTGCCTTGATGTCACGGGCAGTCACTCTCACCTCACCTCTGGAATTCAGCTCTTTTGTCCATGTTTGGACCAAGGCTGTAATGAGATCTGGAGCCGAGTGGTCCTGGCGGAACCCGAATTGCGCATCGGTGAGCTGGTTATTGGTAAGTGCCACTCGATAGCACTGGCAACGACACCTTCCATCACTTTACTGATGATTGAGAGTGGACTGATGGGACAGTAATTGGCCGGATTGGATTTGTCCTACTTTTTGTGGACTGGACACACCTAGGCAGTTTTCCACATTGTTGGGTAGATGCCAGTGTTGTAGCTGTACTGGAACAGCTTGGCTACAGGCGCGGCTATGTCTGGAACACACGTATTTAGCACGACAGCCCACAGCGCCTCATGGATGCCCAGTTTTGAGCTGCTAGATCTGTTCCGAATCATTTAGCATGGTGGTAGTGCCACACAACACGATGGAGGGTGTCCTCAGTGTGAAGACGGGACTTTGTCTCCACAAGGACTGTGTGGTGGTCACTCCTACCAATACTGTACCATGCATTTGCGACAGATAAGATTGGTGAGGACGAGGTCAAGAAGGTTTTTCCCTCGTGTTGGTTCTCTCACCACTTGCCGCAGGCCCAGTCTGGCTGCTATGTCCTTCAGCACTCGGTCAGTAGTGGTGTTACCGAGCCACTCTTGGTGATTGACATTGAAGTCCCCCACCCATAGTACATTCTGTGCCCTTGCTAGCTACAGTGCTTATTCCAAGTGGTGTTCAATGGAGGAGTATAAGAACATAAGAAATAGGAGCAGGAGTAGGCCAATCGGCCCTTCAAGCCTGCTCCGCCATTCAATAAGCTCAGCCCCTGGGCCCGCTACGCCACCCACAGGGCCTCGACCGATCCGAACTCAGCCTCATGTCCAATTTCCTGCCCGCTCCCCGTAACCCCTAATTCCCTTTACTTCTAGGAAACTGTCTATTTCTGTTTTAAATTTATTTAATGATGTAGCTTCCACAGCTTCCTGGGGCAGCAAATTCCACAGACCCACTACCCTCTGAGTGAAGAAGTTTCTCCTCATCTCAGTTTTGAAAGAGCAGCCCCTTATTCTAAGATTATGCCCCCTAGTTCTAGTCTCACCCATCCTTGGGAACATCCTCACCGCATCCACCCGATCAAGCCCCTTCACAATCTTATATGTTTCAATAAGATCGCCTCTCACTCTTCTGAACTCCAATGAGTAGAGTCCCAATCTACTCAACCTCTCCTCATATGTCCACCCCCTCATCCCGGGGATTAACCGTACTAATTCATCAGCTGAGGGAGGGCGGTAGGTGGTAATCAGCAGGAGGTTTCCTTGCTTATGCTTGACCTGAAGCCATGAGATTAAGGTGTTAAGAACTCCCAGAGTATACCACTGTGCCACCTCCTCCTGGATGGTGATGGAGCAGTCTGGGACATTGGCTAAAGGTATGATTCTGTGATGATTGCTTGACTAGTCTGTGGGACAGCTCTCTCAATTTTGTGAGGAGGACTTTGCAGGGTCGACTGGGTGTGCCATTGTCGTGTCCGAAGCTGGTGCATCTGGTTTTATTATTCTTCTTGTTTTTTGTTGCGGTTTTGTACAACTGAGTGGCTTGCTAGGCCATTTCAGAGGGCAGTTAAGAGACAACCACATTGCTGTGGAGTCACATATAGATAAGTACGACAGATTAGTGAACCGGATAGTTTTATGATCAGTACCATTACTGATCCTAGCTTTTGATTCCAGATTTATTTAAACTGAATTTATTTATTCCCCAGCTGCTGTAGTGGGATTTGAATTTACGTCTGCTGGATGATTAGTCTAGGCCTCTAGTCCAGCAACATAACCACTATGCTACCGCACCCGGTAAGGTGTGAAGGGTGTGCTGAAGCAATTCTGATAAGCATGTTGCTAATTTCTGTTTGCGAGGGTAAAATTCTCGTGGTTATTTTCAGCGCCCCCTGCTCTCTCTGGGCTAAACACTGCAGTTGAGAGAACGGATATGCAGCCTGCTGACAAGGCCTGGGCTAACCTGCCTTCCAATTTCCCTTTCTCGATAGAGCGGCTTTCAACCTCAGCTTAACATTTCCCCGAGCAGTGGAGCTGATTTGGTTAAGTTACAGTTTTTATTGGTTGTGCCCCTTGCTACCTCTTAATTGGTGATGGCAATTGCCATCAACCACTGCAATAAGAGTGAGCAGTGGAGTCGAGGTCAGTACCTCAGCTCCTTGTAGTTTCAGACACAAGACACAGAAGTTTATAACGCAGGAGGCCATTTAGCCCATCGTGTTTGTGGTGGCACATTACTAGAGCAATCTAAAACTTGCTACAAAATATATCGGTGCTCTTTTCTTGGAGGGCAAAAAACAGGGTAAGTATTTTTTATTTGTAACATTTAAAGTATGTAAGTGTCGGAATAGACTGGATGTTAGGCAGTTCTTCTTTTCCGAGAGTAGTGAGCTTCTGGAATATACTGCTGGTTGGTGTGGTGGGTGCTTTCAAGAGGTAGCAGGACTGGTTCTTGACTCGGGCAGAGATCGCATCAATATTCCCGGCCAGAATGGAGATGATTGGGGGAATTCCCCAATCATCTCCATTCTGGCCGGGAATAGCGGTGTCACTATATGCAGCCAGGTAAGTGTCTTCATAAATCACACTTGGTCCGTGTGATCTCCTGGA
The DNA here is from genome assembly GCA_030390025.1 of Squalus acanthias. Lineage (NCBI taxonomy): Eukaryota > Metazoa > Chordata > Chondrichthyes > Squaliformes > Squalidae > Squalus > Squalus acanthias. The sequence continues at coordinate 1,556,631 of CM059447.1, read as the reverse complement.
CTGATTTCGATGGCCTGAGGGGGTCAGAGAGGAATTTTTCCCTTATTGTACCTGTTTTTTTTCCTGTTTATTTTCCCTCTCCCAGGAAATTACATAGCTGGGTGGGAAGTGTGGAGTCCTGATGCTCCAGCCATCAATGGTGTGTGTGTGTGTGTGTTTGTGGCAAGCTTAATGGCCCAGCTGGCCTTTTCCTACCGCATTCAATAGATTAATGTGTTATAAAAACAGAAAATGCTGGCAATACTCAGCAGGTCAGGCAGCATCTGTGGAGAGAGAAACAGAGTTAACGTTTCAGGTCGATGACCCTTCGTCAGAACAGATTAATGTGTGTTCGTTGTCCCGTGTTGGAAAATTAGACTCACCTAGCAAGCAGCGGTTTCCTAAAGCCCTTGCCGTCAGTTGCATCGTTGCAATTGCGGTTTGTAAGTAGGTCGCTTTACATCTGATAAGACCTAATTTTGCTCTCAGACTTTCCAGCGAGACAGGAAATGTGTGTAGGTACATAAATACAGAGAGATGCAGCCGGTTACAGTGTTGTTTTCACATGGGTCTGCTGCCTCTTGCTTGATCCTTGGCTCCAGGTACATTGGGTAAGGAAGAGACCGGGGGACAGGAGGCGAGATGCCGGTGAGATTCAGTGAGCTGAGTAACCTGACCTCCCCGAAGGCCGTGATCCGGGTGCTGCAGATGCTGTTCACCTGCGCGGCCTTCAGCCTGGCGGCGGCGGGCGGACTCGAGCCTGGGACCCCCGAGGCCGGGGCCTTCGCCACCTTGGCCATGTTCAGCTGGTGCTTCTCCTTCGCCGTCACGCTGCTCGTCTTCCTGGCGGAGTTCACTCAGCTCCACAGCCTGCTGCCCGTCTCCTGGAAGAACCTGCCCGTCGCCCTGGCCGCCTACGCCGCCCTCATCAACCTGGCCGCCTCGGTCAGCTACCCGCTGCTGGTGCTGAGCTCCGGGCCGGTGCCGGCCTGCCCTCGGCCCCAGGCCGGCCTCTCCTGCTACTACCAGATCGCCGCCACCGTCTGCTCCTGCCTGGCTTTCCTGGCCTACTCGGCCGAGGTTCTGCTGGCCCGCCGCGGCGAGGGCCGCGCTTACATGGCGACGGCGCCGGGCCTGCTGAAGGTCCTGCAAGTCTCACTGGCCTGCCTGCTGGCCGTTACCCTGGCGACCGCCGCCATCCCGCCCGGCGCCGTCCTGTGCGCCTGCGCGGCCTTGCTCGGCGCCTGCGCGCTGCTGCCGCTGGTCGCCATGGCGACGATGGTGGGCGAGTGCCGGTGCCGGGCCTGCTGCCCGCTGCTGCTGCCGCCCCGCCGCCTGCTGCTGGCCGCCAGCTCGCTCGCCGCCCTGCTCGCCGCCGCCGTGCTGGCGGCCTGGAGCCTCAGCCTCGGCCTCCGCCGCGACATCGACCTGCTGGCCAAGTGCTCGCGAATAGGCTGCCCGCGGAACCGGCTGCTGCTGACCACAGCTCTGTTCGCCATCAACCTGCTGGCCTATGTGGCTGATCTGGTCTATTCCATCAAACTGACCTGCTCGAGGAGCTGAGATTCCGCAATCACAAACACTGCAACTTGTGGAGTGATCCGAGGGTAAGATGTCATCCCTTTCTCTGATTATATTAACCACATTGCCCGGTGATAAAGCCCGCCTGCTGTGGCAAACTTCTCTCCACGTTCTTGTTTGTTTGGAGCAGTTCTTTTACACCCAACCTTCCCTCTACTGCACATTCACACTTATTGTACATTCACATTTATTGATGTCACATTAATGTCAGCTGAGACTCAGTGGGTAGCACTCTCGCCTCTGAGTCAGAAGGTTGTGGGTTCAAGTCCCACTCCTTCTAGAGCACAACAATCCGGGCTGACACTCCAGTGCAGTGCTGAGGGAGTGCTGCACTGTCAGAGGTACCGTCTTTCGGATGAGACGTTAAACCGAGGCCCCGTCTGCCTCTTCAGGTGGATGTAAAAGATCCCATGGCACTATTTCGAAGACGAGCAGGGGAGTTATCCCTGGTGTCCTGGCCAATGTCTATCCCTCAATCAACATTACTAAAAACAGTTTATCTGGTCATTATCACATTGCTGTTTGTGGGAGCTTGCTGCGTGTAATTTGGCTGCCGCGTTTCCTACATTACAGCAGTGACCACTTTTTTTTAAGTACTTCGTTGGTTGTAAAGCGCTTTGGGACGTCCTGAGGTCGTGAAAGGTGCGATAGAGATGCAAGTCTTTCTTTATCCTACATTCACACTTATTAAACACCCACATCTATTATATAGCTACAATTCTATGGCCAAATGAAAAAGAAAGACTTGCATTTCTATGGTGCCTTTCACGACCACCGGACGTCCCAAAGCGCTTTACAGCCAATGAAGTACTTTTTGAAGTGTAGTCACTGTTGTAATGTAAAATGAATTATACATCCACAATTATTATTATATTCATGCATATTAAATAACATTTATTATATAAAAAATGTTGCTATACACATTATTAAAACCCATGTTTAATATGCACCCACATTTATATAGCAACATTTATTACATGCACATCAATTTATTATTTTTCCACATTTATAATATAACATAGAAACATAGAATCTACACACACAATTTTATACATTCACATTTATTATACACCAAATATGTTATATACCTGTGTTTATGGTCGAGTACAGTTTTTACTCATAGAGTCATAGAATGATTACTCGTCAAATAGCAACCACTACACTACCGCACCTGTTTTCGGGATTGTAAAGCTGGAAGAGGTTACAGGGATAGGGAAGGGTGAGGACATGAAGGCATTTGAACATGAGGATGAGAACTTTAAATCATGGAATCATAGAATGATTTAAAAAAAAAGAAAGACTTGCATTTATATAGCGCCTTTCACGACCACTGGACGTCTCAAAGCGCTTTACAGCCAATGAAGTACTTTTGAAGTGTAGTCACTGTTGTAATGTGGGAAACGCGGCAGCCAATTTGCGCACAGCAAGGTCCCACAAACAGCAATGTGATAATGACCAGATAATCTGTTTTTGTTATGTTGGTTGAGGGATAAGTATTGGCCCAGGACACCGGGGATAACTCCCCTGCTCTTCTTCGAGATAGTGCCATGGGATCTTTTACGTCCACCTGAGAGGGCAGACAGGGCCTCGGTTTACCGTCTCATCCGAAAGACGGCACCTCTGACAGCACAGAAGGAGGCCATTTGGCCCATCGTGCCAGTGCCAGCTCTTTGGTAGAGCTATTCAATTAATCCCACTTCCCTGCTCTTTCCCCATAGCCTTGCAATTTTTTTCCCTTCAAGTATTTATCTAATTCTCTTCTGAATGTTACTATTGAATCTACTTCCGCCACCCTTTCAGGCAGCGCATTCCAGATCACAGCTCGTTGTGTAAAAAAAAATGTTTCATCATATCGCCTCTGGTTCTTTTGCCAAACACCTTAAATCTGTGTCCTCTGGTTACCGACCCTTCTGCCAGTGGAATGCATTTCTCCTTATTTACTTTACCAAAATCCTTAATGATTTTGAACACTTCTATCAAATCTCCTCTTAACCTTCTCTGCTCTAAGGAGAACAACCCCAACTTCTCCAGTCTATCCACATAACTGAAGTCTCTTATCCCTGGTATCTTTCTAGTAAATCTCCTCTGCACCCTCTCTAAGGCCTTGACATTCTTCCTAAAGTGTGATGCCCAGAATTGAACACAAGACCCCAGTTGAGGCCTAACCAGTGTTTTATAAAGGTCTAGCATAGCTTCCTTGCTTTTGTACTCTATGCCTCTATTAATAAAATTGAGAGGTCGCACAACACCAGGTTATAGTCCAACAGTTTTATTTTAAATCACAAGCTTTCGGAGTTACAACTCCTTCGTCGGGTGAAGTGAGGAGATACAGAATCGTCAAAGCATATATAGATAGAGAACAATGCATGTGTAACTTACAATTGCAGACAACTGAATTCAATCAACCTGACTGTTTATCTGCCGAGGTGTGATAAAGTTAATCAGGTCAGCCAGGAAGGTACCACATCAAAGACATAGCAAGATACAACTGAGACAATGAGGTGGAATCGCATGGGGTCTAACGTGTCAAAAGCTGCCGTCTGTATGTAAAACGATTAACTTTAAAATTTTTACTTTTTTACTGGGAATCACATCTGTGAACAAGCCAACGACGACTCGAGTCCGGATCACGTCATGTATCGTGACATAAACCCAAGATCCCGATTGAGACTGTCTTCATGAGAGCGGAACTTGGCTATCAGTTTCTGCTCGATGATTTTGCGTTGCATCATGACCTCTATTAATAAAGCCAAGGATCCCATATGCTTTTTTTTAACAGCCTTCTCAACGTGTCCTGCCATCTTCAAAGACTTGTGTACGTACACCCCCAGGTCTCTCTGTTCCTGCACCCCCTTTAAAATAGTACCATTTAATTTCTATTGCCTCTCATTCTTCCTACAAAAATATATCACTTCACACTTCTCTGCGTTAAATTTCAGCTGCCTTGTGTCTGCCCATTTCGCCAGTTTAAGTCCTCCTGAAGTCTTTTACTATCTTCCTCATTGTTTACTACATTTCCGAGTTTCTTGTCATCTGCAAACTTTGAAATTGTGCCCAGTATACTCAAGTCCAGATCATTAATATATATCTAAAAGAGCAGTGGTCTTAATTCTGACTCCTGGGGAACACCACAGCACACTTCCCTCCAGTCTGAAAAACAACTGTTCACCACTACTCTCTGCTTTCTGTCCTTTAGCCAATTTTGTATCCACGCTGCCACTGTCCCTTTAATCCCATGGGCTTTAATTTTGCTAACTAGTTTATTGTGTGGTACTTTTTCAAACGCCTTTTTGAAAGTGCATATACACAACATCAACCTCACTGCTCTCATCAACCCTCTCCGTTACTTCATCAAAGAACTCCATCAAATTAGTCATACACGATTTGCCTTTAACAAATCCGTGCTGACTTTAATTTATTAGCCCATATTTTTCCAAATGCCTATTAATTTTGTCCCGGATTATCATCTTTAAAAGTTTCCCCACCACCGACTTTAGGATGACTGGCCTGTAGTTGCCGGGTTTATCCCTCTCCCCTTTTTTAAACAGGTGGTGTAATATTTTCAATCCTCCAGTCCTCTGGCACCACCTCCATATCTAAGGAGGATTGGAAGATTGTGGGCCAAGCCTCCACAATTCCACCCTTACTTCCCTCAGAAACCCAGGATGCATTCCATCTGGGCTGGGTGACTTTTCTACTTTCTGCCATCCTTTTAAGTACCTTCTCTTTATCAGTTTTTATCCTATGCAATATTGCTCCTACTTCCTCCTTTACTGCTACATTGGCAGCATCCACTTCTCTAGTGAAAACAGATGCAAAGTACTCATTTAGTGCCTCAGCCATGCCTTCTGCCTCCACAAAAATAACTTCTTTTTGGTCCCTTGTCAGCCCCACCCTTCCTTTGATTATCCTTTTACTATTTATGTGTTTATAAAAGACTTTTGGGTTCCCTTTTATGTTAGCCGCTAATCTTTTCTCATACTCTCTCTTTGCCCTTATATCCTTTTTCAATTCCCCCTGCCCTCTCTGTATTCTGTACCTGACATTTATCATAAACCTTTTTCTGTTTCATTTTAATCTCTATATCTTGAGTCATCCAGAGAGCTCTCACTTTGGATGCCCCATCTTTCCCCCTCGTGGGAATGTGTCTATTCTGTACCCGAACCATCTCCTTTTTGAAAGCCTCCCATTGTTCAATTCCTGTTTTCCCTACCAGTTTTTGATACCAATCCACCTGGGCCAGAACCCTTTTCAACTAGTCCTCCTCCAGTTGTGTATTTTTAGATTTGATTGTTCCTTGTCCTTTTCCGTAACTATTCTAAATCTGATATTATACTCACTGTTCCCCAAATGTTCTCCCACTGAAACATGCTCCACTAGCCCCACTTCGTTCCCAGAACTAGATCCAGCATGGTTTCCTTCCTCGTTAGGCTGGAAACACACTGATCAAAGTGCGAAGTGATACATTTTGGTAAGAAGAATGAGTAAAGGCAATATAAACTAAAGGGTACAATTCTAAAGGGGGTGCAGGAACAGAGACCTGGGGGTGTATGTGCACAAATCGTTGAAGGTGGCAGGACAGGTTGAGAAAGCAGTTAAAAAAGCATAAGGGGATCCTGGGCTTTATAAATAGAGGCATAGAGTACAAAAGCAAGGAAGTTATGCTGAACCTGTATAAAACACTGGTTCGGCCTCAACTGGAGTATTGTGTCAAATTCTGGGCACCGCACTTTAACCTCTCCCCCCCCACCTTCCCCTCCCTTTAGGAAGGATGTGAAGGCCTTAGAGAGGGTGCAGAAAAGATTTACAAGAATGGTTCCAGGGATGAAGGACTTCAGTTACGTGGATAGACTGGTGAGACTGGGGTTGTTCTCCTTAGAGGAGAGGAGATTTGATAGAGGTGCTCAAAATCATGAGATAGAGAGAAACTGATCCCATTGACAGAAGAGTCGAGAACCAGAGGACACAGATTTAAGGTGTTTGGCAGAAGATCCAAAGGCAACATGAGGGAAAACTTTTTTACGCAGTGAGTGGTTAGGATCTGGAATGCACTGCCTGAAAGGGTGGTGGAGGCACATTCAATCACGGCTATCAAAAGGGAATTGGATAAGTACCTGAAGGAAAAAAATTTGCAGGGCTACAGAGAAAGGGTGAGGGAGTGGGACTAGCTGACGCGCTCTTGCAAAGAGCCGGCACGAGCTCGATGGGCCGAATGGCCTTCTACTGTGCTGTAACGATTCTATGATTCTAAGAAGGTTCTCCTGAACATATTTCAGGAATTCCTCCCCCTCTTTGCCCTTTACACTGTTACCATCCCAGTCTATATTAGGATAATTGAAGACCCCATTATCACTGCTCTGTAGTTTTTGCATCTTTCTGTAATTTGCCTGAAAATGTGCTCCTCTGTCTCCTTCCCACTATTTGGTGGCCTATAGTATACACTGTATTATACACCCACAGGTATTATACACCTCCAGTTACCCACTGAGCAGTACCTAGATGTTTGGAATTTTTCTTGTGATCCGAACCCTTCCCGCTCAGTCCAGCAACACCACCTCCCATACTGACCATCGATCTAGGAATTGGAGTCCACACACCTCACCTCAGCACATCTCCCCACCACCAACCATCACTTTGGTGATCACAGCCCCCTCCCCAGCAGAATAATCCCCCCACTCACAGCATCGTTTTGGTATCCAGAACCCAGCCTCCTCACCTGAGAACCCCTCCCCACCAAGCATCACACAGCAGATTGCAGCCTCCCTGTCCCCGTTCTCCTTTCCCCATCTCCTCCTCATCTAATCTACCTTCCTTAACTTCCCCCACCTTCCCCTCCCTCTCTCCCCCCCGCCTTCCCCTCCCTCTCCCCCCCCCCGCCTTCCCCTCCCTCTCTCCCCCCCCCCCCGCCTTCACCTCCCTCTCTCCCCCCCCCCCCCCCCGCCTTCACCTCCCTCTCTCCCCCCCCCGCCTTCCCCTCCCTCTCTCCCCCCCCGCCTTCCCCTCCCTCTCTCCCCCCCCCGCCTTCCCCTCCCTCTCTCCCCCCCCGCCTTCCCCTCCCTCTCTCCCCCCCCCGCCTTCCCCTCCCTCTCTCCCCCCCCCGCCTTCCCCTCCCTCTCTCCCTTCCCCTTCCTCTCTCTCCCCCCGTCTTCCCCTCCCTCTCTCCCCCCCCCCGCCTTCCCCTCCCTCTCTTCCCCCCCCCCCCCGCCTTCCCCTCCCTCTCTCTCCCCCCCCCGCCTTCCCCTCCCTCTCTCTCCCCCCCCCCCCCCGCCTTCCCCTCCCTCTCTCTCTCCCCCCCCCCCCCCACCTTCCCCTCCTTTCCCCTCCGCTCTCCCATCTGCTTCCTTTCCCCCCTCCCTCTTCTTGGTCCAATTCAATTATCCCCCACTCACTAACCCTGCCTGACTTGAATACTACACTTGGCCTTGACTCTCTGTGTGCAATAACACAGGACATCACCTAGTATATTTTTTTGTGGGCGTCATTGGCAAGGCCAGCATTTATTGCCCATCCCTAATTGCCCTTGAGAAGGTGGTGGTGAGCCACCTTCTTGAACCGCTGCAGTCCGTGTGGTGAAGGTGCTCCCACAGTGCTGTTAGGGAGGGAGTTCCCGGATTTTGACCCAGCGACGATGAAGGAATGGCGATATATTTCCAAGTCAAGATGGTGTGTCCACGGACGCAAAGTATATTTGCCCATGGACAGTCCCGGTGTCCCAGGGTGTGGTTAGCGAGTGGTGTTAAAGGGGGGATTCCTGGCTGACATGTCCCTTCATCTATTTCAGGTGCTTCCTCCGATGGCATTGCCTGCTTGTCAGATGGCTCGATGGGTGATCCTGGAATGCAGGTGACCTCCTCCCTGCTCCCTTATCCCATAAATGTGAGATTTCTGATCCGGACAGTCTCCATCATTCTCTGCCACTGAATCTTGGGATCTGCCTTCCTCTTCAGACAAGACCGTGGCTTCTCATGCGAAGAGTTGACAGCTGGTTGGTGAGCGGATGAATTGCCTGTGTGGGACCCACAGATATCGGACTGCACCATCTGAGGAGGACGTTTATTTAAAGAGTGCCACAGAACACTTTGAACTCTATTTGCTTTGAACTCTATTAGTTGTGGTGCAAGAGGAAGCTGAACATTATCCGCATGTCACAGTATCATTATAAAGTGATATTGGGGTCTGGATGAAATCTCCCTGTTAATATATAACGGATGGCGTGATTTACTGTAACTTATCGGAATTGACCAAGTCAATGGGCAGGGTCTGCACCTCCCCCTCACAATGGTCAAGGACTCTCTGTCCCCACTGGGTGCCACATCTTGACCCTTGACCACTGGCGCTCTTTATTGCAGCTGGTAATATATAAGGGGTATTTTGTATATGGGGAATCTTTCGATGCACAGAATCTGTTGGGTTGAGCCCAAGATCGACCTATTTTTTTAAAATTTCCCTTTGCCTAAGCTGTGGACTATGAACTTTTATAAAATGTGCAGTGTATCCCTGTCACTGTTTGGTCTTTTCACTATTTCCTCCTATTTACCACCCACAGTCGGTGCTTGTTTACGACAGATGGTGATTCCTGTGCACCAGAATTTTCCTTCCACCATTTCCGATGTGGGCGAGTGTTTTGTTAGCACAGGCACAGTTATTTCATCAGCTGTAAAACTAACCACTTGTGTAACAGCCTCTGGCTGGCCTGATTGGACTGTACACCAAGCAGTGATGAAACAAGGTGCTGTGATTAGCACCTTCAGAGACTCAAACGTCAGCCGCAGAGCACTACTAATTCGCAAAGATAAGACAACCAAAGTGTTAAAATCATTGATTTACACTCAACATAATGCGGAGATGCCGGTGTTGGACTGGGGTGGACAAAAGTGAGAAGTCGCACAATGTCAGACGACTACAGTTAATCTTTCTGACTGCCTTTTATCACACCTCGGCAGAGAAACAATCAGGTCAGGAAGGCATTATGTCAAAGACATAGCAAGATACAGCTAAGACAATGAGGTGGGGTCACAGGGGGTCTAATGTGTCAAATGCAGTCTGTATAAACTTTAAAATTTTTACTTTTTTTAAAATGGAAATCACATCTGTGAACAAGCCAACGACGACTCGAGTCTGGATGACTCTACGTCATGTACGCTGCACAGGCATTGTTCTCTGTCTATATATGCTGTGCCGATTCGTATTCCTTCACTTCACCTGACGAAGGAGCAGCCGCTCCGAAAGCTTGTGATTTCAAATAAAACTGTTGGACTATAACCTGGTGTTGTGCGACTTCTCACTTTTGTCCACCCCAGTCCAACACCGGCATCTCCGCATCAAATAAAACTGTTGGACTATAACCTGGTGTTGTGCGACTTCTCACTCAACATAATGGCAGCATCTCCACCACAGCCAGGCCTGAGAGAGTCTGTTAATACTGTAGCGGTTATGTTACTGGACCAGTCGTCCAGAGAACCTGAGATCAAATCCCACCGTGGTAGTTTGAAAATTTGAATTCAGTTTTAAAAATATCAATCTGGAAATAATAAGTGACTGTGCAGCTGTCGGATTGTCGTAAAAATCCAACAGGTTCACTGATGTCCTTTGGAGAAGGAAACCTGCTGTCTTTACCCAGTCTGACCTCTATGTGACGCCAATCCCACACCACCGTGGTTGACTCTTAACTACCCTCTGGAGTGGCCGAGCGAGTCACTCGGTCGTATCAAACCACTACAAGCACTGTGGGAGCACTTTCACCACACGGACTGCAATGGTTCAAGATGAAAGTCCGCCACCGCCTTCTCCAAGGGCACCTAGGGATGGGCAATAAATGCTGGCCTTGCCAGCGACGCCCACGTCCTGAGAATGAATAAACTGTACAAATAGCCTGCAATTCAGGAAACTCTGCACTGATCCTTCCACCACCCTGCCCTCCAGCAATCTCGCTTTTGATTAAATGAAACAAACTGAAGCAGCAGAGTTAAATATGATCTGAAACAACCGACACTGTTTATTATAGTCAATGAAGTATTGGAATTTGGGTTTTATTTTTCTCCTGAATTTGGGTCACAAATCAGGTCAAATGCCAGCTCAAAAATAGAACATAATGTTTGTGATCGAAAAAACTCTGGATTTAATGAGGGAATAACAAATGGAAAAAACAAATCCCAGTGTTCAGTGTGAGAGCAGGAGATGCAGTGAATCAGTGAGGGGTTGTGAGCTGGGCTGTGCTATGTGTCATGAGTCACATCTTGGAACCACTGGTTAGAGGCAGCCTGGGGACAGATACGTTGTGCTGTATGGTGCCAGTGCAGCTCAGTGGGTAGCACTCTCTCGCCTCTGAGTCAGAAGGTTGTGGGTTCAAGTCCCACTTCAGAGACTTGAGCACAAAATCTAGGCTGACACTCCAGTGCTGTACTGAGGGAGTGCTGCACTGTCTGAGGTGTTGGATGAGACGTTAAACCGAGGCCCTGCTTGCCCTCTCAGGTGGATGTAAAAAATCCCACAGCACTATTTCAAAGCAGGGCAGGGGAGTTATCTCCGGTATCCTGGCCAATATTTATCCCTCAATCAACACCTCAAAACAGATGATCTGGTCATTATCACATTGCTGTTTGTGGGAGCTTGCTGTGCGCAAATTGACTGCCGTGTTTCCTACATTACAACAGTGACTACACTTCAAAAAATACTTAGTTGGCTATAAAGCACTTTGGGACGTCCTGAGGTCGTGAAAGACGCTATAGAAATGCAAGTCTTTTCTTTATTTTGAATGACCCCTCGTGACACCATTAAGTGCAATATGTGCTGCACTCTTGCTCTAGGGTAGAAAGCTCCTCTGTACTAGTCAATGCTGTGATGAAGATTGGAAAGCTGACGCCCTGTTAGATGTGCCAGCTTCTGAACTGAAGTAAAGTACTCACTTTTCAGTTTGACTAGGTAGCTATGGAATGTTGCACGAGTTTATCGTCAGTGACCGTTAACAAGGCTTCAGTGTGGGACCATCAAAGGTGCTGTCCTTTGGATGAGACGTTAAACCGAGGCTCCCGTCTGCCTGAAGATCCCACGGCACTATTCAAAGAAGAGCAGGGGAGTTCGCCCATTGTCCTTGGCCAACATTCGTCCCTCAACCAACACTACCAAAAACCGATTAAGTGGCTATTTATTACATTTACTGTTTGTGGGATCTTTCTGTGTGCAAATTGGCTGCCGTATTTGCCTACAATAACAGTGAATGCACTTCAAACATAATTCATTCGCTGTGAAGCACTTTGAGACGTCCAGAGGACATGAAAGATGCTAAAAAAGTGTAAGTTCCTTCTTTCTCATGTTTCGCTGGTTGCTAATCCATTTTTGGAGAGAAATGTATCTCCTTAGAGCAAGTGAACAGTCTATTAGTGCTCTCGATATTTTCACTTCTGCTTTGCTAAAATGACTGAGGTCAACAGTAAGCATGCCTAGAGCAGGGAAAGCTTGGATTACGCAGAGTAAAGCTCCCTCCGTCTACTCACTGCTAAAGGCATTGTAGGGGCAGATTTTCCACTTGGCACCAGGGCGTAAAACTGGCGTTATAGAACCCTCCCGATTCTCATTTCACGGCAATAAAAATCGGGCGGTTTCGACAATGAGCGGCTGATCCGCAATGGCAGTTTTACGTCTGAGTGCCAAGTTGAATGTCCACCCCAAGTGTTTCCATTTCCTACTCCAGATCTCTGAGTAAGATTACCAGTTAGTGTTTCATTAAGGCCAGGTTTGTCCTGGATTTAGACTATCCCCAAACCCATTACACATGGGGGACCTGCACAGACAAATGGGGAAATCCTCATGTCAACAGTCTGGGCTGGTTTGAATCCGGTGTGGAATGACAATGGCCTGGATTTTGCGGTCAGCAGTGATCAAACGGCGCTCGCCGTTCATTACGCTTACAGCTGCCCACAGACTTTTCGTGGGCTTTTGTGCTGCAATTTACGGTGATCAGGTGTCTGAGACATAAGAACATAAGAAATAGGAGCAGGAGTAGGCCACTCGGCCCTTCGAGCCTGCTCCGCCATTCAATGAGATCATGGCTGATCTTCTGCCTCAACTCCATTCACCGGCCCTATCGCCATATCCCTTGATGCCCTTACTAGTCAGAAATCTATCGACTTCTGTTTTGAATATAACCAATGACTGAGCCTCCACAGCCCTCTGGGGTAGAGAATTCCAAAGATTCACCACCCTCTGTGTGAAGAAATTTCTTCTCATCTCAGTCCTGAATGGCCTACCCTTTATGCTGAGGCTGTGGCCCCTGGTTCTAGATTCCCCAGCCAAGGGAAACATTCTCCCAGCATCCACCCTATCAAGCCCTGTAATAATTTTGTATGCTTCAATGAGATCCCCTCTCATTCTTCTGAATTCAAGAGAATACAGGCCTAGTTTACTCAATCTCTTCTCGTACGACAGTCCCGCCATCCCAGGAATCAATCAACAACACAGCGCCCTCTACAGGGGATCTGAGACCTGTGTGAACAGGGCAAGCAACAGCGTGTCTTTTCAACCAATCAGATTGCAGAATCATTACTGAGGCACGCAGACTCTGAACAAGGAAGTGTAAGTTAGAATATTTAATTCAATGTAAAATCATGTTCAGAAAGTGGAATAAAGAGAAGGAAAGAAAGATGGGATTACGAGAAAGTTAAGACAGAAAGAAAAAGTTAAAAAAATGCATTTTAATTTTTTTAAATCTCTAACAATAATTAAAATCTGAAGGAATGAGACTCCACACGTTTAGTGCGTAACTAGTGGATGAGTACGTCCCACAACTGCACGCCCTTCCGTGTACGTGAATGCCGAGTCTCTCGGTGAGATAACGGTGTAGCCAAGCTTGTGGAGGAGCAGGACAACTCGGACAGCAACTTCCTGATTTCCTCGTTTAACTGCGCATGTGTGGACGCCGGAAGTTGCTGTCCAATTTACTCCATAGTAACGGTGAGCACCGATAGCCTCACCATTATTCCTACTGCAAAATCTGGTCCTATGTTGTTAATCCAGAGCCTCAGTGAAGAGGTTTTTTCCAGTTCCAATATAGATATTTTAGTGCTAAGTAGCTCAAACTATTCATGTAGTTTGTGTTATGACCCATTGCCCCACCTAGTGGTCCAAAGCCAAACTGCAGCGCAGGTTATCACTGTTGGACATCTGTAGTGAAATGGTAAGTGGGTGTGGAAAGAATGTGGTTATAACCTTACTCCAAGTAAACAAAGGGAATCTACCTGCCATGGCTGTTAAAACCTGGTAGGTTGCTGGGGTTCTTTAATCTCCCTTCCCAGAAGAGGCTGGAGGTTATCCTGATTTTTCAATAATTTACCTTTTTTAAAAAAGTTTTTTGTTCCTGGGATGTGGGAGTCGCTGGCAAGGCCAGCATTTATTGTCCATCCTTCGTTGCCCTTGAGAAGGTGGTGGTGAGCCGCCGCCTTGAATCGCTGCAGTCCGTGTGGTGAAGGTACTCCCATAGTGCTGTTAGGGAGGGAGTTCCAGGATTTTGACCCAGCGACGATGAAGGAACGGTGATATACTTCCAAGTCAGGATGGTGTGTGACTTGGAGGGGAACTTGGAGGTGGTGGTGTTCCCATGTGCCTGCTGCCCTTGTCCTTCTAGGTGGTAGAGGTCGTGGGTTTGGGAGGTGCTGCCGAAGAAGCCTTGGCGAGTTGCTGCAGCGCATTTTGTAGATGGTACACACTGCAGCCACGGTGCGCTGGTGGTGGAGGGAGTGAATATTTAAGGTGATGGATGGGGTGCCAATCAAGCGGGTTGCTTTGTCCTGGATGGTGTCGAGTTTCTTGAGTGTTGTTGGAGCTGCACTCATCCAGGCAAGTGGAGAGTATTCCATCACACTCCTGACTTGTGCCTTGTAGATAGTGGAAAGGCTTTGGGGAGTCAGGAGGTGAGACACTCACCGCAGAATACCCAGCCTCTGACCTGCTCTTGCTGCCACAGTATTTATGTGGCTGGTCCAGTTAAGTTTCTGGTCAATGGTGAGCCCCAGGATATTGATGGTGGGGGATTCGGCGATGGTAATGCCGTTGAATGTCAAGAGGCGATGGTTAGACGCTCGCTTTTTGGAGATAGTCATTGCCTGGCACTTGTGTGGCACGAATGTTACCTGCTGCCACTTATCAGCCCAAGCCTGAATGTCATCCAGGTCTTGCTGCATGCGGGCATGGACTGCTTCATTATCTGAGGAGTTGTGAATGGCGCTGAACACTGCAGTCATCAGCGAACATCCCCACTTCTGACCTTATGTTGGAGGGATGGTCATTGATGAAGCAGCTGAAGATGGTTGGGCCTGGGACACTGCCCTGAGGAACTCCTGCAGCGATGTCCTGGGGCTGTGATGATTGACCTTCAACCACCACAACCATCTTCCTTTGTGCTAGGTATGACTCCAGCCAGTGGAGAGTTTTCCTCCCGATTCCCATTGACTTCAGTTTTACTAGGGCTCCTTGATGCCACACTCGGTCAAATGCTGCCTTGATGTCAAGGGCAGTCACTCTCACCTCATCTCTGGAATTCAGCTCTTTTGTCCATGTTTGGACCAAGGCTGTAATGTGGTTGGGAGCCGAGTGGTCCTGGCGGAACCCAAACTGGGCATCAGTGAGCAGGTTATTGGTGAGTAAGTGCTGCTTGATAGCACTGTCGATGACACCTTCCATCACTTTGCTGATGATTGAGAGTAGACTAAGGGGCGGTAATTGGCCGGGTTGGATTTGTCCTGCTTTTTGTGGACAGGACATACCTGGGCAGTTTTCCACATTGTCGGATAGATGCCAGTGTCGTAGATGTACTGGAACAGCTTGGCTAGAGGCGCAGCTAGTTCTGGAACACAAGTCTTCAGCACGACAGCCGGGATGTTGTCTGGGGCCCATAGCCTTTGCTGTATCCAGTGCGCTCAGCCGTTTCGTGATATCACGTGGAGTGAATTGAATTGGCTGAAGACTGGCTTCTGTGGTGGTGGGGACCTCAGGAGGAGGCCGATATGGATCATCCACTCGGCACCTCTAGCTGAAGATGGTTGCAAACGCTTCAGCCTTGTCTTTTGCACTCACGTGCTGGGCTCCACCATCATTGAGGATGGGGATATTCATGGAGCCTCCTCCTCCTCCCGTCAGTTGTTTAATGGTCCACCACCATTCACGACTGGATGTGGCAGGACTGCAGAGCTTTGATCTGATCCGTTGATTGTGGAATTGCTTAGCCCTGTCTATAGCATGCTGCTTCCGCTTTTTAGCATGCATGTAGTCCTGTGTTGCAGCTTCCCCAGGTTGGCACCGCATTTTTAGGTATGCCTGATGTTGCTCCTGGCATGCTCTTCTACACTCCTTATTGAACCAGGGTTGGTCCCCTGGCTTGGTGGTAATGGTAGAGTGAGGGATATGCCGGGCCATGAGGTTACAGATTGTGGTGGAATACAATTCTGCTGCTGCTGATGGCTCACAGTGTCTCATGGATACCCAGTTTTGAGCTGCTAGATCTGTTCTGAATCTATCCCATTTAGCACGGTAGTAGCGCCACACAACACGATGGAGGGTGTCCTCAGTGTGAAGATGGGACTTCGTCTCCACAAGGACTGTGCGGTGGTCACTGCTACCAATGCTGTCATGGACAGATGCATCTGCGACAGGTAGATTGGTGAGGACGAGGTCAAGTAGGTTGTTCCCTCATGTTGGTTCTCTCACCAACTGTCAAAGGCCCAGACTGGCAGCTATGTCCTTCAGGACTCGGCCAGCTCGGTCAGTAGCGGTGCTACCAAGCCACTCTTGGTGATAGACATTGAAGTCCTCCACCCAGAGTACATTCTGTGCCTTTGCTACTCTGTGATTCTTCCAAGTGGTGTTCAACATGGAGGAGTACTGATTCATCAGCTGAGGGAGGGCAGTAGGTGGTAATCAGCAGGAGGTTTCCTTGCCGAGGCTTGACCTGAAGCCATGAGACTTCATGGGGATCCGGAGTCAATGTTGAGGACTCCCAGGGCCACTCCTTCCCAGCTGTATACCACTGTGCCGCCACCCCTGGTGGGTCTGTCCTGCCGGTGGGACAGGTCATACCCAGGGATGGTGATGGAGGAGTTTGGGACATTGGCTGAAAGGTATGAATCTGTGAATATGATTATGTCAGGCTGTTGCTTGACTAGTCTGTGGGACAGCTCTCCCAATTTTGGCACAAGTCCCCAGATGTTGGTGAGGAGGACTTTGCAGGGTCACAGAATCACAGAATCCCCACCGTGCAGATAGAGGCCATTTCGGCCCATCGAGCCTGCACCGACACATATCCTACACTATCCTCGTAACCCCACGTATTTAATCCCCCTAACACTAAGAGTCAATTTTATCATAGCCAAATCAACCTAACCCGCACATCTTTGGACTGTGGGAGGAAACCGGAGCACCCGGAGGAAACCCACGCAGACACGGGGAGAATGTGCAAACTCCACACAGACAGTCACCCGAGGCCGGATTCGAACCCAGGTTCCTGGCGCTGTGAGGCAACAATGCTAACCACTATGCCACCATGTTGTCGACTAGGCTGGGTGTGCCGTAGCCGGTGCCGAGGTCGATGCCGGGTGGTCCGTCCGTTTTAATTCTTATTGTTTTTCGTAGCAGTTTTTTACAACTGAGTGGCTTTTTAGGCCATTTCAGAGGGCAATTATGAGTCAACTTCATTGCTGTCACATATAGGCCAGACCAGGTAAGGACGGCAGATTTCCTTCCCTAAAGGACATTAGTGAACCAGATGGTTTTTTACGACACTCCGATAGTTTCATGGTCACCATTACTGATACTAGCTTTTTATTCCAGATTTATTAGTCCAGTGTCTAGTGGATTACTAGTCCAGTAACATAACCACCATGCTACCTTTCAAGCAGTCCTCTTGTACCTGATTTTTTTTTCTCTTAATGTTTTCCTCCCATTCCCATTTGGTAGTTTTCTTACTCGAAGTCCCATCTCCCCCATCACCACTCAACCCCCCCCCGCCCAACCGACTGGAGGGGTGGGAGGGTGATGCAGTCGGAGTTCTCTGCCCAGCCAGGGTTCCCACTCTGGATCATGTGCTAGTGATCCCTGCTGGAAGTACGTGTTTGTTAAAGAAGATGAGGCTGGGCTGGGACACCCCTCCTGGGGGAAATAAAGGACCGGTCCACAAGTGTGTGTGTGCCACAACTCCGTGGTATCCGTGGTACATTCTCCCAGGTACAGCACAGCCTGTGATCCAGGTGTGTGGTGAACACTCGTGTAAACCGTGCACTGAACACGAAGGAGGGGGGTTGGAGGTCTGATGCACATGGATGATACTACAACTGCTGCTCATAGTTTCCTGGAACACCTCATAGCAGGTGTGCTATTTTCATATTTATCTTTGTATCTATATAAAAGGCAGGCATTTCCCACTGGCGATTTTTTAATCTTACCTGCAGAACAAGCTTTACAAGCTTCCCTTGAGTATAGGACATGATGCGGAGATGCCGACGTTGGACTGGGGTGGACAAAAATGAGAAGTCGCACAACACCAGGTTATAGTCCAACAGATTTATTTAAAATGACAAGCTTTCGGAGCTGTCGCCACTTCCTCAGGTAAGGGGCGACAGCTCCGAAAGCTTGTCATTTTAAATAAATCTGTTGGACTATAACCTGGTGTTGTGCGACTTCTCATTTTTGAGTATAGGAGATTGAGGGGTGATCTGATCGAGGTGTTTAAAATATTAAAAGGATTTAATAGTGTCGCTACAGAGAAACTGTTTCCTCTGGTGAGGAATTAAGAACAAGGGAGGGGATAATCTTAAAATTAGAGCCAGGCCATTCAGGAGTGAAATCAAGAAGCACTTTTTCACACAAAGTGTAGTGGAAATCTGGAACTCTCTTCCCCAAAAGGCGGTGGATGCTGGGGGGAAATTGGAGCTTTCAAGACTGAGGTCAATATATTTTTGTTGGGTAAGGGTACCGAGGGACATGGAGCTAGGGTGGGTAAATGGAGTTGAGCTGCAGATCAGCCATAATCTAATTGAATGGCAAAGCAGGCGCAAGGGACTGGATAGTCTACTCCTGTCCCTGCGTTACGGAGCACCTTCCAACCTGTAAACTTCCCTCAATAAAAGCCAATCAAACTCTGACCTTAGGTTGTGCAGACCTACAGTGGTTGGACCTTAAAAGGGCCAGGCCATTTGAAAACAAAAGGTCCACTCTAGCAGCAGACTGATCCACGGTGTGATGCTCCTGTCATCTTAAACAGCACATCATCCGACTTATTGAGCATCTGCTAGTTTCTGTATAAAATAAGACAGAAATTTTCTACGTAAATCAGAATATTTTTTCTGTGAATACTTTTCAGCATTTGCGCAAATTATTTTTTGCGGAGTAGGCTCGAGGGGCCGAATGGCCTACTCTTGCTCCTATTTCTTATGTTCTTATCAGGCCAAGCTGCAGTGCGATGCCATGCACTTTGTCACGGGAAGGTTGGGGGGGGAGGGGAATAAAATCCCAGGCTGATCTCACAGAGCTCTGAGCAGCTCCATCGCCACAGTAATTCACATTATATGGGACTCCTGCACTGGATGCAGCTAAGAGGTGGATTTCCCATTTCAAATGATGGGAGTGCAAACGGTGATGAGCAGCAAGAAAGAGCTTGTGATCCGCAATAGCGCGCAGCAAATCCGGGCCAGCGGTCTGTCAAGGTTGCGGATTTGAAAGAGGGAGAGAGAAAAGTAGAGGAGAGAAATAGGAAAGAAGCAGCAAGAAGGAGGGCCCTGTGTGGTGCGAATTTTCTCTGACCAGCAGGCGGAGCAAGAGATCACCTTTAAAAATGATACCAGAATGGAGAGGCTCAAACTACCAGGGAAAAAAGAAAAAGACTTGCATTTATTTAGTGCCTTTCACAACCTCAGGACGTCCCAACATGCTTTACAGTCAATGAAGTACTTTTGAAGTGCAGTCACTGTTGTAATGTCGGAAAAACGGCAGCCAATTTGCGCACAGCAAGCTCCCACAAACAGTAATGTGATAATGACCAGATAATCTGTTTTAGTGATGTTGATTGAGGAATTACTATTGACCACGACACCGGGGGGGGGGGGGGGGGGCGATCCCCCCTGCTCTTCTTTGAAATTGCCATAGGATCTTTTACGTCCACCTGTGAGAGTGGATGGGGCCTCGGTTTAACATCTCATCCAAAAGACGGCACCTCCGACAGTGCAGCACTCCCTCAGCACCGCACTGGAGTGTCAGCCTGGATTATGGGCTCATCTCTGGCGTGGGACTTGAACCCACAACCTACTGACTTAGAGGCGAGAGTGAAAGACTGAGTGTGCTGGGGCTCTTTTGTCTAGAAAAGAGAAGGCTGAGGGGTGACCGAGTAGAGGCCTTAAAATTATAAAGGGGTTTTATAGGGTAGACATAGAGAAGATGTTTCCACTTGTGGCGGAGTCCAAAACTAGGGACCATTAATATAAGATAGTCACTAATAAATCCAGTAAGGAATTCAGGAGCAGCTTCTTTACCCAGAGAGTGATTATAATGTGGAACATCAGTAGTTGAGGCGAAGAGCAAAGATGCATTTAAGGGGAAGCTAAGTAAGTGCATGAGGGAGAAAGGAACAGAAGGATATGTATTGAGAAGGAGGAGGTACTAGCGGTTTTAGCGGGCTTAAAAGTGGATAAATCCCCAGGCCCTGACGGGATGTATCCCAGGCTGCTGTGTGAGGCAAGGGAGGAGATTGCAGGGGCTCTGACACAAAGGGCTGGATTTTGATACTGGGGCGGGTTGGGGTCGTGTCATCCGCATTTTGTGTTATCCACCCGCCTGCAATTGGATGTGGGAGATTGATGCAATTTTCACTTAATTGGGCAATTGAGTTCCAGCATGTGGGAACCTATGAACCAATTAGTGGTTTCAGTCTGAAAGTCGCCTCTGATGATGTCATCATTGCAGGTCAGAGACTGCCTGGTCTCAGAGATTGCCTGGCCTTTGCTGTGAGAGGACCTGGATGCAAAATGAGCAGCATCTCAGAGAGAGAGAGAGAGAGAATTTTTTTTGCAACCAAGTCCTCCCAGGCAGTCTCTGAAGACATTCAATGCAGCAGCATCAGAGGCGACTTTCAGACCTAATACTACTACTACCTTCATCACAATACTACTACTACCTTCATCACATCTCCTTTGTAATAGTGGACCTGCAGCTGATAGTCAGCTATCCACTTGTGCTCCCGCCAGGTTTCACTGGAGTGTTTCACATCAGGCGTACTTCATGTCGGAAAATGGTTAAACTATCTAAAATGTTTCAAAATGGCATTACAGAGCCAATTTAGGGCTTGTTAAGGGCTTTAATGGGCTCCCCCGCCTCTTGGAGGTGGGACGGAGTCGGGAACCCCGCGACCGATTTTGTCAAAATTGCGTGGAGGCGGAATGGAGTCGGGATGGGGTCGGGACCCCCGAATCTGCAACTTTAACCCCCCACACACGCCTCCAAACCCGACTCCACGGGTCATTGAAAATCCAGCCCAAATTTTCAGAACCTCTCTGGCCACAGGGGAGGTCATGATGCGGAGATGCCGGTGTTGGACTGGGGTGGACAAAATTGAGAGGTCGCACAACACCAGGTTATAGTCCAACAGTTTTATTTGAAATCACAGGGGAGGTGCCAGAGGACTGGAGGACAGCTAACGTAGTACCATTATTCAAGAAGGGTAGTTGGGATAAACCAGGGAATTACAGGCCAGTGAGCCTAACATCAGTGGTAGGGAAATTATTGGAAAAAATTCTGAGGGACAGAATTAGTCTCCACTTGGAGAGGCAAGGATTAATCAAGGATAGTCAGCATGGCTTTGTCAGGGGGAGATCATGTCTGACCAATTTGATTGAATTTTGAGAGGGGGTGATTCGGTGTGTGGATGAGGGTAGTGCAGTTGATGTAGTCTACATGGACTTCAGTAAGGCTTTTGACAAAGTCCCGCATGGGAGACTGGTCAAGAAGGTAAGAGCCCATGGGATCCAGACAATTCGGCACATTGGATCCAAAATTGGCTTAGTGGCAGGAGGCAGAGGGTGATGGTCGAAGGTTGTTTTTGTGACTGGAAGCCTGTGTCCAGTGGTGTACCGCAGGGATTGGTGCTGGGTCCTTTGCTGTTTGTAGTGTACATTAATGATTTAGATATGAATGTAGGAGGTATGATCAGTAAGTTCGCAGATGACACGAAAATTGGTGGAGTGGTAAATAGCGAGGAGGGAAGCCTCAGGCTACAGGACGATATAGACGGGTTGGTCAGATGGGCAGAACAGTGGCAAATGGAATTTAACCCTGAAAAGTGTGAGGTGATGCATTTTGGGAGGACTAACAAGGCAAGGGAATACACAATGAATGGTAGGACCCTAGGAAGGACAGAGGATCAGAGGGACCTTGGTGTGCATGTACATAGATCCCTGAAGACAGCAGGACAGGTAGATAAGGTGGTTAAAAAGGCATATGGGATACTTGCCTTCATTAGCCGAGGCATAGAATATAAGAGCAGGGAGGTTATGATGGAGCTGTACAAAACGCTAGTTAGGCCACAGCTGGAATACTGTGTGCAGTTCTGGTCACCACACTATAGGAGGGATGTGATTGCATTGGAGAGGGTGCAGAGGAGATTCATCAGGATGTTACCTGGGCTGGAGCGCTTCAGCTATGAAGAGAGATTGGACAGGCTGGGGTTGTTTTCCTTAGAGCAGAGAAGGCTGAGGGGGGACCTGATTGAGGTGTACAAAATTATGAGGGGCATAGATAGGGTAGATAGAAAGGAACTTTTCCCCTTAGTAGAGGGGTCAATAACCAGGGGGCATAGTTTCAAGGTAAGGGGCAGGAGGTTTAGAGGGGATTTGAGGAAAAACTTTTTCACCCAGAGGGTGGTTGGAATCTGGAACTCACTGCCTGAAAGGGTGGTAGAGGCAGGAACCCTCACAACATTCAAGAAGCATTTAGATGAGCACTTGAAACGCCATAGCATACAAGGCTACGGACCAAGTGCTGGAAAATGGGATTAGAATAGACAGGGCCTGATGGCTGGCGCGGACACGATGGGCCGAAGGGCCTCTTTCTGTGCTGTATAACTCTATGACTATGTTGATGGGGTGAGATGAAGAGGGGAGGGAGGAGGCTCGTGTGGAGCATAAACACCGTCACAGACCAGTTGGGCCGAATAGCCTGTTTCTGTGCTGTAAATTCGATGTCACTTATGTCCTGGTCCATTCATGTGAGGCTGTATTTTTCTCTCTGCCAGTAGAAAGTGCTAATAGACTACTTGTTGTATTTTGCACTGCTGTGGGGATTCCTGCCCCCTCCATCAATCGATTCATGAACATCGGCGAAGAGTGAGATTATAAAGCTGATTTTTGCTTGTTAAAGTCACGACTGATAAACCCGCACAGCATTGTGCAGCTGAACAGCCAAATCAGAAAAATCAGGGTTCAGATCTGGAGTTGAGTGAGTTTAATAAAGAGGAACATTTCAAAGTAACTTCTTCCAGCCTTCTAGTCTGGTCCTCCAATAATCTGACACTGTACGTCCTCTTGGCCACTTTATCATGTGTGAGAGTTAACTTTCAATCCAAAACCTGCTCATTTTATTCCACAGCAGAGTTTGCCTGTTACTGGTCAACAAAACAGGCTTTTTTCACATATCATTGAGCCATTCTTGTCATAAGTGCACACCCTGGATTAACAGACTTTTCAACATGTGCACCAGTTAAGTAGTTCATTAGTTGCTTGGAACACAGGAACAGGAGGAGGCCATTCAGCCCCTCGAGCCTGTCCCACCATTCAATTCCATCGTGGCTGATCTGCCCCTCAATTCAATTTACCCGCCTTTGTTCCTTATCCCTTGGGACCCTTACCCAACAGAAACCTACCAATCTCAGTTTTGACATTTTTTAATTGACCCCCAGCTTCAACAGCTTTTTTGGGGGAGAGAGAGTTCTGGATTTCCACTACCCTTTGTGTGAAGAACTGCCTCCTGACATCACCCCTGAATGGGAAGGGTCATTTTTAAGGGTGCCTTATGATTGGCTAATTTCCTGCTTCCACTAACAAAATCACATTATCAGGAATTGCACATATCAAATCCGGGCATCACACGATTAATGAGTTGTCAATTATAGACATTTACTTCTCCATTATCTCACTCTCACTTCCTCCAACCCTTCTTGTGTTCTTCAGTTCTCTAACTCTGCCCTTCCGTGGAACCCTCTCTCTTCCCCCCTACTTACAGTGCCTGGGCCATCAGCAGTCTCGGCCCTGCTCTCCCTCCCTAATCCCCTGCCCCTCACTGCTTCTCTCTCCACCCTTAAGAGCCTCCTGAGGACCTTCCTCTTCATCGAAACCTTTAGTCAGCTCTTCACTCTCCGAGGCTCGACGGTGTCCATTCCTTTCTTCCCCTGCATGAAGTGCTGCTGGATGTTTTTTCTATGTTATAGGTGCTACAGAAATACAAGGTTTGGTTGCCATCATTGTAGTTTCAAAGAGAGGGAAAGAAATGAACAGATGCACGGCGCGACTCTTTTACATGGTAATAAACAGGCTTTTATAACCAATTAACAACAACTTGCATTTATATAGCGCCTTCAATGTAGTAAAACATCCAAAGGTGCTTTAATTGACAGTTTATCTCTGACTTGTAGATGTGAATGAATGCATGACAAAACGCAGTGTTGGTCCATCTATATCCCATTGACTGCATCAACCACACTAACCTTACCTCATCAACAAGGTGGCAGAGGGTGTTTCACTATTACTTAATCATCCCCCCTGTGATGCCCAGGTTCACAGTCATTGTGGAATTTACTCTATTTTTCTTGTAACTACTGCATATTTATGTCTTCCCCAGTTTGTTGAACGTGGGAGTAATGCATTATCGCATCGACTAAACAAATCGCTGAGGAACTAATATAAGCCAATTATATTTTATGGATCAAATACTCAGACCAGCGTCGACAGCGGGGGAGGAGGAGCCTTTCTTTCTTTCTCTCTCCCACAGAGCGGTCGGCAGCGGGGAAGGAGGGGCGGACCTGGTTGGAACGGCAGAGGCCTGAGGTGAGTCATTAAACTCACCTACGTGGCCTTTTTCCCCAGCGGGGAAAGAGCTTCGCGGGCTTTTTCAAAGGCAGGGGGCGGGGCCAATTCATTGGTACCCGTATATAGGTGGAGCGGTTGCTAAACCCGAGACACTGCACTAGTAGTGACTCCCACCCTCCCACCTCCTCTAACCTTTAGGGGTAGAGGGAATTTAAAAGGTAGGTTCGATTTTATATTTTGTTTTCAGGGACTTAACTCCTGGACCTAAGATAAATAAGTTTAAATTTTAGTAATAAAGTAACATAAGGGTTAAGTCATGACAGGAAGTCTCGGACCCGTTTCATGCTCCTCCTGTGCCATGTGGGAAACCAGGGACACTTCCAGTGTCCCTGACAACTACGTGTGCGGGAAGTGTGTCCAGCTGCAGCTCCTGACAGCCCGCATGGCGGTGCTGGAGCTGCGGGTGGACTCACTCTGGAGCATGCACGATGCCGAGAACTCGGTGAATCGCTCATTTAGTGAGTTGTCCACACCGCAGGTAAAGGCTAGGACAGACAGTGAATGGGTGACCAAGAAGCAGGGCAATATCAGGAAGGTAGTGCAGGAGTCCCCTGTGGTCATCTCCCTACAAAACAGGTATGCCGCTTTGGATACTGTTGGGGGAGATGGCCTACCAGGGGAAGGCACTAGCAGCCAGGTTCATGGCACCATGGCTGGCTCTGCTGCACAGCAGGGCGGGAAAAAGAGTGGTAGGGCTATAGTGATAGGGGACTCAATTGTAAGGGGAATAGACAGGAGTTTCTGTGGCCGCAACCGAGATTCCAGGATGGTATGTTGCCTCCCTGGTGCAAGGGTCAAGGATGTCTCGGAGCAGCTGCAGAACATTCTGAAGAGGGAGGGTGAACAGCCAGCTGTCGTGGTGCATGTAGGTACCAACGATATAGGTAAAAAGCGGGAAGAGGTCCTACAAGCAGAATTTAGGGAGCTAGGAGCTAAATTAAAAAGTAGGACCTCTAAGGTAGTAATCTCTGGATTGCTACCAGGGCCACGTGCTAATCAGAATAGAGAGAACAGGATAGTGAGATTGAATACGTGGCTTGAGCAGTGGTGCAGGAGGGAGGGATTCAAATTCCTGAGGCATTGGAACCAGTTCTGGGGGAAGTGGGACCTGTACAAAAGGGACGGTCTGCACTTGGGCAGGACTGGAACCGATGTCCTCGGGGTAATATTTGCTAAAGCAGTTCGGGAGGATTTAAACTAATATGGCAGGGGAATGGGAACCTATGTAGCGAAACAGGGGCAAGTAATATGCAGTCAGAAACAAATGTTAGAAGGGTGAGAAACAATAGGGGAAGGCCGAGTAAACAAAGGCAAGAAACACAAAGGGCCATGCTAAATCATAAGTCTAAAAGGACAAAGGATGTTAATAAATCAAGCCTAAAGGCTCTGTGTCTTAATGCAAGGAGTATCCGTAATAAGGTGGATGAATTGACTGTGCAAATAGATGTTAACGGATACGATGTGATTGGGATTACAGAGACGTGGCTCCAGAACAATCAAGGCTGGGAACTGAACATCCAGGGGTATTCAACATTCAGAAAGGATAGAATAAAAGGAAAAGGGGGTGGGGTAGCATTGCTGGTTAAAGAGGAGATTAATGCAATAGCTAGGAAGGACATCAGCTTGGAGGATGTGGAATCAATATGGGTTGAGCTGCAGAACACCAAAGGGCAGAAAACGTTAGTGGGAGTTGTGTACAGACCTCCAAACAGCAGTAGTGAGGTGGGGGAGGGTATGAAACAGGAAATCAGAGGTGCGTGCAAAAAAGGCACGGCAGTTATCATGGGTGACTTTAATATGCATATAGATTGGGCTACTCAAACTGGAAGCAATACGGTGGAGGAGGATTTCCTGGAGTGTTTAAGGGATGGTTTCCTAAACCAATATGTTGAGGAACCAACTCGAGGGGAGGCCATCCTGGACTGGGTGTTGTGTAATGAGGAGGGACTAATCAGCAATCTTGTGGTACGAGGCCCCCTGGGGAAGAGTGACCATAGTATGGTGGAGTTCTACATTAGGATGGAGAAGGAAACAGTTAAGTCAGAGACCATGGTCCAGAACTTAAATAAGGGCAACTTTGAGGGTATGAGGCGTGAATTGGCGAGGTTAAATTGGCAAGCGATATTTAAGGGGCTATCAGTGGAAGGGCAATGGCAGACATTTAGAGATCGCATGGATGAACTACAACAATTGTACATCCCGGTCTGGCATAAAAATAAAAAAGGGAAGGTGGCTCAACCATGGCTAACAAGGGAAATCAGGGATAGTATTAAAACCAAGGAAGTTGCATACAAATTGGCCAGAAGTAGCAGCAAACCCGGGGACTGGGAGAACTTCAAAACTCAGCAGAGGAGGACGAAGGGTTTGATTAGGGCAGGGAAAATAAAATATGAAAGGAAGCTTGCAGAGAACATTAAAATGGACTGCAAAAGCTTCTATAAATATGTAAAAAGAAAGAGGTTAGTAAAAACAAACGTAGGTCCCCTGCAGTCGGAAACAGGGGAAGTCGTAATGGGGAACAAGGAAATGGCAGATCAATTGAACAAGTACTTTGGTTCGGTGTTTACTGTGGAGGACACACACAACCTGCCGGAAATAAAAGGGGTCAGAGGATCTGGTAAGAGGGAGGAGCTGAGGGAAATCCTTATTAGTCGGGAAAAGGTATTGGGGAAATTGATGGGACTGAAGGCTGAAAAATCCCGGGGCCTGATGGTCTGCATCCCAGAGTACTTAAGGAGGTGGCCTTGGAAATAGTGGATGCATTGACGATCATTTTCCAACATTCCTTAGACTCTGGATCAGTTCCGATGGAGTGGAGGGTGGCCAATGTAACCCCTCTTTTTAAAAAAGGAGGGAGGGAGAAAGCAGGGAATTATAGACCGGTCAGCCTGACATCGGTCGTGGGGAAAATGATGGAAGCAATTATTAAAGATGTCATAACAGACCATTTGGAAAGTGGTGACATGATAGGTCCAAGTCAGCATGGATTTGTGAAAGGGAAATCATGCTTGACAAATCTTCTGGAATTTTTTGAGGATGTTTCCAATAGGGTGGACAGGGGGGAACCAGTAGATGTGGTGTATTTGGACTTTCAGAAGGCCTTCGACAAGGTCCCACACAAGAGATTGGTGAGCAAAGTTAAAGCACATGGGATTGGGGGAAATGTGTTGACGTGGATTGAGAACTGGTTGGCACACAGGAAACAAAGAGTAGGAGTAAATGGGTACTTTTCAGAATGGCAGGCAGTGACCAGCGGGGTACCGCAGGGTTCGGTGCTGGGACCCCAGCTGTTTACATTATATATTAATGATTTGGACGAAGGGATTAAATGTAATATCTCCAAATTTGCGGATGACACTAAATTGGGAGGCAGTGTGAACAATGAGGAGGATGCTAGGAGGCTACAGAGTGACTTGGACAGGTTGGGTGAATGGGCAAATGTATGGCAGATGAAGTACAATGTGGATAAATGTGAGGTTATCCACTTTGGTGGTAAAAATAGAGAGGCGGACTATTACCTGAATGGTGGCAGATTAGGGAAAGGGGACGTGCAACGAGACCTGGGCATCATGGTACATCAGTCACTGAAGGTGGGAATGCAAGTGCAGCAGGCAGTCAAGAAAGCAAACGGAATGATGGCCTTCATAGCAAGGGGATTTGAGTACAGGAGTAGGGAGGTGATGCTACAGTTGTACAGGGCCTTGGTGAGGCCACACCTGGAGTATTGTGCGCAGTTTTGGTCTCCTAACTTAAGGAAGGACATTCTTGCTATTGAGGGAGTGCAGCGAAGGTTCACTAGATTGATTCCTGGGATGGCCGGACTGACATATCAAGAAAGATTGGGTCAACTGAGCTTGTATCCTCTGGAGTTCAGAAGAATGAGGGGGGATCTTATAGAGACATTTAAAATCCTGACTGGTTTAGACAAATTAGATGCGGGCAGAATGTTCCCAATGGTAGGGAAAACTAGAACCAGGGGTCACAGTCTAAGGATTAAGGGGAAGCCATTTAGGACTGAGCTGAGGAGGAACTTCTTCACCCAGAGAGTGGTGAATCTATGGAATTCTCTTCCACAGAAGGTTGTTGAGGCCAGTTCGCTAAATATATTCAAAAGGGAGTTAGATATAACACTCACAACTAAGGGGATCAAGGGGTATGGCGAGAAAGCAGGAATGGGGTACTGAGGTAGCATGTTCAGCCATGAACGCATTGAATGGCGGTGCAGGCTCGAAGGACCGAATGGTCTACTCCTGTACCTATTTTCTATGTTTCTATGTTTCTATAATCCACATCCTCAGATAATGAAGCAGTCCGTGCCCACGTGCAGCAAGACCTGGACAACATTCAGGCTTGGGCTGATAAGTGGCAAGTAGCATTTGCGCCACACAATTGCCAGGCAGTGACCATCTCCAACAAGAGAAAGTCTGACCACTAGTGTTTCCTGTAACCGCGCACTGCTCCAGGGAACCCGCGCAGCCGGTTTGCCAGCATTTCAATGTAAAAACCGCGCGTGCGCTGTATTTTGAATGGCCTGTGCAGCCCCTTAAAGGGGCCGCGCAGGGCCAAAATAAATAACAGGGAACATAGCTGACCACCTCCCCTTGACATTCAATAGCATTACCATCACCGAATCCCCCACCATCAACATCCTGGGGGGTCACCAATGACTCTAAACTTAATTGGACCAGCCACATAAATACTGTGGCTACAAGAGCAGGTCAGAGGCTGGGTATTCTGTGGCGAGTGCCTCACCTCCTGACTTCCCAAAGCCTTTCCACCATCTACAAGGCACAAGTCAGGAGTGTGATGGAATACGCTTCACTTGTCTGGATGAGTGCAGCTCCAACAACTCTCAAGAAGCTCGACACCATCCAGGACAAAGCAGCCCGCTTGATCGGCACCCCATCCACCACCTTAAACATTCACTCCCTCCACCACCGGCGTACCGTGTCTGCAGTGTGTACCATCTACAAGATGCACTGCAGCAACTCGCCAAGGCTTCTTCGGCAGCACCTCTCAAACCCGCGACCTCTTCCACCTAGAAGGACAAGGGCAGCAGGCGCATGGGAACACCACCACCTCCAAGTTCCCCTCCAAGTCACACACCATCCTGACTTGGAAATATATCGCCATTCCTTCATCATCGCTGGGTCAAAATCCTGGAACTCCCTCCCTAACAGCACTGTGGGAGCACCTTCACCACATGGACTGCAGCGGTTCAAGAAGGCGGCTCACCACCACCTTCTCAAGGGCAACTAGGGATGAGCAATAAATGCTGGCCTTGCCAGCAACGCCCACGTGTATGAAAGTAAAAAGTCCACTGCAACACATAATTGAATCAAAAGCAGATGGGATGTGTGCGAGCAGCACTAATGGAATTAGAGATAGTCTTAGCTCAAAGTTGACAGCTGCGTAAAATAGTCCATAATCCTCTACAGAGCAGAGATACAATCAGGTGCTTTAAGCGCAGGCTCAGTGTTGAGGATGCTGCAAATGTGTTTCTATGACCTGGAGTGGTCAGGAAGTGCACTGCATAAGATCTCTGAAATCTTCATTGCAGAGGAATTTTCCGTGTTATTTTCCCTAATTGGCCTGGATTTTTAATCTGGTTTCCCGCCTCTCCCAGGAGATTACCTGGCTTTCGGGTGGGGTGGGGTGTGCCTGTATCATGACATCACTATGTTATGGGACCAGTGTGGGTCTTTCCCTGCCCGTCACTGTCCGTATGTTCCGGGGCTGCTGTCCACTGCACACTTCTGGCCCGAGAGTATCCTCGGCCTGAGGAAAGCATGCAGGACGTAGTCAGGGAGGAACCTGGAAACCAGCAGCTCCCGTATGCAAGAGATGCGCTCGTACTGGGCAAGGGGAGTAAGAACACGTTCATTAACGAAACCTGCACAAGTCCTAAATAAATCACAGCTGCAGTTATCCTCCTTAATAGGAACCCCTCCCAGTGAAAATCTACGCCCTGTTGCCAGTTTACTTCTGCCTGTGTAGAGTTGCCAACAATGTTCCCTCTAATTTTTTTTCCGTGCACAGTCCATTTAACTTTGCTGTGTGACCACGCACGCGCGGTATCCTTTCCAGCAGCAATAGCTGGTGAGCGGCCTGCACGGGACCTCCCAATCGGTGCGCGGCCGCAATCCTTAGGGGGAACATCGGTTGCCAACCCTCCAGAATTGACCTGGAGTCTCCAGGAACTAAAGGTTAATCTCCAGGACACTGCTGCCAGCAAACCGGGAGAAAAATCAGAGGGGTATTAAAAGAAGATTTTCATTTTCACCGAACATTTATTAGTTATAAAAATATTGGGGTCGGGATTTTAAAAAAGGCTGTTCGGCTGACAGTCAAGCATTATCCAGTCAGGTTGTTAAGAGCCTGTTTGCTTTCCGATTGGCTGTGGGAAGGCGGTGAGCTGCCAGGATGGACGTGTCAGGTGACCAATGGCGGGAGCGTGGGGGCGGGGCGTTTAGAGGCGGGAGATTGAGTGACGAAACCTCCGGGAATACGTGTAACCAGAGTTGGCAACTCTGTCCGTGCGTCAGCTTGGCTCAGTTAGTAGCAGGGTCTCACCTCAGGGTCAGAAGGTTGGTCTCCCCAGTGTAGAGGAGACCGCATTGTGCGCAGCAAATACAGTATACTAAATCGAAAGAAGTAAAAGTAAATCGCTGTTTCATCTGGAAGGAGTGTTTGGAGCTCTGGACGGTGGGAAGGGAGGAGGTGAAAGGGCAGGTGCGGCATCTCCTGCGCTCGCATGGGAAATGCTGTGGGAAGGTGCCCTGGGTGTTGGGAGTGTTGGAAAAGTGTACCAGAGTGTCACGGAGGGAAGAGTCTCTTCGGAATGCTGAAGAGGGAGGGGGAAGAGGGAGGGGATGGGAAGATGAGTTTGGTGGTGGCATCGCGCTAGAGGTGGCGGAAATGGTGGAGGATGATCCGTTGAATGTGGAGATTGGTGGGGTGGAAGGTGAGGATAAGGGGAGCCCTATCATGGTTCTGGGAGGGAGGGAAAGGGGTGAGAGCAGAAGTGTAGGAAATGGAACGGACATGGTTGAGGGCCGTGTCAACCATGGTGGAGGGAAATCCTCGGTTGAGGAAAAAGGAAGACATATTGAAAACATTGGTATGGAAGGTGGCATCGTCAGAGCAGATACAATGGAGAGAGAGAAACTGGGAGAATGGAATAGAGTCCTTACAGGAAGTGGGGTGGGAGGAAGTGTAGTCAAGTCTCAACAAAATTTGTTTCTCTCTCCACAGATGCTGCCTGACCTGCTAACTATTTCCAGCATTTTCTGTTTATAATTCAGATTTCCAGCATCCGCAGTATTTTGCCTTTGTATTAGAGTATGCTGATAGGGTTAGATAAAGAGGGGTGGGCGGAGGCTTGTGTGGAGCATAAACACCAGCCACGGACCAGTTGGTCCGAATGGCCTGTTTCTGTGCTGTGCATTCTATGTAACTCAAACAGTGCAAGGAAACTGAATCAGTAGATGAAGTCAGTCAGTGGCCTGGGGTGCTACAATGATTTTGTCCTTTGAACTAACTGTGTGGTTGATTTACTAAACAGCATTAAAGCTCTCCCTCCCATCTAATGATCCGATCAACACTCAGTGGTCAAAACAGTGAATAGAAAGTGGCAGAGAGAGGCAGTGAACCATGTTAGAGTTAACGATAATTATATCAGCTGTTGAATCTTTAAGAGGCGTACTGATAGAGATATTCCCTCTTTGAATGCAAATGTCCCTTTAATGTTCTATTTGAATTTCCCTATAATTTGCAGGTGAATGTCACCCTGAGCCTTTGATGGTTGGTGTGCTTTGCCTGCGTCATATATTTGGCAGCAGAATACGCCCTGTAGTCACAGGAAGTTCTTTTGACCAGCGTTAACTAGGCTGTGACCTCCAGTAACCCGACTGAACAACCAGCAGTCAGGGAATGAGAACAATGCAGAATGTGGAATCCTGGACTTCAAGCAAAGTCATTTTTGGGAAACGTGCGGTGAATGATCCTGATCGGAATCTCAGGAGAAGGCTACCCTGTCACAGAAGGACAATGATTGCTCGGAGTCCAGTGTTCTGCGTTCCTCAATGGAACAGCTTCGACCTGTCAAATCTCATGTATGTGCTTCTGGGATGTAAAGGGTTAATTGCCTCTGCATGTCTCACTGTAAAAAAGAATCCAACTCTACCTCATTGTCACCCGAACCCCTCGATTGGATTCCAGTCTGTAACTCACTCCCGGGTATCTTTTATTCTATGTACAAACCACCCCTCGATTAGGTTATTGGAACTGTCCTGTAATCTCCTTTACATATATCTGTTAATAATAAGATTTAAAAAAGAAAGACTTGCATTTATATAGCGCCTTTCACGACCACCCCAAAACACTTTACAGCCAATGAAGTACAGTCACTGTTGTAATGTGGGAAACGCAGCAGCCAGTTTGCACACAGCAAGCTCCCGCAAACAGCAATGTGATAATGACCAGATACTCTGTTTTTGTTATGTTGGTTGAGGGATAAATATTGGCCAGGACACCGGGGATAACTCCCCTACTCTTCTTCGAAATAGTGCCATGGGATCTTTTACGTCCACCTGAGGGGGCAGACGGGGCCTCGGTTTAACATCTCATCTGAAAGACAGTGCAGCACTCCCTTGGAGCATCAGCCTGGATGTTTGTGCTGAAGTCCCTGGAGTGAGACGTGAACCCACAAGCTGCTGCCCCAGAGGCGAGAGTGCTACCCACTGAGCCACAGCTGACACCTGTGATGGTACTTAATTACTTTGCTGTTTTAGAGAGTGTTTTAAAGACCTGTTCAGGCGGCTCGGACGAAAAATACTCCTTTTTTGCTATGAGCTCGTCTCCATCCAGCCCAGCAACAGTTGTGAGTCCCCTGCAGTTGCTGCTATACTGATCTTTCCGATTATCTTGTGGCGCCACTGTTATACTTGGATGGTGCACTACTGTGGGTCAGACTGAGGTCAGATACCAAGGAGTTCTGGACGTGTACAACTCGATCTGTGCTCAGAGCCCCTTTCCCCAGGGAGGGTTCATAGACTCAGACAGCACAGAAGGAGGCCATTTGGCCCATTGTGCCTGTACCGGCTCTTTGGTCGAACTATCTGATTAGTCCCAATGCCCTGCTCTATCCCCATAGCCCTGCAAATGCATTAGAGTATTTAATGCTAGGAGAGTGTAGCTGGGAAGCGAGGCTTCTCTCCGAACATTAAACATGTTGAAGCTTATAAATTGCCCAGAAGCAGAGATTCTGGACACATTTAAAACACGGCTTTGCACTGGACTGGAGTTATACTGCACTTGGTGCAAACCCATGCTGCCTCCTAGAGGAAGTCTCACTTTGCTTGGCATTAGCATGCTTCTGGAATCAGATTAGGACTTGATCCCCCGAGTCAAACTCTCACTTTAACATTGATGCCTGCCTGAACCCACTTCTCATTAATGTGAAGACTGCAGTAAAGACTCGCAGTGAGGGAGGAAGTGGTAACCCAGCGGGGGATGTAAGACGTTCAGATTGTTTGAAACTTCTGTCTGAGAGTTTAGAGAGTTCAGACCCGTGGAACAGACAACTCGAGACAAAGATTTCAGGGTAAACTATTCTTTACTTAAAATCAACAAGAGGTTACAAGTAAGCACACAAAATATTACATGACAACTTGTACTCTATCCTTTACTCATTACAAGTAAGCACGCACGGATCTAATCATTTACTTTAAGCTCAAGTGAGCATAAGCAATCACATACGTACTAAGACTGGTGAGAGGTCGGCTCGGCGGTGCCCAGAATTATGACTTTAACTGGCAACTGACCAGGTCGCACTCGACTACAGCCGCGAGTGGTCAATTTACAGCATCTTTTATACCCCAAAACCTGGCACCTCGCCCACAGCATTCATGTCCCGCACTGTGTGAACAGCGTTGTTTGCTCTCTCTCACCTTCCTATCTGTTTTGACGCTTGTTCAACTGAGGCCTGAAGAAGTCCTTGTTTTTGCACCTGAGGTTTGGCTCCTGGTTCTCACAGAATTTTCAAGGCCTTGGGGCGATTTTCCCAGCCCCGAGGAGGCGGGTTTGGAGGCGGGACAGTTGGCAAAATGGCAAAAACTGAGGGCGGGTTCGGAACCTGCCTCCGCGCAATTTTGCCGGAGGCGGGTTTGATGGGTGCGATTCGGTCCCGCCTCCATCAGTCGGGAGAGGTAGTTAAGACCCTTAAATAGTAGTTAAGGGCCTCTATAATCCTATTTTGACAGGCCTTCGTTATTTTAGCACATTTACAGCATGTTGCACGACCCTCCTAAACCACGCCAGCTAATCCTGACGGGTTGACAAGTGGGTGGCCTCCTCACAGTTGCAGCTCCACCATTAAAACAGAGCTTTCATCAGGGAGCAGTTGCAGGTGGCAGAACTTTTGTTCCAAAGGTCTTTCAGCACTTTTAGCAGGCCTACCGAAGTCGGAGGTGCTGCAGCTTTTATCTCTCAACTGTGGGACCTCCTTGGAAGACCCTCTCCCCGCTTGGACTGAGCGCTTCCCCAACGGAGGTATCTGCCAGCAGCATGGGAACCATTTATTTCCTTTCACCATGGACCTCAGATTCGGATGAGGAGCAGCCACGACAGCAGCAGAACCAGGCAGCTCAGCAACAACAGCAGCAGGAGCCCCAACCTCCTGCTCACACACCTGATGCTGCACAGGGCAGAAGGCACCAGCGCATGGAAGCACGTCGTGCAAGGAATGCACTCATCCTGGCCAGATTTGCATAGGTTGACCATTGTGGCACATGTGCTTGGCTCCTTCTTAACACATGATAGACAATGGACATGGACTCTGGCCTCCTTTCACTCTGACCACCAACCTGACCATGCAAGTGTCGCGGAGCCCGCAATGTGGAGTTGCCTAAGCTGAAATAACAGATGCCATCACGCCAACAGTTTGCCATCACCTAATTTTAATACGTTCCCACAGGGATGGCATTTCATCAATAAACAGAAACAATCACCCAATCTGCACACAGATCTGGAGGTTATATCCCTTGCCAGCTGGACCCACACAGCCTTGGTTTCTTTGGGAGGCCTTTTCCTCCCAGATGAGGGGAAGAGCTCCTCCCTGCTAGCTCTCGCCCCCTCAACCAGCATACCCAGCACCTCATCTGAGAACCTCGGGGAGGCCCTTGCCCTGGAGCTGGCCATTCTTCAAGGAGATAACAGCTTGGAGGTGGTGCAGCATTGACCAAAAACCAGTGGAATGAGCCAAGGGAGCAAGCTGCCCTTAAATGAAGCTGGATAAGTAACATCAGCAGAGGCGAGTTTCAGTCCCAAAACACTAATTGGCCCAGGGGAATCCACACCTCTGAAATCAACTGGCCAATTAGGGGAAAATTGCAAATTTTTCCCACCTCTCAGTGGAGGCGGGTTTGGAACCCACCCGAAACCCGCCTCCATTGGGAAAATCGTGTCACTTATCTTTTGGAGGAAAAACAACAGCTTGCAAGCGCATCATTTATTTTACAAATGTTTAGCCAGGCCCTCAAAGCCTGTCGGTACATTAAATTTGGTCACTTTAGGTTCAGTCAAGTTTACCGTGAACGGTGTATTCTTCTAGAGTCCACCCTCAAGTGGCTGTCTACCTGAATTTAAGGTCACAGGCACTTATACTTCATCGTCGTCCTCTTCTTTCCATGTCTTCTGTAGCAGCTTGACCAACGCTTGCTGCTTGCGGCGTCTGTTGACGCGACAAGTTATTTTCAGTAAGTATAACATAATCACCAACTGAACAATGACCAAAACATGGGGGTAATTCTTATCCAGGGGTGAACCGCGATATTCATACCGATATCCCACCAAGACGAATTTCTGGGCCAGGGTATAATAGTGCTTTTGAGACTGACTAACGCATTTTATTAACTCCACCAAGTGTTCTGGCAGAGGTAGAATGTCGTAGCCGAACCAAGTCACACACTGATGTAATTGTTCTTTTAATCATGCTTGACTAATCTACTGGAATTTTTTGAGGATGTAACTGGTAGAATAGATAAGGGAGAACCAGTGGATGTGGTGTATTTGGACTTTCAGAAGGCTTTCGATAAGGTCCCGCATAAGAGATTAGCGTGCAAATTTAAAGCACACAGGATTGGGGTAAGGTACTGTCTTGGATAGAAAACTGGTTGGCAGACAGGAAGCAAAGAGTTGGAATAAACGGGTCTTTTTCCGAGTGGCAGGCAGTGACTAGTGGGGTACCGCAGGGATCGGTGCTAGGACCCCAGCTATTCACAATATATATTAATGATCTAGACGAGGGAACTAGATGTAATATCTCCAAGTTTGCAGACGACACAAAGCTGGGTGGGCGTGTGTGCTGTGAGGAGGA
Source organism: Squalus acanthias (assembly GCA_030390025.1). Taxonomy (NCBI): domain Eukaryota; kingdom Metazoa; phylum Chordata; class Chondrichthyes; order Squaliformes; family Squalidae; genus Squalus; species Squalus acanthias. The sequence continues at coordinate 1,519,584 of CM059447.1, read as the reverse complement.
CGCAGAGAAACTCCAGTATGATTTGGACAGGTTAGGTGATTGGGCAGATGCATGGCAGATGCAGTATAATGTGGATAAATGCGAGGTTATCCACTTTGGTGGCAAAAACAGGAAGGCAGATTATTATCTGAACGACAATAGATTGGGAAAAGGGGAAGTGCAACGAGACCTGGGTGTCCTTGTGCACCAGTCGCTGAAGGTAAGCATGCAGGTGCAGCAGACGGTTAAGAAGGCAAATGGTATGTTGGCCTTCATAGCGAGAGGATTCGAGTACAGGAGCAAGGATGTCTTGCTGCAGTTGTACAGGGTCTTGGTGAGACCACACCTTGAGTAGTGTGTGCAGTTTTGGTCGCCTTATCTGAGGAAGGATGTTTTTGCCATGGAGATAGTGCAGTGAAGATTCACCAGACTGATACCTGGGATGGCAGGAATGACGTATGAAGAGAGATTGGGTCGATTGGGCTTGTATTCGCTAGAGTTTAGAAGAATGAGAGGGGATCTCATTGAAACGTATAAAATTCTAACAGGACTAGACAGACTAGATGCAGGAAGGATGTTCCCAATGGTGGGGGAGTCCAGAACCAGGGGTCATAGTCTAAGGATAAGGGGTAAGCCATTTAGGACTGAGATGATGAGGAATTTCTTCACCCAGAGAGTGGTGAACCTGTGGAATTCTCTACCACAGAAGACAGTTGAGTCCAATTCATTAAATATATTCAAGAAGGAGTTAGATATATTTCTTAAGGCTAAGGGGATCAAGGGATATGGGGAGAAAGCAGGGACAGGGTACTGAATTTGGATGATCAGCCATGATCGCATTGTATGGCGGAGCAGGCTCGAGGGGCCGAATGGCCTACTCCTGCTCCTATCTTCTATGTTTCAATGTTTCTATGTAACTCATCTTTCACAGTTATATCTACTTGCCTATGCAAATAAATGCTTAATAAAACCCGCGCCCCAAGTCTTATAGATTGGACTGGGGTAAAACAAAAAGTTCCCGCCGCAATGGGACAAGTCAGGTTGTTACTGTACTGGTACTCCCGATGCATTGTAGTGACACAATATTCACCCTTCCCTCGATACACAGATCGTACGGGGAAATGCTGTCCCGTCATCACTTTCATGGTGCAGTTCCATTCTATCCCGTCCCAATCAAACCCGCACGCAGGGGCTGCGTGTTCTACCACATCATAAGGGCAGACGAAGGTGTCCCGAGCTTGAGCGCACCCGGTAAGATCTGGGGCCACCCATGTGGTCCCATCCACCCGGGTCACATACTGCGGGGGGTTCGTCATACTTATTAAACAGTCTCCCTGACGTACTCCTATATTCTCCGTGCTGGATGGGATAATACAATACCATCCCTAACTGGGTGATGTCATTCTGTTCTTGCAAATGGCATTCATGTTTCACCGGGTACACCTGTACCAACCCCCTGACTTGGCACATAGTTATGGTAAATTGATAAGTGGACATTGCCTTCAGATGTCGATCAGTCACCCACAAGGGAAGCTTCCCCTCAGCAATGCTCTGCAGGTTTTCACGGGCTTGTTCCACTAACCAGGATCTGTAAATTACACGCACATCATTTCGCGCGGCCTCACGAGAGGCATTCCAATCCTCCTTTAAAATTTTATTTATCTTTTTAGCATGGGATTCTAAATACTTAACCACATCCTGCAGATGAATGGTCATAATTTGGTTCTCCTTCAATTCCTCTTGTTCCAGACCATTCATTTAATTCAAAATGTCCCTTAAACGATTTCTAACTGCCTTTACGGATTGATCCAAATTGGCCAAATCAAGGCTATTAACTAGGGTGGTTCCGGTATTAAAATCAGTGGCTGCATCATTGATCAGACCCCGTCGCCTTCTGATATGGCCCCCTTTAATCCCGTAATCGACATCGTTTCCTTCAATGATCTCAGTACTATTTTCCCCAAAAGTATCGTTGAATTCATTACCCTCCCCTGAGCCCTTGCGATATAACGGCTCTAATTCTGATTCCGCCAGTGTTGTGCTGGCCCTTTCCCAAAATCCCTCTATTAACTCCTGCATCATCCTCCCATCTAACCGCGCTGTCTCTGGTTTGCGCCAGTTCGGTAGGCCCACCTCAGTCAGATTCAATATTACTGGCACCACCTCGTGATGCACATCATGGTACAATATCATCCGAGTTGGGATTACCACTAACCCATTTGTTGGTCCCGGGGTGTGTTTAGGGCAAGTGATCTGGGTTGTATGTTGTCCTTCCCGTGATTGTGTTTTATTCATAGGGGGAGGGGTTTTTGGTCGAACTTTTAATTCTACTGTATGTATAACCGCACTTCCATTACCACGTCCCCTTACGTGATAGGTGCTGATACCGGTATCGTTGTTATACCATTGATAGAACTCCTTGGCTCTATTGTGGGAAAACATCGTACAACTGGTCACATCCCTTTCAATCATGGACAAGCCGACCGAATCATCCGACTGGAACCCATCTGTCACCCCACTTGGGCTCACACATCTGTAAATTCCCTCATGAATTTTCCACCATCAGGGCCAATATAACAGAGTGGCTCCTGCCGCTCGGGATTGGGTCGGGCTTCCTATATTTCCCCGAGGGTTCCCTGTCAGATAGTACTTTGAATGGTCACCTGGTTCTGCTTGTAAGAACCACACCTGTGGCCCGGTGGGACGATCTTTGCATGTTATGCATACTCTCCCTACCTTCCTGGACCTCATACGTGGTAACCCATACTGTCCCTGAACACGCGGTCTCGCAATCACCCTTGATGTACTGGAGGGTAATGTTTCGGGTGGCGTCCCGGGGTGGTGTCTCCGGGGCAACTGCAATCGAACTATTATAAGGAAAAATAGTTAGTGGTGATCCAGTATGCCGAATAGGCTGACGTGGAATCTTCGAGATAGAGCAGAATCCCGATCATTGGCCGGAATAATTCCTTCATTTTATATATCTTCTTGCCTGTGGGGATAAGGGACAAAAATGGAGTGTTACTCCCGCCCTTGCACCCTATGTACACCCATTAGTTCAGGCTCTCAATACTGATTAAAACAAAACGGGACTTCCTACTTTTCATTTTCTGCATTGGGCAATTTTCGACTCCTACCACCGATGATACTTCAAGGGTGTCTTTTTATTTCTTTTACTACGCTGCCGTAGGGTAGGAGGGGTCTGTTGGACTCGTCTGCGGACAGGAGGTGGTTCCAGACCTGGGGACGAGGAGGTTTCTACAGTTCCCATGTCCTTGGATCATACTGTACCTGAGGAGGTGTCCTTTCAGACGAGGGCGCCTCATTGGGTGAGGGTTCCCTGTTGGGCATCCCCTCTGCATCATCCCACTGGCGAGGATAAATCCGGCTCACCATGCTCATAATCGGGGCTTGTTGTCTTCTGGACCTGCTAGTGGGCTGAAAAAGCTTCATCTGGTTAATATGAAACCTCTTAATTTTCTGAAGTAACTGAACCGCACACACCATGGGACTGGCTTTGTCAACAATGCTATTCAACCCCTTGTAAAGAGGTTCAAACACTCCCACCCTCGCATAGTTTTGTACCATTAACTGGCTCCCTACTTCCCATTCCTGAGGTTTACTCGGAGCCAGGTGTAATCGGTTACGTTGGTGAGCCTTCCCAATGTTGTGGGCAACACGGTGGCATAGTGGTTAGCACTGGTGCCTCACAGCGCCAGAGACCCGGGTTCGAATCTGACCTCGGGTGACTGTCTGTGTGGAGTTTGCACATTCTCCCCGTGTCTGCGTGGGTTTCCTCCGGGTGCTCCGGTTTCCTCCCACAGTCCAAAAATGTGTGGGTTAGGTTGATTTGGCTATGATAAATTGACCCTTAGTGTTAGGGGGGATTAAATATGTGGGGTTATGGGGATAGGATGGGATATGTTAGGGGGAATTAAATACGTGGGGTTACGGGGGTAGGGTGGGATATGTGTACTGTGGGGATTAAAGCAGGGACAGGGTACTGGATTTGGATGATCAGCCATGATCGTATTGAATGGCGGAGCAGGCTCGACGGGCCGAATGGCCTACTCCTGCTCCTAGATTCTATGTTTCTATGTTTCTATGACCTCAAGTTCAACTCCTTTAAAGTTCCCCACAGGTCACTCAGGAATTTGTCCCGAGTCACCTCCTTAATTTGTTCGTCAGTCAGAGTGGGGCCCAACAGGTGGGTGGGGGTTCGCATGGGTCTCCCCATTACCAATTCATGAGGGGAGTGACCCGTTCCTTTGGATCTGTTACTATGTATCCCCGTAAGGATTAGGGGAAGTACCTCATCCCACTTAGTGTGCTGTTCATTTAATTCCTTTCGCAGGGCCAACTTCAACATACGGTTCATTCTTTCCACAATCCCCGATGATTGTGGGTTGTGGGTCATGTGCCATTTCCCTTCAATTCCAAGCAAGTGGCTTGCAATACCTGACCTGTGAAATGACTTCCCTGGTCTGACTACCATGTGAGGAAGTCCCCACCTGGAAAATACTTCCCTAACTAGGGTCCTGGCCGTCCATGAGGCTGTGCACGGGAAGGCTTCTATCCACTTGGTAATCTTGCACCATCAACACTCATCTGGCCCCCTGCTTAAAAGAAAAAACAGACAATCCATTGTGGCTTTCCTACGAGCCCAATGGGTTATTTCGTCAATTCCTGATTCCCTTCTGTCAATGTGGGGAAATATTCACTTAAATTCTGCGTATCGAGGGAAGGGTGAATAGGTGAATATTGTGTACAAGTCGGACGGGTTGCACCTGAACCGGAACGGGACCAACATCCTTGTGGGGAGGTTTGCTAGTACTGTTGGGGGGGGGTTTAAACTAATTTGGTAGGGGGATGGGATACCGAGTGGAGCTATAGTAGGGGGTGATGCACAGCCAAATATAGAGGAAAAAACAAGTCAGCCTGGAAGGCAGAGCAAATATGTAATGGCACAAGGGAGTATGGCAAGGCTGGATGGCATTTATTTTAATGCAAGGAGTCTTGCGAGTAAGGCAGATGAATTGAAGGTGTTGATGAACACATGGGAGTATGATATTGTTGCTATCACAGAGACATGGTTGAGGGAGGGGCAGGACTGGCAGCTCAATATTCCGGGGTATAGAATCTTCAGGTGAGACAGAGGTGGGTGTAAAAGAGGAGGGGGTGTCACAATATTAATCAAGGAGTCAATTACTGCTGTAAGGAGGGATGATATCTCAGCAGGTTCCTCTAATGAGGCCATATGGGTAGAACTTAAAAACTAAAGGGGGCAAGCACTTTGCTGGGAGTGTACTATAGGCTCCCAAACAGTCAGGGGGAGATAGAGGAACAGATATGTAGGCAAATCTCAGAGAAGTGTAGAAATAATAGGGTAATAATAGTAGGGGATTTCAACTTCCCCAATATTAACTGGGATAGTCAGAGTGTGAAAGGCTTAGAGAGTGCAGAATTCTTAAAGTGCATCCAGGAGAGCTTTTTGAGCCAGCATGTAGAAAGTCCTACAAGAGAGGGGGTGGTACTGGACCTAATTCTAGGGAATGTAGCCAGAATGCAGCAGATGTGTTAGTAGGAGAGCATTTTGGTGACAGTGACCATAATTCGGTGAGATTTAAGGTAGTCATGGAAAAGGACAAAGATGGACCGGAAATAAAGGTTCTAAATTGGGGGAAGGCCGATTTTAATATGATAAGGCAGGATCTGGCCAAAGTGGACTGGGATCAGCTACTTGTAGGAAAATCCACATCAGAGCAGTGGGAGTCTTTCAGAAAGGAAATAGAGAGAGTACAACGGCAACATGTTCCCGTAAAGGTCAAGGGTGGGACCAACAAGCCCAGGGAACCCTGGATGTCAAGGGATATACGAGAATGGATTAGGAAAAAAAAGGAGGCTTTTGGCAGATACAAAGGACTAAAAACAGTGGAAGCCCTAGAGGAGTATAGAAAGTGCAGGGGGGTACTTAAAAAAGAAATTAGGAGAGCGAAGAGGGGGCATGAAATAACACTGGCGGGCAAAATAAAGGAAAATCCCAAGGTGTTTCATAAGTATATTAAGGGCAAGAGTGTAACCAGGGAAAGAGTAGGGCCCATTAGGGACCAAAGTGGCAATCTGTGTGTAGCGCCAGAAGATGTAGGTGGGGTTTTAAATGAATATTTTGCATCTGTGTTCACTATGGAGAAGGACAATGTAGGCATAGAAATCAGGCAGGGGGATTGTGATATACTTGAACAAATTAGTATTGAGAGGGAGGTGGTACTAGTGGTTTTAGCGGGCTTAAAAGTGGATAAATCCCCAGGCCCAGATGAGATGTATCCCAGGCTGCTGTGTGAGGCAAGGGAGGAGATTGCAGGGGCTCTGACATAAATTTTCAGAACCTCTCTGGCCACAGGGGAGGTGCCAGAGGACTGGAGAACAGCTAACGTAGTACCATTATTCAAGAAGGGTAGTAGGGATAAACCAGGGAATTACAGGCCAGTGAGCCTAACATCAGTGGTAGGGAAATTATTGGAAAAAATTCTGAGGGACAGAATTAGTCTCCACTTGGAGAGGCAAGGATTAATCAAGGATAGGCAGCATGGCTTTGTCAGGGGGAGATCATGTCTGACCAATTTGATTGAATTTTTCGAGGGGGTGACTAGGTGTGTGGATGAGGGTAGTGCAGTTGATGTGGTCTACATGGACTTCAGTAAGGCTTTTGACAAAGTCCCGCATGGGAGACTGGTCAAGAAGGTAAGAGCCCTTGGGATCCAGGGCAATTTGGCACATTGGATCCAAAATTGGCTTAGTGGCAGGAGGCAGAGGGTGATGGTCGAAGGTTGTTTTTGTGACTGGAAGCCTGTGTCCAGTGGTGTACTGCAGGGATCGGTGCTGGGTCCTTTGCTGTTTGTAGTGTACATTAATGATTTAGATATGAATGTAGGAGGTATGATCAGTAAGTTCGCAAATGACACGAAAATTGGTGGGGTGGTAAATAGCGAGGAGGGAAGCCTCAGGCTACAGGACGATATAGACGGGTTGGTCAGATGGGCAGAACAGTGGCAAATGAAATTTAACCCTGAAAAGTGTGAGGTGATGCATTTTGGGAGGACTAACAAGGCAAGGGAATACACAATGAATGGTAGGACCCTAGGTAGGACAGAGGATCAGAGGGACCTTGGTGTGCATGTACATAGATCCCTGAAGTTTCTGTTAATGTGCTGTCAAACATAAAAATCTTTATTTTCAACACTTTCTGGTCTTGGACAGATTTGTATGCACCTTTGGAAGTGGCTTAGTGAGTTGCAGTGAGTGGTGAGACATAACGGTACCTCCAGCAATGGTGATGAGTGTGAAACGAATGGCTTGGGCATTGTAGGGCTGCTTTATGGTGTTGGTGTGGGGTGGTGCCAACCTGGCGCATCATGTGGCAGCCATATGTGTGTTTTCTCTTCTGGTTGGGTGATTAAATGAATCGTCTGTAACTTAATAAAACTTTAAATAAAACTTAACAAATTAAATTAAAATTTCATTGGCCGGAGTGATGATGCACTCCAGTCCCCACGGCGCCCACCGGTCGTGGAAGGTCTCGAGCGTGCCGGCGGACACCGCGTGCTCCATCTCCAGGGCCACCCGGGCGCGAATGTGGCCATGGAAGAGAGGCAGGCAATCGGGCTGAACGATCCCCTCGACCGCCCACTGCCTGGACCAGATAATGGCCACTTTGGCCAGGCCCAGGAGCAGTCCCACGAGGAGGTCCTCCGATCTGCCCGCTCTCCTCCGCACCGGGTGACCAAAAATCAGGAGCGTGGGACTGAAGTGCAGCCAAAAATCGAGGTGCAACCCCTTCAAATAATGAAAGAGGGGCTGCAACCTCTCACATTCCATGTATATGTGGAACACGGACTCCTCCAGGCCGCAGAAAAGGCAGGCGGCCTGGGAGTCCGTGAACCTGTTTAAAACTTTATTGCACGGGACTGCTCCGTGCAACACCCTCCAGACCAAGTCCCCAATAGAAAAAGGGAGGACTCCCGCGTAGCCATATGGGTGTACAGTGTAAAGTTAACTCAATCTGGCCATGATAAGGCCATCCCTGGCCTCCCAAGCAGCAATGTGGTCAGGTGCTGATGCCCTCTGTCCTGTGCAGCATCAGATGACTGCGGAGAAGGTTGGTGTTGTTGGTGCTGCTGGTGTGCCTGGTGCTGCTGGTGTTGGGGCTCATCGTGGTCCGATTCCATGTTGATGGAATAGATGGCAGGTGAAGTACAGATGACAGAAGCATTCTGTCAATGGTGAGAGAGTTCTTCCAATGAGGTGAGACTCGATGGAGACTTTGCTGGAAAGACTTGCAACCTACAGAATCTGTGCTGGAAATGGACTGAGCAACAGCTTCTGCCTTAGGAAAGTGATCATCTGTCAGGTGGGAGCTTTTACTCAACATTTGATGCTGTCAAGTAATCAGCTGGAGTAATGGCCACGGAATTCCCGCCTCAGGTTGACAGATGTGGTTCCCGAGCTGCGTGAATCCCGTGCCATGCAAGGAAGTTTAAAAAGTAAGTGATAAAAGACTCTTAAGTGCCTGTAAACTACCTGATAATAATAATTATTTCAATTGGGTCCCCCGCCACTGCCGGTCGGGTCGGCTCCGTGATGACAGACGCGCCTGGGGGCGGGATGACAGCGGGTTCCCGACCTGCTGTCAAAAATAACAACTTTCCCACCCGACCCACCACCGTTCGCGCCCACTACCGCCCCGGAAAATTCCGGCCATACTATTCGCCTCAACCACTCCCTGTGGCAGCGAGTTCCAAATTCTCACCACTCTCTGGGTAACACTACCACCTCCAAGTTCCCCTCCAAGTCACACGCCATCCTGACTTGGAAATATATCGCCATTCCTTCATCGTCGCTGGGTCAAAATCCTGGAAATCCCTTCCTTACAGCATTGTGGGAGCACCTTCACCACACGGACTGCAGCGGTTCAAGAAGGCGGCTCAACACCACCTTCTCAAGGGCAATTAGGGATGGGCGGTAAATACTGGCCATGCCAGCGACGCCCACATCCCATGAACGAATAAAAAAAAGGACAGGTGCTGTCTACTCTCCTGGATGGGAAAGATCACAGATCCTGCTTATACACCAGTTATTACCTTCTACCTGTCAAATATATCATATTAAAGATAAAGCAACTGTTTCTGTTTTGATATCCGACCATTGTAAAATTATAAGCACAATAATTCATCCCCTCCACTCCAGAGCATGGACATAATTTGTTGTTTGGAGAACATTTTCCTATTCTCTACATGCTGCTACTATGGTCTTTCATGACCACCATTAAAAAATCAGAGAGTTTATGTTCTTTTTGAACAAGTAGAGGTTTGCTAGAGGTGTTTGAAATCATGAAGGGTTTAGATAGAGTAAATTAAGAGAAACTGTTTCCAATGGCTGAAGGTTCGATAACCAGAGGGCACAGATTTAAGGTGATTGGCAAAAGAACCAGAGGCGACATGAGGGAAACTTTTTTACGCAACGAGTGGTTAGGATTTGGAATACACTGCCTGATGGTGGTGGAAACAGATTCAATAGTAGCCTTCAAAAGGGAATTGGATAAATACTTGAAAGAGAAAAATTGCAGGGATATGGGGAAAGAGCGGGGGAGTGGGAATAACTGGATTGCTCTTCGAAAGAGCCGCACAGACTCGATGGGCCAAATGGCCTCCTTCTGTGATTCTAACCTCAGCCATGGGTTCACTGTCATTTTATTTTCCAAGCTTAACACAAGCGTCAGTTTTCAATTACTTCCGATTGACTATTCTGAACTCGTGGTGTATCCACAGGGGCAATGGAGAAATCCAGCCTGCAGTACTGCACTTTTCATCAACACTGTTGCTGTGCCTTCATGTAAAACATTGAAATGATGGCATCATTGCAGGCAGGCTGCCAGCTTGTGATTGATTATAACATTTTCTCATAGAGTTTGCGTGTACAAACAAAAGAGATAGTTTTTTTTATCAGATGGGCTAAGAGGAGAGATTTGGTAACAACTCTGTAAGCAACCAACTGAATGAATACCCGTATCTCCAACAGGCCAAAGTCCAGAATAGACATCCAGATAAAACAGTTAATGAAATGCCGATTGACATCTTGTGGGGAAAAACCTGGATGGTTATTTAGGAGTAAGACTTGAGATTTATACAGCTAGAGATAATTAAATGTTGCATGGAAAATTATGGTTCCTGGGCAATGAACATCATGTCAAAGTAGAGAACTGGTGAGGAATAAAGTAGCTCACTGACAGATTAAACACAGTCCTCTATCTTTAAATAGGTTTGTATCTGTGTTATTCTGTGACAGCTCTTCAAAAAAAATGCAAGATATAATTGACCAGTTATCAACTCCTTTCCATGGACAAAAAAACCCCCAGTGGAACTCTTTACCTCCTGCAGTCTCCCCTTCCTCCTACAACTTACAATACAAGCTTTCAAAACCCATGCTTGCTGACTAATTACCACTTCCTGATCTAACTGATCTTCTGTCTCCTACTGTTTACAGTTTGTCATGCACTGTGGACCTAGGCCCTTCACCCACATTCCTCAATATCGCCTATAGCAGACCTGGTTACAAATCGATACTCTTTTTCCAAATCAAATGCATTAAAAGTAAGACTTGTGTGGAGTATAAACACCAGCACAAACTAGTTGGGCCGAATGGCCTGTTTCTGTGCTGTATATTCTATGTAATTTGATGTAACATGTTTGTAGTGGGCTGGAATAATTATTTGACCAGTAATTTATTTAATTGACTGGAAATGCCCATAAATTAACCATAATTTGACTGCATCTGGAAGCATTGTGCCCGTTATGACGTTAATGAAACAGTGCAATTTGCTGCTGGCAGAATTTGAGCTCTTACTTTGCATCTTTAGCCGGGAACCTGCTCAACGTCATCAGTGATATCAAATGACTGGGAAAAGCAAAAGCGGAGAGTAGCTGCATGGCTGCAATAAAAAGAATCAGAATATGTGTATCAGGTAACCGTTCGCCTGGCAATAACGGATCTTGGAAATAAGAGGCAACTGATGTGGGCCAGAATCTATCCTTCCCGCCCCCTGTTCGATGGCTGGACTGGATAGTCTGATTGATTGGTTTCGTCTGAGACGGTGGACCCAGGGAAGGGGGCGGGACCAGAGGGTGACCGTGCGCCTGCGCTCCTAGGGTGGACCCGGGGAAGGGGGCGGGGCCAGAGGGTGACCGTGCGCAAGCGCTCAGAGAGTGGACCCGGGTAAGGGGGGGGCGGCGTAATCGTGCGCATGCGCTCTGAGAGAATGTGGACCCGGGTAAGGGGCGGGGCCGGAGCGTGCGCGTGCGCCCCTACGTTCCCAGGCGGCGCCGGTGTCAACAGGCTGTGGCGCGAGCGCCGGGCGGCAGTTGGTGTGAGGCGGCTCGAGCGCCGGGCGGGCAGACAGAGGGAGAGGGAGAGGGAGAGCGCCGTTCAGCGGCTGCCATGAAAGTGCTCGGGTAAGGTGAGCGCCCGCCGCCGTGTCCTTCGCTCTGAGCAATGACTTAACACTTTTTCCCCAGCCGGGCCACTGCCCCCGCCCCCCCGCCACATCTCCTCACCGCGGCGGCCGGGCACTGGGACGGGCGGATCCCGCAGTGGCCGCTAGGCCGATGCCCGGGCCCCGCACTTACCGCAGTGACCGATGGGGCGGAGGAGCCTGCCGTAGTTTTTCACCTGTCTCCCGGGGCTGGCAGCGGCAGCGGGGCCCCTGCTCTTTCCTCGGGGTGCCTCTGTCTCTCCTCCCCCCGGGGTGTCTGTCTCTCCCCCCTCCCCCGGGGTGTCTGTCTCTCTTTTCCCCCCCCCCCCCCTCCCCCGGGGTGTCTGTCTCTCCCTCCTGTCTCCCCCCTCCCCCGGGGTGTCTGTCTCTCTTCCCCCCCCCCCTCCCCCCGGGGTGTCTGTCTCTCCCCCCTGTCTCTCCCCCCTGTCTCCCCCCTCCCCCGGGGTGTCTGTCTCTCTTTCCCCCCCCCCCCCCCCTCCGCCCGGGGTGTCTGTCTCTCCCCCCTGTCTCCCCCCTCCCCCGGGGTGTCTGTCTCTCTTCCCCCCCCCCCCCCCCCCCTCCGCCCGGGGTGTCTGTCTCTCTTCTCTTCCCCCCCCCTCCCCCCGGGGTGTCTGTCTCTCTTCTCTCCCCCCGGGGTGTCTGTCTCTCTTCTCTCCCCCCCCCCTCCCCCCGGGGTGTCTGTCTCACCCCCCCCCGGGGTGTCTGTCTCTCCCCCTCCCCCCGGGGGGTGTCTGTCTCTCCCCCCCGGGGTGTCTGTCTCTCCCCCCTGTCTCCCCCCTCCCCTGGGGTGTCTGTCTCTCTTTTTCCCCCCCCCTCCGTCCGGGGTGTCTGTCTCTCCCCCCTGTCTCCCCCCTCCCCCGGGGTGTCTGTCTCTCTTTCCCCCCCCCCCCCCCCCCTCCGCCCGGGGTGTCTGTCTCTCCCCCCTCCCCCCGGGGTGTCTGTCTCTCTTCTCTCCCCCCTCCCCCCCGGGGTGTCTGTGTCTCTCTCTCTCTCTCCCCCCCCCTTCCCCCCCGGGGTGTCTGTCTCTCTTCCCCCCCCCCCCTCCCCCCGGGGTGTGTGTCTCTCTCTCTCTCTCTCTCTCTCTCTCTCTCTCTCTCTCTCTCTCTCTCTCTCTCTCTCTCTCTCTCTCTCTCTTTCCCCCCCCCCCCCCCCCCCCTCTTCCCCCCCGGGGTGTCTGTCTCTCCCCCCCCCCCCCCCTTCCCCCCCGGGGTGTCTGTCTCTCCCCCCCCCCCCCCTCCCCCTGGGGTGTCTGTCTCTCCCCTCCCCCTCCCCCCGGGGTGTCTGTCTCACCCCCCCCCCCCCCCCCCCCGGGTGTCTGTCTCTCCCCCCTGTCTTCCCCCTCCCCCGGGGTGTCTGTCTCTCTTTTCCGCCCCCCCCTCCGCCCGGGGTGTCTGTCTCTCCCCCCTGTCTCCCCCCTCCCCTGGGGTGTCTGTCTCTCTCTTCCCCCCCCCCCCCCCCCCCCCCCCCCCCCCCCCCCCTGCCCGGGGTGTCTGTCTCTCTTCTCTCCCACCCCCCCCCCCCCCCCCCCCTCCCCCCGGGGTGTCTCTGTCACCCTCCTCCCCCCTGGGTGCCTCTGTGTGTCCCCCGGGGTGTCTCTCTCTCTCCTCCTCTCTCTTCTCCTCCTCCCCCCCCCCCCCCCCCCGGGTGTTTCTGTCAATCCCCCCCCCTACCAGATCCAGCCGCCCTCTCTTTGCCCCCCCCTGCCCCCAACAAGGGTATGGGTGCCATCCCCTACCTACCCTTCACTGCATCTCACCCTCCATCTATTTCTGACCTCCAGATGTGCCCAGAAATGTCCGGGAGACGCTTTGTCCTTGCTTTTAGTGGTGCTTGGCAGCTCCGCCCCTCTGGCCATGTATCAGTTTAACCAGCAACCAGAGGACAACTTGCAGCCATGATTTAGTAGGTTCTGTGAATATTCTCCCCCCCCCCCCCCCCCCCCCCTTTGTTTTTGTCAAATGGCTGCATTGCTAATGCTGTGCTGGGCGTGGGTGGGGCACAAGTTGTACTCCAGCACTGGAAAAGATGTTTTACTCCAAATACATGAGGGGTTCTCTTTCGCCCAATGCTCAACATATGTCACCTCTCCATAACATTTCTAGTTATTTTAATGTGTTTAGGAGACGAGAATTATTGCAATTTTTAAGTTTATGGGAAAAATAGCAAAAAAATTCATGTTTGTAAGTACTTTCAGTTGTGCAGTTTGTTTCAGTCTTTGGCCCATTTTTAAGAAAGCAGAAATGTATATAATTGTTTAAAATTTTTTAATGGGTATAATGCTCTATCTGTCCTGATGGTGCAAAGGGGCATTTTGGACTATGGAACTTGTTCAGTGTACTTTTGAATGCAGCATCACTTGGTAAATACTGTATTATTTGCTGTTCCCAGTAATCCACTAAATTACAGTTGGGTGTGAGTAATAAAGACTGTAATCAAGGTGTTCAGTGGACATTAGTCAGAAATGTAAGCGCCTTTGGATAAGGTTGAGCTCTTGTCATTTCAACCCCACCATTTAATTATGGGTTTTCACTCTATTTTTGACTTAAATATACCCCACATGCACAAACAGTTGTCTCTGTAAAATAAAGCTATTGACACAAAAAAAGTAATAAAGTTGCATTGAAGATCTAAGAGAGGCCAAGGTGATGGTACAGGAGAGCTCTTTTGCAGGATGATAGAATCAGAATTTTTAGCACAAGAGTTGGTCCAATGTGCCTGTATATCCATATGTACTCTAATTCAATTTCCCATTCTTTATCAAATCTTTTAATATTTTTTTCTTAACATGTTTATCCCGTTCCCTTTTCAATGTTGTGATTGATTTGGCTTAAATAATCGCATTGTGGGTAATGCATTTATATTCCAATAACCCTTATGCCTATGAGTTATAACTGTTGTGGTATAAAATATTGTAATTTCAGCCAAATTACATCTCTGCTAAATCCACCACATAGAAATATACAACGCTGTATTCTGTTTATACCTTTTTGTATGAGTAGTGGATTCATGTTAGGCTTTTGGACTTGATCTTTAGGGGGTGCCCAGCCATATATTATCTATAATAGCTTGAGAAATTAGGGGGAAAATATTATTTTTCCCTCATGGGCATCACAGTGATTCACTTTCTTGGACTATAGAAACCACACTGTTTACTTGAAAATGTACAAGTGAAATAAACAATGGTGGTGAGCATTGTGATATTGATGACTTTGTCACATTCATTTTATGGTCAGCCTGCTACCACATCACTGGTCATGATGTATCCTCTCTCCTCATGTGTTCTGTTTCTTTGTAGGATTGGGTTTGTGCCAGAGGAATTGGTTGCACATTGCATGTCTTTGCTTGGTTGTATTCACACAAGAGGATTAGTAAATGTCCTTTTTTTAACAAATTTGCACTTTCCAAGGAATTCTATAGAGTCTATATTGCAAAAATACTTCATGTTTTTTCAGTATTTGACCATTGCTTATTATTTTTGAAAAATCAAGACTGATAGTAACCTTAAGTCTCAGTTCTATTTGTCAAACTTGTATGTACTGGAGTTTTAGAAGTGTGCTTTTATTTGTAATAATGCCAAACTGTCCAAATGAAGTGTAGTAATTTCATAACTCAGCTTGGCTCAATGATAGCACTCTTACCTCTCAGTCAGAAGGTTGTGGATTCAAGGCCTACTCCAGAGACGTGAGCACATAATTTAGGTTGACCCTTCAGTGCAGTAGTGAGAGGACTGCTTCACTGTCAGAGGTATTGACTTCTAGATGAGACATTAAACTAAAGCCTTGTCTGCCTGTTGAGGTGGATGTAAAAGATCCCATGGCACGATTTGAAAAGCATGGGAGATTTGGTGTCCTGACTGACTTTCATCCCTCAGCCAACACCACCTAACAGATTATATGGCCATTTATCTCATTGCTGTTTGTATGTCAATTGGCTGTTGCATTTTTGTATTTCATTTAGATTTGGTGCTTTTTGGTTAGGGTTAGTACGTGAAAGGTGCTATATAAATGCATGTTCTTTAATTGAGTAGCCAAACTGCTACTAGGTTACTTAAATTGTTACATTGAGTTTTTTTTTTAAAGTAATGTTTTTTACATGCTGTGCCTTAGTTTATTAACATAAGCTGGCATTTTGAGAAAATCTGACTTTCAAAGAAAAATGACAAATATTTCCAAATGTAATTGTTTCAAAAATCATTGAACATTTTAGATTTCTGTAATTCATGTTTACAGGAAATGGCTTAAGATACTTCCACAATTAATTGTAATACTGAGTGTGATATATTCCAAATATTATGACACTTAAGTGATTGTCATCCCTCTATAAAATCCCTGCTAAATGGTTTAAAAAAAATTATCCTGTCAGTATTAATATACTAAATCATTTCATGGTCATTCACCAATATAACGTTCTGATTTACATAGTCGTGGTTTTTATGGGAGAAAAACATTTTAATCTAGTTATAATTTGTCCAGATATTGTACCTTTCCTTCTGCATAGTAAAATATTTTATTTTCCTGAAATATGGATGGTGGGGGTATATGAAAATGAAGGCTTGATATGGTGGTGATGGGAAAAAAACTGGCAGCTACCACCTTACTTGGAGGTTAGTGTTAGCCTAAAGTTGGTGGGTTTGTTGGAGTTCTTGATTTTCATACAGATGGATGCATCTTATTGAGTCCAGATATTCTTTTGCCATCTGATAATGGATTACCTTTCTCCCCTTTTTTTACCATCCTACTTTTCCCCTGAGGGCACTGGTTCATGCAGTGGTACAGTTATACAGACACTGGCAACCCTTTGGTACTTTGCCCATATGCCTAGTCTTCATGTGTGACGACCCTCAACCAACGATATTAGTAGACAAAAAGAAAATACTGCAGATGCTGGAAATCTGAAATAAAAACAGAAAATGCTGGAGATACTCAGCAGGTCAGGCAGCATCTGTGAAGAGAGAAACCGAGTTAACGTTTCAGGTCGATGACCTTTCGTCAGAACTGGAAAAAAGCAGGAAATGGAACAGATTTTTAAGCAAGTGTAGGGGCTGGGAAAGGGGGGAGGGGATGAAAGAATACAAGGGAAGGTCTGTGATAGGATAGAAGGCAGGAGAGGTTAAGAGACTATTAGTAGACATTTTGATCACAATAGAAAAGAGAGCTTCATAACAGACGGGCACCTGATCCGATCTCGCCCATCACACACTTTTCTAGCGGAAGTTACTGGATGCGGATCAGGAATATGAGCTCTCTTGCCCTTCATCAGATACTGAGGCCATTTGCAGTGCTCCACCTGGTTGAGAGCAACTAACTGCAAATATTTTGTTGCTTAGTTTTTTTTTAGACCAGAAATAATTAAAATTAGAATCATTTTAACTGAAAAAATCCTATATTTACCTTGCAAGTATTGAGTTTGTTTTATGGGTCAAATGTAGTGATGAGGGAGATCAGCTGGTGATCCAACAAAATCATGTTTAGTACTTAAATAGTTTATTGTGCTATTTACTAGGTCATTTGTGAAGAAATGTTTCCCATTATAGCTTGGGGGTCTTGAAATAAGACATGATGCATTTTTTTTTGAGTAAGCACAGTACCCAGACATTCTTACTTGGGATGAAACAGCGATTTACTTGTACTACTTGCAATTTAGTATACTGTATTTGCTGCTCACGATGCGGTCTCCTCTACATTGGGGAGACCAAACGCAGATTGGGTGACCGCTTTGCGGAACACCTCGTTTCAGTCCGTAAGGGTGACCCTGAGCTTCCGGTCGCCTGTCACTTTAATTCTCCACTCCACTCCCACTCTGACCTCACTGTCCTCGGCCTCTTACACTGTTCCAATGAAGCTCAACGTAAGCTCGAGGAACTGCACCTCATCTTTCGATTAGGCACTTTACAGCCTTCTGGACTCAACATCGAGTTCAACAATTTCAGACCATAACCTCTGCCCCAATCTTTTTTTTCCCATTTTTTTCTCTCTCTCACATGGCAGCTGTCTTTCATTCTACCATTGCCATTTACACTTCATCTAGAGCCATCTTTTGTTTCTTAACTTGTCTCATTCCCATCTCCTTTTGCCTTGCACCATCGTCCCTTTTGTCTCTTAATCTCTCCTGCCTTCCATCCTATCACAGACCTTCCCTTTTGTTCTTTCCTTCCCTCTCCCCTTTCCCTGCCCCTACACTTGCTTAAAAACTTGTTCCATCTCCAGCTTTTTCCAGTTCTGACGAAGGGTCAGCGACCTGAAACGTTAACTCTGTTTCTCCTTCTACAGATGCTGCCTGACCTGCTGAGTATTTCCAGCATTTTCTGTTTTTATTTCAGATCTCCAGCATCTGCAGTATTTTGCTTTTGTATCCTTACTTGGGGGTTCTCTCCAATATTACTGGTAGCCTAGAAGATTCATTTAATTGATTGTTTTATTCATTCATGTAACTGCCCTGCCAGCTATGATTTTTTTTAACTAGCTGGAGATAGTCACACACTATAGGAAAAAATAGAATTTTAATTCACTAAAGCATTAATGCACTAGAGTGCTCGTTTTCCTTTAGTATTTATGTCTGATGCCAGCATCCTACTTTGTCTTGTATGCTTTGTGCTGCTTTTAAGGCCTCATTTGAAGCAACTAAATTTAGCTCAAATATTTGCACACTATTGTTTTTGAGCTGAGAGTACTTGGGCTTCTTTCTCTCCTCTCTTTCTGCCTCCCTTTCCCATCTTGTGTCACTCTCAATTCTGTGGTCAAAGTCAGCAGACCTGCCTCCAGGCATCTGATTGGGGAGAAGCTATAGTTACTGTTTGTGTTACCTATTGATGAAGTTCGCTGAATTATTTTCGGTAAACTGAACCACTTTAGTTCCAACCATGAATTTGTTTTACACCTCCATTTATGTTGGAAAACCATCCCAACAACAGCTGTCAGAAAGTTTGTGTGGCACAATAGAAAGAAAGAACTTGTATTTGTATTGCGCCTTTTGCGACCTCAGTTAAGTACTTTCGAAGTGTAGTCACTGTTCTAATGTAGGAAACGCGGCAGCCAATTTGCACACAGCAAGGTCCCACAGACATCAATGTGATGAGCAGATAATCTGTTTTGTGATGTTGGTTGAGGGATAAATATTGACCAGGACACTGGGGAGAACTCCCCTGCTTCTCTTCAGAATAGTGCCATAGCATCTTTTATGTCCATCTGAGAGGGCAGACGGGGCCTCTGTTTAATATCTCATCCAAAAGACAGCACTTCTGACAGTGCAGCGGTCCGTAGAAGGTAGTACTCACCTTGCCTGAAAAAGTGTGCTTTTTAAAAAAAAAAGCATAGCTTACAGTTAATGATCTCTCAAATATCAGTGTTTTGACAGGTGTTTTAATTTTGTAGACTTGCATGTTTACAGTAGGGAGAGCTTTGTTTGGCCAGAAATGATTTTAATCGGTCTTTCCTGAGGTTTGAGAAAATGGTTCACGTTTGCTGTCAAAGGTCAGAAGCTGTTAGTTTGAGGTTTGTAATTGTCGGTGATGACATTTGCCAGTGCACCAGTTTTACTCAGAGAAGTGACCTTTCTTTAACTGTGTCTGGTGTTAAGAATACTGTAGTATTTTTTCAGCGTGTATTTGGACTAACATGATAAATAATGAATGTTTTCAAAAGAATGCCACTTGCATTCAGTGCACCTGGAGTTCTGTGACAAAAATTCAGGATTGCTTAAAGGATCACTCAACATTGTGGTCTGCTCATGAAATGGGAACATAAAAATGGCTAACTAATCAATGCAAACTGCCTGATTTCAGAAGTGAAGCAAAAGGAGAGAGAAATTGGGATTTAATGGCACTTGATCCATGGTAAATTATTCATTTATAAGACTGCATAGTGGGGAAGATTTGGAATACTTTCAGACTTTCTTCAAACTATGGTTGAATTTTGTTTTTGTGTACTTCAAAAAAAAAAGTTCCTTGCCTCTCCTAATATTTGGCTAATACCATAGCTTAGTGATGTGCTTTCTGTAGAGTAAAAGAAAAAAAGTCTGTTTTTCTGAAAGATGTGCTGCACATCATAGTCCTCCCATGTATTTGTGCAGCCAATGACCATGTGAAAATTGCTCATTTAGCTTGCCAGTAGCCCAGTCTGGACCACAGCTTTAACATAGTGATTTGTTTTGTAATAGTCCCATTGCAATGGACTTGTTTTGAATCTCTGTGCGGTATCAAGCAATAGTTATCTAAAACTAATAAAAACAAAGTTGGATAACTAAGTTATTCAGAACGTAATTTCATTTTATTTGCAGCAGTTTATAAAAATTTCCATTGTGTTTAGCAAGAAAGGAGGAATGGGTGATTGGTTAAGAGTATGTTGAATTTAATATAAGCAGTGTTCGATAAAGTTTACTTTTTTCCAATAGAATATGTTCTGGTCAGTCGTGTGATTTGATGTCTCCACCCTTGAGATGGACTAATCTACCTGTGACTGTGTTTGTCAGTTATCTTCTGATTTGCTGCCTCTTAAATTTTCTATGTTCTAATTGTGGCTTCATAGTAAGTAATTTAAACTATTTATTTGAATTACGATTCTTCTTTATGCAAGCTCAATTTAAAAACTCTTAAGCCTGCTGTATTTGGGAGAAAGCAGTATTGTGCCAAGTGCAAAATGTTTTTTGACTGTCCATCCAGTCCAGGTGGTACTGCACAAGTTGTGATAAATGAGTTCTCTTTATTATAGTTGGAAACCTACAGTACATAAATCATCCTGGAACTTGTTTTACATGGCTTTTTGATATGGAGTAGAATTCCATGGCTGCTTTTTTTTTTACATATTCTGGATTAGCATAGGTTGTGATGAAAGGTCCTGCCATTTTTGCATTAAACCATCAACTCGGGGCTACTGTGAGTTAAGCAACTGAGTCATACAGACCAGGAAGGTCCCAAGTTCCATCCCTGATTTGTGCTGAGTTAGCTGCTTAAAGTTTGTGCCTTGGGTTAGGAGATGACAACCTAGATTTCCCACTTCTGATTAATATCCAGTAATACCCGTTGGAAGTGCATGTATATGGACATCAGTTGAATACAGGACAAGATTCAGCTGTATACTTTCTGCCCTTGAATAGCATGCAATTCTCAAGATTAGCGACTATTTGGTGAGGTACTGCAGGACACTTAGTAGTTGTGAAGCAGTACATCTGCAGGTTATCACCCTCTTCAGCAAGGAGGAGAGAATATTGGCAGGAAAAGAGCGGGAAAAGCTTTAAAACACAGCATTCTAGTTTATAGAGCAGTGGTAGTCCATGTTCATTGGATAGACTCGAGCAGGATTGTTTCTGCATGGTTCTGGTGTAAAACTCCAACAGGTGTGTTGTGCAGCTGACTAAATAGAACTACACTTGAACAATTAATGCTGGTTTCCCCTCACTAGTACTTCCTTCATAGTGCTAGTACTCACTTCATTTTGTGCATATACTAGATGCTTTAAAGTAGCAGTGACTGCTAAAGCCAGGAGCCTCATCCAACACCAAGTTTAAATAAAAAATAGCTTTTTCACAGCCCTGTCACTGGAATTTGCAAAATTGCCATTTGCCGTATTTTAGTCTAAAAATTTTAAGTGAAAGTACGGTGAACACTTTGCTGCTATTGGTAGTACGTAGTTTTTATTCTATGAACCTGATCATCGTATCTAATGCCGCATGACATTGACCCTGAGAGTTGCTGAAAGGCCGAGAGAATTTGCATTTGAATGCTTTAGGTCAAATTCATTGCCCTTACTGCATGCTCT
Organism: Squalus acanthias; assembly: GCA_030390025.1. Taxonomy (NCBI): domain Eukaryota; kingdom Metazoa; phylum Chordata; class Chondrichthyes; order Squaliformes; family Squalidae; genus Squalus; species Squalus acanthias. The sequence continues at coordinate 1,498,308 of CM059447.1, read as the reverse complement.
ATCATAAATAGTTTGGGATAATTAAGTCTGCAGTTCTGCACAGTCTCGAGGAGATTGGTATTCAAGATAAAAACCAAAGCCATTCCACTGCACCCAGTTGCTGCTTGTGCCTGATGTAAGACCAATATGAAGAGGCTTGTGTTTTTTGTGCCTTTGACCTCAACTTTTGGGACCCATGAAAAGTTGGTTTTCAGCAACGTCTGAGGCATGTAGTGGTCTACTTTTGTTATAATGTGATGTCAGCAGTGGCAGTGCTGTGTGCTTGCTGCCAATGGTACACTATCAATGTAAAAGTGCCTATTCATTAGTCTACATGGCCTGGGGCTACACCGAATCCAGGAGCAAAAGTTAGGTTTCTCTGTGCAGTTTGCCAAATAGAACTCTAATATTCCATTACGAATCAGATATAGACTTTGTAGCACATTGAATGTGATGAGCAGGAATGAGGATTTTTGAGTAATCTTGCTGCTCTGCAATCTTTTCCAATCATCACACATTTACCTGTTTATGGCAGTGTATCTTGGGTCTTTGTAATCTATCTCTTCTTCTGCCTGTCCACCCGCAGAATCGCTGGCAGAAATTAGGAGTTATAAGGAGAATTGCAGGTGTATATACCATATTCTGTCCAGTATATTGTAAAATCAGGTAACCACAATGTGTTTCCATTTCCAAGCTGAGATTATATTTTGCAGTTTCCCATATTTTGTATTTGTTCATATCTATAAATCCCTTGTGAAGCTTTGAGAAACCACTTCTCACCATTTTATTTGAAGAGCATCTGCTTTTGCTTTCAAAAATGGAAATGTTTAATTGAAAAAGAGCTCCAAGAACATTTTAAGGATATAATAAATGGTTGTTCAAAACTTGGTCTTTTGTTGAGCTTCCTATTCTGAAGATTAAACAAATGTCGGTGACAGTTGGCGTTCTTTTTCTGGACACTCTAAAAGGATGCTATTCTGCATGTATCTGATTTGTAGGACAATAATTCCTGTAGGTTCTTTTGAAATTGAATAATGTGATGCTGTACTTAATTTGGGATTGTGCACTATTTCACATGTACAGTATTAAGCTAATTTCTGAAGATATGGTGCGATTTTCTACAGATTCTGAAGTTAAGCGTCCTTTTGTTTTCATTCAGTTTGAGTACATAAGTCAATTTTGTTAACAATTTTTCAAATTAAAGATTTGACAATCTTTATGAAAGCTATTCTTTACCCATTGTTTCGAGGGAATAAATACTCAATTACTAATTTATTGAAAAGATAACCTGCTTACACTTACTTTCACAGCTTCTCTGCTGACCTGGGGTAACTTGCTCAGGGAAGGTATGCACCCAGACTTTCTGTTTGATACTAATTCTTCATGCCCTGTGAAGTCTGAGATTAGAATTTAAACCTTTGGTCTCTTTATACTAAGGGGGAAAAATTCGGTTGGTTTGCGCCTCCCGTTAGCGCCTTAAGAGGGCACTAATGGGGCGCAAAGCAACTAGCGCCCGGGTGCGGCGATGTTTGTGCCGCTCGCGAAATTGACCGGACATTTTGCAGCGGCACTAAACACTACCGCCACGATCTCCTGCGCCTGCAGATCGTGACGTCAGTTGAGCGTGCAACGCCCCGGACCGGATATTGAGTGGCGCCCCCTGCCTTACCGCCTGTCGCTAGCAACGACAGGTTGAGGGGAGCGTTTTGCAGTCGGGAAGGGACTGGGAGAGCGCTATTTAAAGGCGACCGGTTCCTGCCTTTTTTTTGGCGACATTTTTGCACCATGCATTGAGTGAGAGAGACTTCTGGAGATATTCAACGCTGTGTTGAGGAGTTTTGGGTACTGAGCAGCACTTTGCAGGTTCATTTTGATTTGATCTTGTATCAATTTAGAAGAGACTATGGGGGCTGCACTCTGACATCTTTCCCTGGGCCTCTCCATTATTCTTTCCAGCAGATTTGATATACAGGTTTCCAGGCCGAGATTCAAGGCTGCAATGAGCGCCAGTGTGTCTGTGTTCCATTGCTGACTGACATCACATGAGCTTCGCCAGCGCTCTGAGATAGCGCCTCGCTCCTCGGCGTTAGCGCCTTAAGAGAGGTGCGTAGCGCCTGATTTAGCGCTCCAATCACCTCCGGGGCGATAGAAGCCAAGTTTGCAGTCGGAGGCGATAATTAGCGCCAGGCGCTAAACATTGCGCCTGGCCGATAATTGCACCCCAAACGGGGCGATACCGAATTTCTCCCCCTAAGTGTTAATATCCCCATGATGTACCTACATCATAAGCTGTACATTGCTTTGTTAAACACTTGGACACCATAGTAAGAGAGACTGCGTTCTAATTGATTCACCAGCCAGATATTTCCGTATTTGGCTCCTGGAAAGAGAGAATAGGAGGTATTTATCAAGCAAACGACAAACCGCTTCCTTCAACGTTCTTCCTCTGCTCCTCTCCTATTCGCCTTGAACACTAAATGTGTGGAGTTTATGGATTTTGTGGCTACCACCAATTTTATGAAGTTTGGATTATTTGTTCGGAATGACGGAGTGAATCAATACTGATTTTATAAAACAACCTTGTCCTGGCTCAAATGTTTTGTCTTTTTTCTCTGTTGAAAACCTTTATTTACACTCTTGTGACCAGATGTTTTAAAGACTGATGCATCCATCCTCTTAACTATTCGTATGGATACAATTCCCTTTTCATGGGGAAAGAGGAACAGTGGTTGGGTGGAGATGAGTCAGGTGTTAACTTGGCTCAGTTCATTGCACTCTTGCCTCTTAAACTTTTTGAGTTTGAGCTCATAACATAACTAGCACTCCAGCAGGCTACAGCACTCCACCTGCATGACTGGTATGGCTTTCCACCACCAAAGCTGGCTCTATTATGTAAAGCAATATCATCCTCTCTTCATCCAAATCCCCTCTCCGCTCCAAGATTAACATGACGAGAAAGGACGATCACAAAATCCTTAACAAACTGCTTCCTCCAAAGTCCTTCCTCTGCTCCTCCCATATTCACCTTGAATGCTAAATGTATGGAGTTTATGGATTTTGTGGTCTTCTAGATCAAGACTAGCTGCTTGGATGCCCTCGTAACCACCACTTTCCCCTCGACCCATACCCTTGCCCTGCCATCACCACTGCAGCTTTTCCCTCCCACATGGTCCTCAACAAGTATGTTGCCTACATAAACCCTACCTCCTGCACTCCCTTAAGCCCAGTTCTTCATCACACACAATGCTGATGTAGTTGATGGCTCCCTCTTATCAGGCTATTCTCCCCCCCACCCTTCAATAGTGTCATCAGCCCTCCTCAAGAAACCACTCTTGATCCTTCTGTCCTCTCTCACTGCTGTCCTATTTCCAACCTTTTCTTCTTTAAAGTCTTCAAATGTATCCATCAGCCAGTTCCATGCTCATCACTCAACCTTCGAATCCCTTCAATCCAGTTTCTGCCCTGCTCACAGCACCTAGACCACTCAGGTTAAAGTCGCAAATACATTCTTTATGACTGATCACCTGTATCTTAGAAGAGATATATCCATCTCTGTCCTAGTTGAAGGCTAAATCCACATCCGCTGAATAAATAATTTAAAAAAAAATGTTTCTTCCTCAAGAATTTTTTTTTCTTGTTTTTGATTATGTAAGTTGAAAACATTTGCTTTTTAGTCTCAATCTTCAAACTTTTGTTTTGTGAGGTGGGCTCACTGGAAAAAGACCAGTTCGTATTTGAGTTTTAGGGTCCTTGGAATCAGTTTATGCTTAATCAGTGTCAGCTGTGGCTCAGTTGGTCGTGCACTCGCCTCTGATTCAGAAGGTTGTGGGTTCAAGTCCCACTCCAGAGACTTGAGCGCAAAAATCTAGGCTGACACTCCAGTGCAGTGCTGAGGGAGTGCTGCACTGTCGGAGGTGCCGTCTTTTAGATGAGACATTAAACCGAGGGCCCCGTCTGCTTCAGATAAAAGATCCCATGGCACTGTTTCGAAGAGGAGCAGGGGAGTTATCCCCCGGTGTCCTGGCTAATATTTATATCTCAATCAACATAACAAAAAAAATTATCTGGTAATTTATCTCATTGCTGTTTGTGGGAGCTTGCTGTGTGCCAATTGGCTGCTGCGTTTCCTACAATACAACAGTGACTACGCTTAAAGTACTTCACTGGCTGTAAAGTGCTTTGAAATGCCTGGTGGTCGTGAAAGGCTCTATATAAATGCAAGTCTTAATGAGATTAATTTGTTCTTTTCATATTCCAGGTACTTGCATAATTTGACAACATTATGATGTGGGTGACCATCATAATGAATTTAAACTAAGATTTTTCCCTCTGCTCTCAGTTGATAATTGCTCTGATTATAAATGAAAAATACCTATTTTGTGTCACGTACCTCGCTGCCGTTAATCACTAGAAGGGCTTCTTTGCCAGCTCTAGTGTGCTCAGTCTTCATCTACTGGAGTGTAGTCAACCCTCATGACAGTAGCAATCGTTGCTGGCTTCTTTCATGGTTTTACCTGATAGATCAATTTCAGGGGATGACCATTATGTGCACCAAGAATTCATAGTTACATGTGATTTGTAGTTTTGCGACAAATGTCCCAGGGTATCAGTCTACTGAGCATGTGACTGCCCTCGGATAAGAGATGCTACTGCTATATACACCCCTCAGCATTAAAGACATTTGCCCGGATTTTGCAGTTGGCGGCGTAATTAAGGATTACGCCGCCGGCATCCGAACTGAATGCGCATTTAACCTGTTGCGAGGTCCCCAAATGAAAAGTTGCTGTCAGACGCTGCAGAGTTCAGCGTAGTGACTCAAATGGAGTGGCTTTGGAGAAAGGCCAGGGAGCAAGTCACTTGTCTACCCTCTTGGCTGTAGATGTTTCATGGCCTGCTGGTTCCAGTTTGGAAAAAGGGCGAAAGTAAGATTGCTGTGGAGCCCTCGCAATAAAACAATATTATCATATAATGCAATAATATTCATTGCTGAACTTTTTTTTCTAAATCCTGTAAGTGTTGAAGTCTGCCAACAGCTAATAACCATTAAAGGAAAGAATTTTCACTTTTATTGACTGGTATCCCCTTATGCTGTGCAAATAGCCTGCTGCGCCTGTTTGCAGCAGCTGTAAAATTTTCAGGCCTAATTGATGGGCAGTTGGTGGGCAACTAGCCCAACTCTGTGCCAGCAATTAGGATTTCCATGTCTGTGACAGATCGCAAGTTTGGGATTTAGAGCATGCAGAAATCCAGAACTTTCTGTCCATTTCAAAGACGGTATGACGGCGTACTCTGAGTATGCTGTCATACCGACCGTAAAATCCGGGCCATTAAAGTCCAAGAAGTGACTGTAGAAGGGATCGTGTAGGAACCTTTGTGTCTACAGTTAAACAATTAAGGTGTTGAATGCAACATTTGTTTTAATCTTGTGGAGTTCCTGGGTTTAATGTCCCATCTCTCCATAGTCAAAGGCTTGAGGTTAAAAGGGAATTCTTGGTGACTGGATGGTAGAGTGAATTAAACACAAGTTTTCACCTAAGGGACCTGGGTTCAAATTCAGGCCAGACTGATGGGCTAAATGTTTCCTCTGTCTGATGAAATTAGTTTGGGCAGTCTGTGCAGTCCTAGTTGGTGTGGGCCCGTGACACAAAACTACCCACTTATTGTTTCCTAAATGTTATAACCTCACTCTGAGGTCACAAGATGACTTGAGACAGCTTCATGCTTAACAGTGGGTATCTAAGTGGAAAGTGCTTCATTCCCCAGCACTTGCATCATTCATTTTAAAGGGTACAAAAAGAATCTACTCTGGATTTTTTTCTATACTTGGTAGTCAAGGAAAGAGGACGCCAGTTTTTGGCCTCACTAAGTGAGTTGGACAGTTTACTGCTAAATTAGTGCTAAACTGAGAACTTTGTACTGTAAGCTGTTGTCTGCTGGTCATTTTTATTTTACATTGTTAATTGTTCAAGATTTGAATTAGTCCTTGATTTTTTTTCATTGGTTTGAAAAACGTGTGTACTGAGTCATATTGTCCAATATGTTCATCCACTAGTACTTTAATACTTTTCACACAATTCTTGAATTACTGTATTTTCTCCCCATTAGTCCCATAAATTTGCCCCTGTAGCATGCACTTCTCTTGAATGACAGCAGGCAACTGTTTCTGATATCAGCCAATGCTACTCTTCAGCTTAACACTTGGAATTGCTCATGTGTGTTGACTAACTGTCATTTCACCCGTTCCCTCCATCCTGTCTCCAGAACACCTGGTGGAGGTGAGAATCATGGTAAGAAACTAATTTCATAGCACATTGGTACTGAGTGTCCTACAGCAGAGTACTATTCCCAAACTACCTGCTTCACAATGCTTTCATCTAAATTAAAATATATGTGCATTTGCCAAGAATTGTATCTTTTTATTGAGAAATGAAGGTGGAAATCTAAGGTTCATAGCGCAGGACCACACTAAGGTTGAAAAGGACAAAAGAGAAAACAAATAAGGAAGTAGTGATTAAGTGACTCTGAGCTAATGTTTTTAGAAGCAACATTTAAAACTATTTTGGGTTAGTTGGTTAAAAGCTGTTTAGCTTTCTACACTATGGTTTCCTGGTGAGACCTTGTGAATACACTTGTCATCCAGTGTGACTATCTAATGAAAATCATGTGATAAGATGGCAAAAAAAAGGAATTGATTCCTTGTATTGGATGTCCAAGTATTTAAGCAGCTGCCAGATCTCCCCCACCAACCTACTTGTCACAATTTTTATTTTCTGTCATATTACCAATTTGGTTGGGGTGGTGGTGGAGGGGAGAAATAACTTTTGATTGTGCAAAATATTCTACTTGTGGATTTTGTATAATGCTCAAATCTCCGTATCTGCTGAAATAGTAAATTTGCTTTCATAAACATTTAAAATGTTCCTACACAACATGCTTAGGTTGCATTTAAAGTGGGCGTTTGTCATAGTTCTAGCCAAGAATTTAGAACTCCCACTGTAATTTTGTAGAATGGGTGTCGATTATGCTCGCACCCATCGTCAACACTTTATTTAAAAAAAAAGAAAAATTGATACTGCTTTAATTCCAAAATGGATGTGGCCATTGAATATTTCAAATGATAATGGCAACCAAATAGGTTTTCCTTCACCCGCCTGGATATTGGCCATAATGCTTACTTTTAAATTTATTGATGGGTGAAATTGAACGATAGCAAAGAGACTGCATTATCTGAGTGTTTTCAGGTTCCTCCATGGCCTTGCCCCTCCTATCTCTAACCTCCTCCAGCCCTACAACCCTTCAAGATCTTTGCGCTCCTCTAATTCTGGCCTCTTGCGCATCCCTGATTTTCATCGCTCCACCATTGGTGGCCGCGCTTTTAGCTGCCTAGGCCCTAAGCTCTGGAATTCCCTCCCTAAACATCTCTGCTTTTCTACCCCTCTCTTCCTTTAAGACGTTCCTTAAAACCTACTTCTTTGACCAAGCTTTTGGTCACCTGTCCTTGTGTGGCTCGGTGCCAAATTTTGTTTGATAATGCTCCTGTGAAGCTCCTTGGGATGTTTTACTATGTTAAAGATGCTATATAAATGTAAATTGTTTCAATCCCTGCTGTTGAGGACCAGCAATTTGTGCTCCATTGAGCCACTATGTGGAGTGGTAGGGCCATAGGTTCATCCCTGTGGTTCCCAACACACTATGATCTGCTTCTTCACAAGGAAGATGCTAAAATATTCAAGTGAGTGTATCCTTCATAACTCGCATCTACTAGCAGATGAACCCAGGATATCTGTTGCCAGTAGCTTGGGAACAGGTTTGGTTACACTCTTAGTTGAGCTATGTGTGCAAGGTTGATTTTTATGGGTAAGGCTAAGAACTGTAAATGGAAGGACGAAAGTTTTTTATTAAAAAAAAAAAGCTTGGAATATTTGGAGTGTCAATCTGAAGTTCAAATTAGGAAGTTTATATTTGTAACCAGAGCATAAAAGTTGTACCTCAATTCAATATATCCCTCAGCTAATTTTATTTTTATTTTTCCTGCCAGTGCTTATCTTGCTCAGATTTTAACCCTATGTTTGTGAAGTGTGGCGTTTGAGTTTAACTGTGAAACTAAATTTCCAGAGCTCTGCATATCCCTTGTTTGTGCTTTTTCTTTAAAAGATAAGACAAATTTCACCAAAGTACAGTACTACAGATGTTTGCTGAATTTGAACCCAGAATTTACATAGTCAGAACTTCAGAAATATTTGCATCTTTCTGAACCTTCATCAGTTTTTTATTAAGTCCTTGCAATTTGTAGTTGAGGTCATTTAAAGGTGATTTACCCCATCATTAAAATATTTGAATGTATGCTTTCGATTCCAACTACATGGTAAAACATTTTCTTCCTAGCCTGCTGTATAATAGTTCTTTGTAGTTTAGGTCTGTTGGAAGTACATGCAGTTCATGTACTCAGCTGTTTGCCTCTGCCTACTTACCTTCTGAATTCCTGCATGTAAATCTGACTCATGACTACACACAGTTAATTTCTGAAATTGTGGTTCACTCTTAAAAACTCTGCTTCATAGTAGATTGGGAGTAATTTTGTCAACTAGACTTTAAATTCTACCTGTGCCCAGTTTTAATTGGCAGCTGTGGTGCTTGCGCCTTTAAGCTTTTTCCATGAAGCTACTTGTACAAGCTGAAATTTGGATGTGATTATACAATTGCTGTTATACTGACTCTTCTGCTGTAAATTCAGCTGCAGTGTATGTGTAATGTAACAAGCTTGGGAGTGGCTAGAGTTGTACGAGAGCTACTTGAAGTGTGAAGAAGTACATGAAGCTCATGTTTCGTGTGGGTTCCTTTTATCTTAATTGTAAACAACACACAACATCTAGAATTGACTTCAACTACATAGAACAACTGGCTTGTTTCAAATAAACACAGTAAAAGTAATTGTTTAACAGCTTCTCCATTGGGTAAGTTCCCTGAGGATGATTGAAGCTTTGTTTAACTGAATGGTGGAACTGATCTGACTGTTAATTTTCAGACCGTAGAAACTTGATTCTTGAACTATGGGAAGGCATTATACAAGAGATCACTGGTTCATTTTATAATTACAAATAGCTCTAATGTATCCCATTAAAAAATTATGAGCGAATGAGAATAATGAAGCAACGTGAGACTTTTAACTTCGGCAGACTGTCATTCAGAGAACTGTGGAACAGCCAAAACAGTACTACAGTTGATGTACAGTCATATTTGACAGCTGGTTGTGGTTTGCTCTTGTCTCTGCTACCCTTTTCATTAAATTCTCTTCTCCAACCACCCCCACCCGCCCGATCATCCAGCAATTTAACCAAAGGATAATAAACCAGTCGGCCTGTTCTTCTGTGGCCAGCTGTGGCTCAGTTGGTAGCACACTCGTCTGAGTCAGAAAGTTGTGGGTTCAAGTCCCACTCCAGGGACTTGAGCACATAAAGCTAGGCTGACACTGCAGTGCTGAGGGAGTGCTGCACTGTCGGAGGTGCCGTCTTTCGGATGAGACGTTAAACCCCGTCTACGCTCTCAAGTGGACGTAAAAGATCCTATGGCACTATTTCGAAGAAGAGCAGGGGAATTATCCCCGGTGTCCTGGCCAATATTTATCCCTCAACCAACATAACAAAAAAAACATTATCTGGTTATCATCACATTGCTGTTTGTGGGACCTTGCTGTGTGCAAATTGGTTGCCGTGTTTCCTACATTATAATAGTGACTATACTTCAAAAAGTGTTTCATTGGCTGTAAAGCGCTTTGAGATGTCCAGTGGTTGTTTCTTTCGATCTTTCTAGAGTATGTAAATACTGTACATGATCTATTTCTTGGCTGTGGAAGAGCAAATCTATCCAGACAATACTTGATCGTAAAGACAGAGTGTACTGTAGCCAAATTTGCTGACGATACAAAGATAGGTGGGAAAGCAAGTTGTGAGGAGGACAGAGTCTACAAAGAGATATAGATAGGTTAAGTGAGTGGGCAAACATTTGGCAGATGGAGTACAATGTGGAAAAATGTGAGGTTATCCACTTTGGTAGGAAGAATAGAAAAGCAAAATATTATTTAAATGAAGAGAGACTACAGAATGCTGCAGTACAGAGGGATCTGGGTGTCCTCGTACATGAAACATCAAAAGTTAGCATGCAGGTACAGCAAGTAATTAGGAAGGCAAATGGAATACTCCATCCCCCTTTATTGCAAGGGGGATGGAGTATAAAAGTAGGGAAGTCTTGCTACAACTGTACAGGGCGTTGGTGAGACCACACCTAGAGTACTGCGTACAGTTTTGGTCTCCTTATTTAAGGAGGGATATACTTGCATTAGAGGCAGTTCAGAGAAGGTTCACTAGGTTGATTCATGGGATGAAGGCGTTGTCTTATGAGGAAAGGTTGAGCAGGTTGGGGTTTAGAAGAATGAGAGGTGATCTTATTGAAACATAAGATTCTGAGGGGGCTTAACAAGGTAGATGCTGAGAGGAAGTTTCCCCTCATGGGGGAATCTAGAACTAGGAGGCATAGTTTCAGAATAAGGGGTTGTCTTTCTGAGGGCCATGAATCTTTGGAATTCTCCACCCCAGAGAGCTGTGGAGGCTGAGTCATTAAATACATACAAGGTTGAGATACAGATTTTTGAACTACAGGGGAGTCTAGGGTTATGGGGAACAAGCAGAAAAGTGGAGTTGAGGCCAAGATCAGATCAGCCATGATCTTATTGAATGGCGGAGCAGGTTCGAGGGGCCAAATGGCCCACTCCTCCTATTTCTTATGATCTTATGTCTCGCCTTGTAATCAATTAATGTTTCATTTGTTGAAAGTAAAATAGTATTGAAAAAAGGCTAGAAATGATGAGAAAGCACAAATTCAAGGTAATTTAAGGACTTGATGGGCTGAACAACCTGTTTCTGTGCAGTAACATTTTACGATCAAGTATTAAAATGTCTTTCAATAAAAAGTTAGAAAAGTTCACTTGAGAATTCAAGAATATTGTAATTTTTCAACTAAGCAGTTTGATACTGGTTTCTTAACTCATCTTTGACTAGTTTTGCAGATTTGGGTTGCACTTGACAGTATTCAAATACATCTAGCTGCCAATGTAGTTTCTTGCATTTCGAAGGGTTCAAATCCTTTCCAGTGACAGAAATACAAATGGCAATATTGCAACCTTTGTTAAATCTTAAAATTTCAGTTTACAGTGGTTGGCTCAGTCTAACAATCTGGTTTATTTCTAGTTTGGTCTAATAATGTATGGTACTGCAATGCCACAACATTTGCTATTCTCAAGAAATTACTTGAGGTTTTAAATCTGCTCTTTATTTGCTTGTTAATGGTGATCAGAATGTGAGGCAATATTTGCATCTTGATGCGTTGGAGTCACAATTTTTTTCATGGTCAATTGTTTACTTTAAACACAAGTTTTAAACTCACCAAGTGATGACAGCTTTTCAATACTGAACCCGTTTCACGTTTGTTTCAGATGCTCTTGAGTATGGTCAAGTATGTAAGTGATGTGGCTTACCTCCTTTAATAGCAGTGTTTGGCCAATGTTTGTGTCTGAGCACAGTGGTCTATGCAAAGTGGTTAATGGTCACCTTCTGTTGCTTGCTGACATTGCTCAAGAGAAAGCGCAAGCTCACTGAAGTAAATTGAATACAGTAGGCGTGATCGATTTTTGATTTTGCATTTCAAGTATTTATCTTGGTTTATTTTAACCCCAAAACAGATTCACGTGGAAGCAATTTGACAATTCAAACAATCTACTCTACTCACTGTAATATTTGGAAGCAAGAGCATGTTTATAGCAAAGCTGTGCTGTGAAATAAGCCTACATTTTACAGTGAAATTTAGTAAAATATTTATAAAACTTGTGTAAAATTATTAAGGCATTTCAGAAATACTTTAAGACAGCACTTGTACAAAACAGCTTGTTGCTGTTCTGTGCATGTTATAATAGTATTATTGTGAATGCATGGCTTTAAATTTTAGATAATTCAAGTGTATTGGCAGAAATTCATAAATTATCTAAAGCGTTCCATCTGTCAACTTGACGCATGCTATTTCTCTTTGGAAACAGAGTTTGTATTTGTTTAGCATCATATCATCCCAAAATGCTTTACAACCAATGGATTACTTTGGAAGTACAGTCACTATTGTTTATAGAATCAAGGAGACCATTTGACCCATCATACCTGTGTTATGTGGGCAAAAATGACAGCCAATTTAAACACAGCAAAGTCCAAAAAGTAGTAAGTGAATAAATGACCAGATCTGTTCTTGATGGGGTTGGTTGAGGCACAAATGTTGACCAGGACACCAGGAGAACTTCCTGCATTTCAAGTTGTGCCATGGGATATTTTACATCCACTTGAGCAGGTGAATGGGGCCTCAGTTTTAATGACTCATCCAAATGATGGCATCTCCGGCAGCGTAGCACTCCTGCAGTTCTTGGTAAAGGCTATCATTCCGAGGTTTGTGTGATGTGTGACAGTAACGTTTGGTTGGTTCTATTGGCCTTCAGTCCTGCCCTCCAGCTGATTTGATTGGTTCTGCCTTCCAAGTAATTTTGATCTGCTCAAATCAGAAACTTCCAATCCCAGTGAAAAACGGATTTATCTTGTGAAATACAGACATGGGGTGAAGCACTGATGGTCAGCTTCAACAGTTGATGGTTGACATTTATGCACATGCCTTTCACTAACAAAATCAGCCAGGGTTCCTGCTGCTTATATTTGCAAGTAATTCCTGCTGGAAAATGTGCAAATATTGAATGCCAACTGATCTCCGGCTCGGCTGTCATGACCTCTGTAGCCAGTATCAGACCAAGGGGCCAAACAGCTCAGCTGTTTCTTGATGTCATGTGGAGTGAATCGAATTGGCTGAAGCCTGACATCTGTGATGGTGAGGACCTCAGGAGGAGGCAGAGATGGATCATCCACTTGGCACTTCTGGCTGAAGATGGTTGCGAACAATTCAGCCTTGTCTTTTGCACATGCCTGCTGGGATCTGCCATTGTTGAGGATGCAAATGTTCATGGAGCCGCCTCCTCCTCCTCCTCCTGTTAGTTGTTTAATTGTCTATCATTCACGACTGGTTGTGGCAGGATTGCAAAGCTTTGATCTGATGTGTTGGTTGTAGGATCGCTTGGCTCTGTCTGTAGCATGCTGCTTCTGCTGTTTATCATGCATGTAGTCCTGTGTTGTAGCCTTAGAATGTTTGAATTTCAGGTTCAGCTACGCCTAGTGCTGCTCTTCTGCAGTCCTCATTGAACTAAGGTTGGTCACCTGGCTTGATGGTAATGGTAGAGTAAGGGATATGCTGGGCCATGAGGTTACAGATTGTGGTGGAATACAATTCTGCTGCTGCTGATGGCTCACAGCGCCTCACGGGTGCCCAGTTTTGAGTTGTTAGATCTGTTCTGAATCTATCCCATTTAGCAGGGTGGTAGTGCTAAATATGATGGAGGGTGTCCTCTGTGTGAAGACTGGACTTTGTCTCCAAGGACTGTGCGGTGGTCGTCACTTCTACCAATACTGTCATGGACAGATACATCTGCAACGGGTAGATTGGTGAGAACAAGGTCAAGTAGGTTTTTCCTTTGCGTTGGTGTTCTCACCACCTGCTGCAAGCCCGCTCTGGCAGCTGTGCCCTTCAGGGCTCGGTCAGTAGTGGTGCTACCGAGCCACTGTTGGTGATGGACATTGAAGTCCCCTACCCAGAGTACCCCATGACCAAAATGGTAGCAAAATTGAAACTGCTTGATCAATACTGTCTTTGCCATATTTTAGTATTGCTCCATAGCTAGAAGCCAGATTTTAATTTGTGATAAATTTAATAAACATACTAAAATGTCAACTTTAAGCCTGTGCATCTTTAAATAGAACCAGTGGTTTAATATCCCTTCATCCATGGGCAAAGCTGAAGAGTACTAATTCTTGTAAAGGCGATACAGGAACTAAATATATTTTGTGATGTAAAAATAAAGCCTGTGATAGTATTGATGGTGCAATTCAGAATTTCTGTCAAGCATATAATGTGTTGGGACCAAGATGTCCAACCTTTTGGAGCTGGGACTGGATGTACATGTCAAAACCAGAGAGCTGTGTATGATTATGCAGAAATGCAAACCCCCTCTACACAAAACTGTAAGACCCTGCATAAACAAAAATCAAGATCCCCTTTACACACACTAAAGTGAGGCTCCCATTCACAAAGTTCAAGCTTCCTTCCCTAATCCAAATAAAATATAAAGAGCTATTGACTTCAGTTTGGTCTGGAAGTAGAAATAGAGCTCTGAGCTTCAGTCAGCCATGAGTCGCAATGAACATTTATATTAATTAGGATGGGTATTATACGGCGGCTGCAGTGAGTGGGAGTTGCATGAACCGATGAATGTCATGTGAGCGCTACAGAGTGCGAGAGGAGGATTTGGTTGAGCTTCCACCAGCCAGGGTAAGAATAGCTGGTTTCCTTCCATGAGGACTTTAGTGAACATTTATGATCGTCCTACAGCTTCGTGGAGCTGGGACTAGATGTACATTTACAAGTCAAAACCAATTTTAAAAATCTGATTCAAATTTTCAAACTGCCATGGTTGGCTTTGAACTCTCATTCTCTTGGTTAATAATCTAGTAATGTAGCCATTATACTATATCCATCCAAAATTAACTTTGGGAAATAGTATTTATCTAACAATAGGCTACAAATCATTTAAATCCTTCAGTGTCATTGACACAAGAGTGTTTGCCATTGTCAGCAAAACTCTGCTCAAAAACTGAATACTCCACAAATTATATAGTGTGTGTGTGTGTGTCTGTGTTTGTAGTGTATAAAGACAAATTGTGTGTATTTGTATTATCAATGACCTTTAACTTTATCTGCTATGGCATATGAATATACACAGGTAAAACTTCCAAGAACAAATCTTTGTCTTTAGGCCAGGCAGTCAGTGACTGAAAACTCCATAAAATAGATATAACAATGTAATTTAATCTTGGCTGCAGCTCACTGATCCTAAAAGTCTCGAATCCTGGAGCTGTAGTGTTATCTATTCAAAGAGCTCTGCATGTTATTTTCTGTGGGCTTTTTATTGAAGTACTGACATTAGACTAAGGAAGTCTTAGTCAATTGTTTATAGTATTTGCATGCAATTACTGTTCAGGACATAGCATACCAAATTAATGATTTCTCTGAAGTATATGCTCGCATGTTTTGGATGTGAATTCTGCACATGCAGGCAGAAAACTGAAAAATTCACATCTTAAGTACTCTGCTGTCTCTCTCTTAATTGCTGTCTCTCAATTGCATGCGATCATATTTGTGCACATTTTAAGAACATAAGAAATAAGAGCAGAAGTAGGCCATATGGCCCCTCGAGCCTGCTCCACCATTCAATAAGATCATGGCTGATCATTGACCTCAACTCCACTTTCCTGCCTGATCTCCATATCCCTTGATTTCTCCTAGAGTCCAAAAATCTATCTATCTCAGCCTTGAATATACTCAAAGACTCAACATGCACAGCCCTCTGGGGCAGAGAATTACAAAGATTCACAACTCTGTGAAGAAATTCCTCCTCATCTCACTCTTAAATGGCCTACCCCTTATCCTGAGACTATGCCCCCTAGTTTTAGACACTCCAGCCAGGGGAAACAACCTCTCAGCATCTACCCTGTCAATCCCCTTCAGAATCTTGAATGTTTCAATGAGATCACCTCCTTCTTCTAAACTCCAGAGAGTATAGGCCCATTCTACACAATCTCTCATCATAGGACAGCCCTCTCATCCCAGGAATCAATCTAGTGAACCTTTGTTGCACCTCCTCCAAGGCAAGTATATCCTTCCTTAGATAAGGAGCCAAAACTGCACAATACTCCAGGTGTGGTCTCACCAAGGCCCTGTACAAGACTTCCACACTCTTATACTCCAACCCCCTTGCAATAAAGACTAACATGCCATTCGCCTTCCTTACTGCTTGCTGTACCTGCATGCTAGCTTTCTGTGTTTCTTGCACAAGGACACCCAAAGCTCTCTGATCCAACATTTGAAAGTTTCTCACCATTTAAAAAATATCTGTTTCTATTCCTACCAAAGTGAATAACCTCACGTTTCCCTACATTATGCGCCATCTGCCATCTTACTGCCCACTCACTTCTATATCCCTTTGCAGACTCTGTTCTCCTCACAGCTTACTGTCCCACCTAGCTTTGTATCATCAGCAAACTTGGATACATTATACTCGGTCCCTTCTAGGTCATTAATATAGATTGTAAATAGCTGAGGCCCCAACACTGATCCTTGCGGCATCCCACTAGTTACAGCCTGCCAACCTGAAAAAGATCCGTTTATCCCTACTCTCTGTTTTCTGTCCGTTAACCAATCCTCTATCCATGCTACTATACTACCCCCAACCCCGTGAGCCCTGATCTTGTGTAATAACCTTTTATGTGGCACCTTATCGAATGCCTTTTGGAAATCCAAATATACTACATCCACTGGTTCCCCTTTATCTACCCTGCTAGTTACATCCTCAAAAAACTCTAATAAATTTGTCAAACACGATTTCCTTTTCATAAGACCACATTGACTCTGCTTAATCATGTTATGATTTTCTAAGTGCCCTGATACCACTTCCTTAACAATGGTTTCCAACATTTTCCCAATGACTGATGTCAGTCTAACTGGCCTATAGTTCCCTGTTTTTTCTCTCCCTCCTTTCTTGAATAGCGGTGTTACATTTGCGACCTTCCAATCCGCTGGGACCATTCTAGAATATAGGGAATTTTGGAAGATCGAAACCAACGCATCCACTGTCTCTTCAGCCACCTCTTTTAGAACCCTAGGATGTAGGCCGTCCGGTCCAGGGGATTTGTCGGCTTTTAGTCACATTAGTTTCTCAATAAAGCTCACTGTACTGCTCGACAATTGTAATTTGCCATTTCCCACATTAGCCATTCTTGTGGCTTCTAAGATTGCTGATTTACTGCAGTTTTCTGGAATATTATGGATGGGTTTATGCTGTGGATTCATGTCCAATAGGAACTGGGTTGAGGCTGCCCAAACACATTTCATGTACGACTCTCCCACCAACAGAGACTTTCATCTGATCAGTTTGGGCTGTATTCCAGGTAAAAAATACAGCTCTAACCCACTTAGCCCAGTCCCTAGCCCCTCTTGCATTTTCCCTTCAGCGTTTAGTACCCTTGAATGAAAACACATTCAATTTAACATACCATTTCAGGAAATTAATGGCACAAAAGATGTTCTTGATCGAAAAGTACGAGAAGTCTTCTGTTATTGACAGTCATGCTTAATAGCCAATTTGTAAATTAATTTTTACTTTAAAACTCCTTACTAACAATTGTATGTATTAAAATAGATTCTAAACTATAGCAAAATTTAAGTTCTTTCAGTTTGCTTTTTTCACTATCCTTTAGTGATTTACATTAAATTAAGTAAGACAGAAACTCTGAATTTAAGAAGTTGAAATTCTGTATAAGATAAAAGAAAAACTCATGCTCTTTTGGCCAAAAGGCTTTCTTTGACATTGTTGAAATTACTTGGCTCTCCAAAGAGATTCCTTTGTTAATTTAATTCTTGGAATGTGGGTGTCGCTGGCATTTATTGCCCATCCCTAATTGCCCTCTAAGGTAGTGGGCCCAATTCTTGAACAGCTGCAGTCCGTGTGTTGAAGGTGATCTTACAATGTTGTAATGTAGAGAGTTCCAGGATTTTGACCCAGCGACAATGAAGGAATGGTGAAAAATGTCCAAGTCAGGATGGTGTGTGACTAGGAGGGGAACTTGGAGGTGATGGTGGTCCTATGCACCTGCTGCCCTTGTCCTTCTAGGTGGTAGAAGTCGTGGGTTTGGGAGGTGCTGCCGAAGAAGCCTTAGCAAGTTGTTGCAGTACATCCTGTAAACAGTACACATTGAAGAAATATAGAGTCCATGTACTCAGCCTGTGCTCAGGACACAGCAGACCAGCTACGAGACACCGCCAAACAGACGAGGCAACAGAACTACGCTGCCTACGTGCACACCAAGAACAGGAAGCTTGAGAAACTCGGCATCACCACCAGCAGCAACCAAGCCTCCCCCGGTACCACAGTTGCAGCCACAGGGAAGTCCATCGTCAACTTGTCCGACCACACCCTTCAACCAGACGAAATCGAAGTTCTCAGCCGAGGGCTCATTTTCTGCCCCACCACCAAAATGGACCCCATCGGTCTCGCGGCAGACACCGAGGAATTCATCAGGAGAATGAGGCTCCGGGAATTCTTCCACGAATCCCAAAGTGTCAGCAGCGAACCCAATGAGACAATCAATGATCCGGAACAGCGGACAGAGGGACCCGCAGTGTAGCAACCGAAGAAGAGAGTCAAATTGGACCCCCTCCGGAGGGTCGCTGCCCTAAGCTTGACATGTATGCTCAAGCTGTCAGGAGATGCATCAACGCCAGATTCATCAGCCGCACTCAAGACAGTCCAGAATGTCACCCGAGCAAAACGCAACGCCATCCACGCTCAAGACCAACCGCAACATCGTCATCAAACCAGCGGACAAAGGAGGAGCCATCGTCATACAGAACAGAGTGGACTATTGCAAAGAAGCATACCGACAACTGGACAACCAGGAACACTACAGACAGTTACCCGCAGATCCGACCAAAGAACACACCCGCCAACTCTAGACTGATCAAGACCTTCGATCCAGACCTTCAAAGCATCCTACGCGCTCTCATCCCACGTACTCCCCACGTGGGAGACTTCTACTGCCTCCCAAAGATACACAAAGCCAACACACCCGGACGTCCTATCGTATCAGGCAACGGAACCCTGGTGTGAGAACCTCTCTGGATACGTCGAGGGCATCCTGAAACCCATCGTACAGGGAACCCCCAGCTTCTGTCGCGACACTACAGACTTCTTGCAGAAACTCAGCACCCATGGACCAGTTGAACCAGGAACACTCCTCGCCACGATGGACGTAGCGGCACTCTACACCAGTATCCCCCACGATGACGGCATCGCTGCGACAGCCTCAGTACTCAACAACAGCCACTCTCCAGACGCCATCCTACAACTCATCCACTTCATCCTTGACCACAATGTCTTCACCTTCGACAACCAGTTTTTTACCCAAACACACGGAACAGCCATGGGGACCAAATTCGCACCCCAATACGCCAACATCTTCATGCACAAGTTCGAGCAAGACTTCTTCGCTGCACAGGACCTCCAACCAACGCTATACACCAGATACATCGACATTTTCTTCCTATGGACCCACGGCGAAGAATCACTGAAAAGACTACACGATAACCAACAAGTTCCATCCCACCATCAAACTCACCATGGACTACTCCTCAGAATTGGTTTCATTCTTGGACACACGAATCTCCATCAAAGACGGACACCTCAGCACTTCACTCTACCGCAAGCCCACGGACAACCTCACGATGCTCCACTTCTCCAGCTTCCACCCTAACCACGTTAAAGAAGCTGTCCCCTATGGACAAGCCCTGCGAATACACAGGATCTGCTCAGACGAGGAGGAACGCGATGGACACCTACAGACGCTGAAAGACACCCTTGTAAGAACGGGATATGACGCTCAACTCGTTGATCGACAGTTCCGACTGGCCACAGCGAAAAATCGCATAGACCTCCTCAGAAGACCAACACGGGACACAACCAGCAGAGTACCCCGGAGCGGAGAAACTACGCCATGTTCTTCGCAGCCTTCAACATGTCATCGATGACGACGAACACTTCGCTAAGGCCATCCCCACGCCTCCACAACTCGCCTTCAAACAGCCGCCTAACCTCAAACAGACCATTGTTCGCAGCAAATTACCCAGCTTTCAGGAGAACAGCGACCATGACACCACACAACCCTGCCACGGCAACCTCTGCAAGACATGCCAGATCATCAACACAGATACCATCACACGTGAGGACACCACCCACCAGGTACATGGTACATACTCATGTGACGCGGCCAACGTTGTCTGCCTCATACGTTGCAGGAAAGGATGCCCCGGAGCATGGTACATTGGTGAGACCATGCAGACACTGCGACAACGTATGAACGGACACCGCGCAACAATCGCCAGGCAGGAGTGTTCCCTCCCAGTCGGGGAACACTTCAGCAGTCAAGGACATTCAGCCTCCAATCTTCGGGTAAGCGTTCTCCAAGGTGGCCTTCGAGACACACGACAACGCAAAATCGTCAAGCAGAAACTGATAGCCAAGTTCCGCACCCATGAGGACGGCCTCAACCGGAATCTTGGGTTCATGTCACGCTACATGTAACCCCACCTGATGTGGAGTCATCCAGACTCGAGTCGTTGTTGGCTTGTTCTCTCTACACAGATGCGGCCGGACCTGCTGTGATTTCCAGCAAAAAAAGTTTTTTGTTTTCCATACAGACCCCAGCATCTGCCACATTTGACCCCTTGTGACCCCACCTCATTGTCTTTGATGTAATGTTTTCCTGACTGACCTGTTTGGACACCATCCACACCTTTGCCGTGATTATCTCTCTGCCGAGGTGTGATCAAGGGCAGTTAGAAAGATTAACTGTAATCATCTGGCAGTGTTCTCTGACTATATATGCTGTGCCTATATGCATCTCTTCACTTCACCTGACGAAGGAGCAGCGCTCCGAAAGCTTGTGATTTCAAATAAAGCTGTTGGACTATAACCTGGTGTTGTGCGACTTCTCACATTTGTCCACCCCAGTCCAACACCGGCATCTCCACATCATTGAAGAAATTGTCCTTGAAGAATTGAAAGAAACATATTTAATTGCTTGTTGAAAGATATAGAAGAGATTTACATGTGAATCGGCCATTGCACTGATGCTGTGCAATCTGAAGGAAGTTTTTGAATGCAAAATGGTATCCGCAGTAGTGGATAGGATGATCTGTGGAGGAGAGCATTGATATGCACAACAGAGTCGGAGAGAAAAGCCCTGGAGAACCCTGAGTTAATGGAATAAGAATCAAAGCAACTGAGCCAATAACTAATAATTAACCAAGGAATGCAAGAGCAGAGATCCAGAAGGGAATGACATGGACCACAAGATTGCTAGTGATCAAAGGGCCATACTAAATAGCATGCTAATCATAGATTAGACCAGAACATTCACGATGATAATTTGAAAACTAGCAGCAGCTTCCATAAGCTTAGAAAGTACTGATGTAAGGCTATAGGCTGGTCGTTAACAGTGTGAAAAGGATTACCTTTTTTAGGATTAGGTGAATCTGAGCAAATTTCCAAGGAGAGAAAAATAGGTTGTGAAAAATTGAAGAGATGACATAGGGCAGCAATAACTTCAGATGTGTGGATCTTGAGGACCATGGCAAGAATGCTTTTGGATCAGTGGTCCTAGTGTAGTGCAGAGCGGAGATTCTGACGGGCTTGATGCTAGTCTTCATGGTTAAACAGAATGGAACAAGGAGGAAGGTTCTTTGCTAAGATCAAGATTAGAGTTCAACGACAAACATGAGCCAAACCATCAGGACTAAGAGGTGGAAAGAAGGATTCACAGAAGTTGCAAGAAACAGCATTGCCGAGGAGCAGGAAAACGGCAGTTGACATTTTCTTTTAATAAAATTTAGCAGTTCTAAGAGTGGAATTACAGAAGTTTCAAGCGTCGATAGAATTCACTTGGGATGCTTCAGTCCACAGATACCAAATATGATGGGTTGATTTTTTTGAAACAGCAGAACAGACATGATGGTACCACAATGTAGTATCAGAACTAACAAAAGGGAAGAATGAAATATAAACTTTCCATGTTAGCGAGTTTCATTTGGCACAGATAGAATGGTCAGATGAGTGAAAGTAGCAGCTGGATTAGGAAAATGAGTAAATAATTCTTTAATTATTTAGGTTAGTTGAAGTAGAAAGTTGAGGGAATTTGGAAGGGGGAAAACTTGGAGGTGAAACTTAAATGTCATTGAGAAACAAACAATGAGGGCAAGATAACTGAAGATGCAATGAACAGAATAGAGATTCAAGAAAATGCCACTGCTTCAGAAGCAGCAAATGGAGAGGATACATTTTTGTCTGAGATCGTGATAAGTTGTGAATCTTTACGTTGTACTTTCATATTCATTGTCGGTAGCCAGAAGAACAAGTAAGTGTAATGAGCTGTCATGCTGCAATGTGAGTGGGATTGCGGAGCCCACATAATGTGCTGAATGGGCTACCGTTGGCCTTTATGGTATCCCTGGGCAACAACTGGGAAGTACTATCTTTCAGATGGAATGTAAAACCAACAGCAGCACTCCGTTGGAAGAAAAACAAAGAAAAAAATGTAGTACCAAAGGGGGAAAAAGTGAAGTTCAATAGTGTGTCTAAGAGGTGGGTGGGGAGAGTGGGGTGGAGAAAGGCGCGTTTATATTAAGGGAAAGATAACCACTTTGGGACACTGAAACATCCTTTTGGGACTTAAAGGTGTCCAGGATCAGTGATCATCCAGATGATCTGCCAACCATTTGAAAGATTCTGTCCCTCTTCTGAGAACGGGCCCAACACTATGCCTAGCTGAGAGTGGCCAGGTAAGGGCCTGGCAATGCAATACACAGCAATTGTCATAATGGCAATGAAACAGGACAAGTTAACGAAAACTACATTGGCTTCTTATATCGCTGACTGTGTAATGGAGTTGGGGCTCACTGGTTAATGACACTTGCCCTAAGTGAGTTAGTTACTGCTGCAATAACTACTTGGAGTAAGACCTAGCTTTTCCAAGTTAGTTTTGTTTTTGTTCCTAGCTTTTTGAGAAAGGCAGTCGTGAAACTGGTGTCTTCACTTAGCATTGATGCTGTTCCCACTTGGGCACTGGTGCTTCAAACAAAATCTCTTGGTGTGTAGTTTGAAAGTCACCCCTCTCATTGTCAAATGTAAAATTTTATGAATTGATATCACCCGGGTGACAGTAACAGTAAAATTTGCATATATGTAAAAAAAAAAAGTTGGTAGTTTTCATTTGAAAATGTATGACAAGTTCTAATTGGTTTTTAACTTGCGTTATTAATTAAATGTTTGTCTTGTAGTCAAAATTAATGAAGATTTATTTTGTTTCCATTTTTCTGAATTAGTTTTGTCCCTTTGTTTATAATTTATAAGTTATTCCCTTCCCCCCCAAAAGTTTTGCTTTTTATATTTTGTTGTTGTGTATTGGTGTTTCACAGTCCAGAAGTCATGCATTTTACTTTAATTTGCATGACAGTGGAATCTAATCTTGTTCAAGTTGAGGATAAATCTGAAATTTGTAGAAAATGTTGTATAAATGCTGCTATTTTGCTAGTCTGCTAAAAGCAAACTATTTTAAAAGTTTAAAAGTGACTTCATGAGACAGGAAACCAGCCATACTCGAAGTTGTTTAAGAATCCAAAGAAGTATAACTAATGTGGTACTAGTCAACTGTCTGTATTTTAAAATAAAGATTTTGACCATTGCCTTTACAGACATGAAAAAATGAATATGTCTGAATACATAGAATGCAGGACAAATGTATATAAATTGTGTCTGATGTCATAAACTCCAGTTGTATGAACATTTTAATTTTTGTAAATTTTATATTATGAAGCTTTAACCCCCAATTTAAGGTTGTTTATCCTCAACATTTCCCAACAGTGATATCATTAAGATTGAGAATTTGCCAGTGTAGCGGATACAATCCATATTTACCATTCTGAGCTGCACTTGGTATTGTGCCGTATGTTTTATTTTTCTCTCTGGCTCCCTGCAACATACATAATTCCCTCGTTTGTATCAGTTGTGTTGATAGTCATGCATTGGTGTATGCGTAGATTTCCACTGGGAATAGAATTTGTTATTGCCATGTTAAGTCACATGTTAAACTGATGAAGCTCATTTATTATAAAACCTATATACGTGCTTTAAATTGAAGTAGCCTAGCTTTATTTTTAGCACGATTGGGGAAAAGCCTGAAATGTGTAAGTTGTGCATTTTTTTACAATTCAAAACCGAAGTTTCTGGTTTTCAGTGTTTTCCCCTTTACAGATGCATATACGTTCCTTGGTTGCAATGTTGGGCAACAAGTAACCACTCCAGGTACTTGAGCACAGAAATCTAGGCTGACACTCCAGTGCTGTACTGTTGGAATGCCGACTTTCGGATGATATGTTAAACCGAGGCCCCGTCTGCCCCCTCAGGTGGACATAAAAGATCCTGTGGCACTATTTCGAAGAAGAGCATGGGAGTTATCCCTGGTGTCCTGGCCAATATTTATCCCTCAATCAACATCACTAAAAACAGATTATCTGGTCATTATTACATTGCTGTTTGTGGGAGCTTGTGTGCACAAATTGGCTGCCGCGTTTCCTACATTACAACAGTGACTACACTTCAAAAGTACTTCATTGGCTGTAAAACATTTTGGGACGTCCAGTGGTCGGGAAAGGTGCTTTTATAAATGCAAGTCATTCTTTAAGTTTGCTCCCAGACTAATCCTGCAAGAGTACCTGAGGTAACTCCTCTGTTAAAGAAAGCACTTTCCTCTCTGGTGCTTTTCTTAAATGGTGACTTTTCCTTCTAATCTGGATAAATAGATATTTGGCAGTTAAAATACATGCAGCACTAAAGATGGACTAAAGCCTTCAAATTTGGAGACTTGCAAGGGGTAGCGAACCTAAAATTGTAGCAGAGATCTCTTGGGGATCAAAATGGCTACAGAACAGAAATTCATAGAAAATTAAACTAGAGAAATCAAAATCTGTTTGCTAAATAGACTCTAAAGGGATCAGACCTGAGAATGAGGAGAGAAGAAAAAAAGAGCTTGCTGAAAAATTGGACAAGCTGAAAACTTAGCATGAAGACAGCAGATTACAAAGGAGGCAATAATTAAAACTCGCTACTAGCTCATTCATAAAGCTCATTCATGTACTGCTGATTTGTATTCCCTCACTGTACTTGTACCTGAAGAAGGAGCAGCGCTCCGAAAGCTTGTAATTTTAAATAAAACTGTTGGACTATAACCTGGTGTTGTGCGACTTCTCATTTTTGTCCACCCCAGTCCAACACCGGCATCTCCGCATCATTCATAAAGGGTAACCTAATAATCTCAACATACTGCTCTTGGATCTCTAGAACCAGTGGAATTGTTTTGACTTCACCTAATTCTAATGTTCTCTGGCAGAGTTCTGTTAGATTTGCATCTGTGCTGATACATTCCAGAAGATTGTCATAGCATTTAATAGAAGCATTCTGTTAGTGATTCTTCAAAAACATAACAAAGCACTTTAACTCCAGGCAGGTACAACAGGCAGTTATGCCAGCGGTAGAACCTAACATGCCAGTAAATCTGGTTTTAATTATCTGAAAAATGCTGCCCCTTTAAGTGATGTATGATTGTAATCATTTATCCTTGCGTATGGGTGCGGGGTGGGAAGGAGTAGTAAATCTGGAACGGACTTTATACAGAAAAAATGGCAAATTTAAGATTGCTTTGTTGGAGTGTTACTTTGAAATCTTAGTCTTCAGGCAGAGCAATAAAGGGGCATTAAACCTCAGTCATTTGAGATCTGATTGAAAAGTTCAGTGGTAATTTTTGAATGTTCAGGATCATAGCCTGCAATGTGAGATGTCTCATTTTTAATTTGACCCCTTCATATATTTTTTTAAAAGTACCTTTTCCCAAAGATCCTGGTAGGCACAGCAGCAAAATCGTGGAGGTGGCTCCAATTTTTGCAATTCCTGCTTTCTGGTGTACAAAGTTGGGATCCATGGATAAACCTGTCACAAATAAGATGTGACTGGAGCAAACAGTCTGTAACGCGGAGTGTTCCTATTGTGATTGTGCTTCTCAAATTTGCATAGTATTGTGACTAGTTGGTATTTGTTTGGCCAGAATCACTGGTTGAGTAACTATCATTTCAAAGTTGCAACTTTTGTCCTTCACCAATCCTTTTGCCTTTGTATTCAACACATTTTATAGATTATACGATTTGAACTGTTGAATGTTTGTTTACAATATACAACAGAATGTGTAACTTATTTTTTAACACTTATTAGTATTGTTTAGGAGGTGCCAAGCAGAGGCCTGTGCCAAGTGAGTGGGAGGGAAACCTTTTTAAGGCGAGTCATACAGTTGACACACACATCTCTCAGCAGATCATTAGAGACACACATTGGAAGATGCTCGAGAACAAGATTCAGGGCTATCCGCTTGACATGGAAATGCTTAAGGGGAATCCCTGCAGAATTTTGTTTCTCTCTCTCCTACCCTTGCCTTCGCCCAGTTCTCTGCTTGACAACAGAATGGCAATGTGCCACTTGGGGGCATGCAGCTTGCAAGTGCCAGCTGACGATAGAATCATAGAATTTACAGCACAGAGGGAGGCCATTCAGCCCATCATGCTTGCCTGTGTTGGTATGAGCTCTGCAGCTAGAACTGTTTAATCTAATTTCTCTTCCCTTTCCTTGTATATTCTTTTGATATACTTATCTCTTTTAAATGATGTCTCTGATTCAATAGCTGCTCGTAGTAAAACATTTGTTTTCTAATAACCCTTTGAATGAAATCATTTATTCTAACTTGCTCCTTTGTTTTAGTGATAGTCCTGAGTCCATGCCTCATTCTTTTTCTTATGGTAGTAGCAAAGCAAAGCAAATCAAATGTCAATCTCTCAGATATCCAGGCCAAAGCTTCCGCTGTAACAGCGTGGATATCTTGTAGGCTGCCTGTGAATTTCCTGAGGGCGGTGGTCAATGATGTGCTCCAGGGTCTGATTAGGAGCTCCACAGTCGCATGATGGGGATGCTTTAATCTTCCATCTATAGAGAAGGTGGTAGCATCTACCATGACCGGTTCTGAGGCGGTTGATGGTTGTCCACTGTTTGCGAGGAAAGTTTGATCCTTCAGGTTGTACTGTGGGGTCCTCTACCGGTAATAATTCTCATAATAGAATTTAGCTGGCCATCAACGGATTTGACATGCGGACTTGATAGCTATGCCAGAGAGCAGTACTCCGCTGTAGAGTACACCAGGGCGAGTGCTGCCGTACGGAGGGTTTGCGCGTCTGCTCCCCATGTGGATCCGGCGAGTTTCTGGATCAATTTGACCCTACTCTTTACTTTCTTCCCAAGGTTCTGGAGATGCTGTCTATACGACAGGGTGCGATCGCGTATGACTCCTAAATAGGAGGTTTTTTTGGCATGGTTTATCTCTGCGCCGCAAAAGGAGACTTTCAAAACTTGGTTTGCTTGATCGGTGTTGAGGTGGAATGTCGAGGTGACGGTCTTTTGCGAGTTTGGCCGAAGTAGCCATCGGCGGAAGTAGGTGTCCATCCTCTGTAAATCACTGGTCAGGGCCTCATTGTTATTAAGTGTTAACCATTTACCCTTTCAAAAGCTTCCATAATTTGGGCAGGCAAAAAATACTGCCTTTGCCGTGTCAGCCCAAATCCCAAGAACAATTTTTTTTTAAACTCTTAGATCCCCCTTAACCTTCTGTTCATAACTATTTCTTCAGAACTATTTATTCCTGTTATCATTTATTGAGAGTTAGAGATTCTCAGCACGTTACCTAATGTAACGATGCTGAGTGATTGAGCTGTGAGAAAGTGAATGTGACTCCTCCCATCCCTGGGAAAAGGGAGGACGTCGTTAGGGATATAAGAAAAACTCTTAAGGTTTTCTGAGTGGAACGAGATGGAGGGAAGGCAGTGTTTGTAGTTGCTAACTTAAATTCAATTCATTATAAATAACTCTATTTGGAGCTTTGTGTGGAAAGAATTGAAGACACAGTGCTTATGTTCATCTTGACAATTGACGCTGGATCAAAAAGGCTAATGGGAGAGATGGGAAAAAATTGAGAGGTCGCACAACACCTGGTTATAGTCCAACAGTTTTATTTGAAATCACAAGCTTTCGGAGCTATCGATTTGCTCCTTCCTCAGGTGAAGTAAATTAGATACAGAATCTCCAAAGCATATATAGATGGAAAACAAAGCATGTGTACTTTACAATTGCAGACCAATAAATTAAATCATCCTGACTATCTGCCGAGGTGTGATAAAGTTAATTAAGTCAGCCAGGAAGGTACCACATCAAAGACATAGCAAGATACAACTGAGACAATGAGGTGTAGTCGCAGGGGTTCTAACGTGTCAAAAGCTGCCGTCTGTATGTAAAACGAAAAGCTTTAACATTTTTTTACTTTTTTACTGGGAAAATTTTTACCTTTTTTACTGGGAATCACATCTGTGAACAAGCTAACGACGACTCGAGTCCGGATCACGTCATGTATCGTGACATAAACCCAAGATCCCGATTGAGACCGTCTTCATGAGTGCGGAACTTGGCTATCAGTTTCTGCTCGATGATTTTGCGTTGTCGTGTGTTTCTAAGGTTGCCTTGGAGAACGCTTACCCGCAGATCCGAGGCTGAATGTCCTTGACTGCTGAAGTGTTCCCCGACTGGGAGGTAACAATCCTGCCTGGCGATTGTTGCGCGGTGCTCGTTCATACGTTGTCTCAGTGTCTGCATGGTCTCGCCGATGTACCATGCCGCGGTGCATTCTTTCCTGCAACGTATGAGGTAGACAACGTTGGCCGAGTCACATGAGTATGTACCATGTACCTGGTGGGTAGTGTCCTCACGTGTGATGGTGGTATCTGTGTTGATGATCTGGCATGTCTTGCAGAGTTTGCCATGGCAGGGTTGTGTGGTGTCGTGGTCGCTGTTATCCTGAAAGCTGGGTAATTTGCTGCGAACGATGGTACTTCTGAGGTTAGGCGGCTGTTTGAAGGCAAGTAGTGGAGGCGTGGGGATGGCCTTAGCGAGGTGTTTGTCGTCATCGATGACATGTTGAAGGCTGCGAAGAACATGGCGTAGTTTCTCCGCTCCGGGGAAGTACTGGACGACGTAGGGTACCCTGTTGGTTGTGTCCCGTGTTTGCCTTCTGAGGAGGTCTATGCGATTTTTCGATGTGGCCCGTCGGAAATGTTGATCGATGAACCCAGCAGTTTTCTACTGACCGTGTTCTTAAGGAACAGAAAATGAGCTGTTGCATTGCTGGGTGTTTACCATAAACCCCCAAATAGTGAAGGAGCCAGTGGAGCAAATCTGTGGCAATTTTCAGAAATATAAAAGATTAAATATAAAAATAAGAGCAGTGGTAGTAGGGGAATTCAATTACCATAATATAGACCAGGGGAAAAAAAGTAAAGTGCAAGAAGGATTCCTAAAATGTGTACAGGAGGACTTAATGTTTCTAGCCCAACGAGGAAGGAAGCAGTGCTGGATCTAGTTCTGGGGGATGAGGTAGAGCAAGTTGAGTGTCTGTGCAGTGGGAGAACATCTGCGTAATAGTGATCATACTGGCTCGTAATTTGCGGTCAGCGGCGAAGCATGGTGATTGCCGCTGACATCAAAAAGCTGCCCACAAAGATCTCGATCTCTGGTGAGAACTTTAGCTTACTCGACATGAAATTGATTGTAGCGCTGTCAAAAGGGGAACTCTAGCGAACAGGAGCAATGTCATCAAGCTGTCTAAGCAGCCAATCACATTGAAGAATTCTCAGACCGCAAACCAGGAAATAGAAATCACTGATTATCTGCATTTAAAAAAAATGTTAGAGCGAAATAAAGATTGGAAGAGACACATGGGGTTACGGTAGAAGCTGAAATATTATGAACAAACTTTGAAAAAAATATTTTTTAAATCTAGTAATTTTTATCACAATGGAGAAATTTGACATTTCACAAATACAAAATTAGTTTTTCAGGGCCACAAGGGTTGTTTAGCAGTGAATATGCTGTTAAAATCCCAGTTACACCTATTCCAACAAGGCTTAACATGTAATGGCGTATTTAACAGTGATATTAGCATGGAAAAGCTTAAGTTTTCGTCAGTTCCACTGATTTCACGGATGGCAGGCTATGGGGCGTTCCACAGCGCAGCCTGTGGTGGAGCAGTGAATGAATGACCGCAACGTCAGGATTTCCATGTTTAGCTGCGCATGCTCTAAATCCTGAAGTTGCGATCAGTTTCGGAGGGGTAATGACGGCGACTCTGACAGTTTGCTGTCATTACCACCGCTAAATCCAGGCCAATATAATTAGGTTTATAGTAGTTATGGAAAGGGACAAAACTGAAAATACACAACTGGTAGAGAGCCAATTTCAGTGATTTGAGAAGGAATCTAGCACAAGTGGACTGGCAACAAAGGTTGGCCGTAAGAACATAAGCAGGAGTAGGCCATTTGGCCCCTCAAGCCTGCTCCGCCATTCAGTTAGATCATGGCTGATCTACCTCAACTCCAATTCCCATATCCCTTGATTCCCTTTATCCAAAAATCTATCGATCTCTGTCTTGAATATCCTCAACGACTTAGCCTCCACAGCCCTCTGGGGTAGAGATTACCAAAGATTCACCACCCTCTGAGGGCAACACGGTGGCATAGTGGTTAGCACTGGTGCCTCACAGCGCCAGAGACCCGGGTTCGAATCTGACCTCGGGTGACTGTCTGTGTGGAGTTTGCACATTCTCCCCGTGTCTGCGTGGGTTTCCTCCGGGTGCTCCGGTTTCCTCCCACAGTCCAAAAATGTGTGGGTTAGGTTGATTTGGCTATGATAAATTGACCCTTAGTGTTAGGGGGGATTAAATATGTGGGGTTATGGGGATAGGATGGGATATGTTAGGGGAATTAATATACGTGGGGTTACGGGGGTAGGGTGGGATATGTGTACTGTGGGGATTAAAGCAAGGACAGGGTACTGGATTTGGATGATCAGCCATGATCGTATTGAATGGCGGAGCAGGCTCGACGGGCCGAATGGCCTACTCCTGCTCCTAGATTCTATGTTTCTATGTTTCTATGAAGAAATTTCTCCTCATGTCAGTCCTAAAATGGCCGACCCCTTATTCTGAGACTGTGACCCTGGTTCTAGGCTCCTCAGCCAGGGGAAAACATCCTCATTGAATCTACCCTGTCAAGCCCTGTAAGAATTTTGTATGTTTCAATGTGGTCACCTCTCATTCTTCTGAACTCTAGAGAATATAGGCCTAGTCTACTCAATCTCTCCTCATGGGACAATCCCCCCATCCCAGGAATCAGTCTGGTGAACCTTTGTTGCACTCCCTCTATGGCAAGTATATCCTTCCATAGGTAAGGAGACCAAATCTGTACACATTACTCCAGGTGTGGTCTCACCAGGGCCCTATGTAATTGCAGTAAGATGCCTTTACTCTTGTACTCAAATCCTGTTGTAATAAAAGCCAACATACTATTTGCTTTCCTAATTGCTTGCTGTACCTGCATGTTAACTTTCAGTGATTCGTGTACTAAAAGCCAACATACTATTTGCTTTCCTAATTGCTTGCTGTACCTGCATGTTAACTTTCAGTGATTCGTGTACAAGGACACCCAGGTCCCTCTGAACACCAACATTTCCCAATCTCTCACCATTTAAAAAATACTCTGCTTTTCTATTTTTCCTACCAAAGTGGATAACTTCACATTTCTCCACATTATATTCCATTTGCCATGTTCTTGCCCACTCACTTAGCCTGTCTATATCCTCCTTGCATCTGCTTCACAGCTTACAAAACTGGTGGGAATGTATCATCAGCAAACTTGGATATATTAAATTTGGTCCCCTCATCCAAATCATTGATATAGATTGTGAATAGCTGAGGGCCAATCACTGATCCTTGTGGTATCCCACTAGTTACAGCCTGCCAACCTGAAAATGACCCATTTATTCCTACTCTCTGTTTTCTGTCTTAACCAATCCTCAATCCATGCTGTTATATTACCCGCAGTCCCATGAGCCCTAATTTTGTTTAATAACCTCTTGTGTGGCACCTTATCGAATGCCTTCTGAAAATCCAAATACACCACATCCACTGGTTCGCCCTTATCTATTCTGCAAGTTACAACCTCAAAAAACTCCAAGATTCGTCGAACATGATTTCCCTTCCATAAATCTGTGTTGACTCTGCCCAATCCTATTATTATTTTCTAAGTGCCCTGTTACCACGTCCTTAAGCTCTAGCATTTTCCCTACTACTAACTTCAGGCTAACTGGTCTGTAGTTCCCCGTTTTCTCTTTCCCTCCTTTCTTAAATAGTGGGGTTACATTTGCTACCTTCCAATCTGCGGGAACCGTTCTAGAATCTATGGAATTTTGGAAAATGACAACCAATGCATCCACTATCTCTATAGCCACCTCTTTCAAAACTCTAGGATGTAGGCCATCAGGTCCAGGGGATTTATCGGCTTTCAGTTCAATTTCCCCAGTACTATTTTTTTTTTTTTTTACTAATTTCTTTCATTTCCTCATTTTCGCTAGACCCTTGGTTCTCCACTATTTCCGGAATGTCTTTTGTGTCTTCTGTGGGGGAAAAAAGGTCAAATCTGAATAGCAAGTTAAATACTTTAAGAGCAAATGGATTTTTTTTCAACGCAAAAAAAAAGACTTGTTGGCAAAATCTGTCTCCTCTGGTTCTCGACCCTTCTGCCAATGGGAACAGTTTCTCTCTATCTACTCTGTCCTGACCCCTCATGATTTTGAACACCTCTATCAAATCTCCCCTCAATCTTCTCTGCTCCAAGAAGAACAACCCCAGCTTCTCCAGTCTATCAACGTAACTGAAGTCTCTCATTCCTGGAATTATTCTCGTAAATCTTTTCTGCACCCTCTCAAGGCCTTTACATCCTTCCTGAAGTGTGGTGCCCAGAATTGGACACAGTACTCCAGTTGGGGCCGAACCAGTGTTTTATACAGGTTCATCATAATTTCTACACTTTTGTACTCTATACTTCTATTCATGAAGTCCAGGATCCCGTAAGCCTTTTTAACTGCTTTCTCAACCAGCCCTGCCACCTTCAACGATTTGTGCACACATGCCCCCAGGTGTCTCTGTTCGTGCACCCCTTCAGGATTGTACCATTTAGTTTATATGTCCTCTCCTCATTCTTTCTACCAAAATGTACCACTTCACACTTTACTGCGTTAAATTTCATCTTCCACGTGTCCGCCCATTTCACCTGCCTGTCTGTCTTCCTGAAGTCTATCACTCTCCTCCTCACTGTTCACTTCCTCTGTCCATCCTTGGAAGTATAGAGAGAGAGAGAGATGGCACTGAGGGATAGAGGGGTCGGGAGAGAGAGAGAGATGGGACTGAGGATTAGAGTGTGGACAGAGAGAGATGAATGGTTATGGTGGTTGAATATTCTATTTGTGTATAATCTGAGAGGGAATGCAAAAAGAACAGCAGAAAAAAGAACTAACTGAAGGAAAAAATCTTAAGACTATACTATTATTTGAGTTGAGGGCAACTCTAAATTTAAAAAAATCCTGAACTTAGGCACCCTATATAAGCAGGAGCTCTTTGGTAACACTAAGTACTGTTTCCAAGATATTTGATGAAGGAAAGATGCATTAATCTTTAGTTTTCACTATAAAAACCCAACAGTCTTATTCAATTTTGTAGGTAAGCCTGCTGAATTTGATTACTCTCATTAAGGCACTATATAAATGCAAGTTTTTTCTTTATCAGGAGATCAACTCCATCTTAACATGAAATGTAAAGTTTATTCACAGCCTTTTTTGAATGAAGGCAAGTATGGAGGAATGCAGTGAGGCATCTTGAAGTGGGGTTGCAGCTTTATTACTATAATAGTCAAACAAAATGCTTGTCCTATTTAAATGTGATACTTTGCATGTTTTCCATTTATCCTCATTTTCTCTATAAATAAAACAAACATTAAATAATTTGAGAACTAATAGTGAAACCTGTATAAACGGACACTCCCAAAAAAAAGGACATTTATTTGGTGACCCAAATAACTTGCATGGTAAAATATACAAGAGGTACTCTGAAACCACGGACACTTGCAAATTACGAACCATGGACAGTCTTCGATGAAGCAAGCCCTTTTACAACTTAAAACACGGGACACGGCCCGTTACAAAGCTGCTGTATCTGGAACTTTCACCAAGTGGTTCACTAGTGCTTCCCCTTGCAGCTTGCTTCCTTTCTGCCCCCCAATTCTCGTGAGGTCAGTGTATGGCGGTCAGTGGGAGACGGCAGCATGTAAGAAATGGCTTTTGTGGAATGGGGAGCTCTTTATCCAGCATGCATAACGACAGAGAAACCGCTGTATCTCTGGGATTGAATAATTTTCATAATTCTTTGCAGCTATGAATGCTGGGTAAATAACTCTCCATTCTACTGAGAATTTTTACCGTACATACAATGACCATTTTGAAAATAAGGACACCTGCAAAAAAAGACAGCTGATGCCAGTCCCCAAGATGTCTGTAATTTACAGGTTTCACTGTACAGGCCTGAAGTATCCAAGTTTCTTGTCTTTGCTCATACTCAGACTTTTAAGATGAGGAATCAGCCTTGTGGCTCTTCTCTGCACTGCTTGAATGTCTCTTTTGTGTCTTGATCACAAGAAATAGATGCAGTACTTGAGGTGTTCTGACCAAAACGCTGTACAGTTTGATCAGTTTCCCCTAACTTATATTCTTTTGTTTTGGCTATTGTAGTTCAACATTCTGCTGACTTTATTGAATACTTCATTGGTAGGAAATGTTGACCACCATCATGTCTGTTGGGTCTTTTTCAGCGTCATCCTTGGCTATTACAGCACCATTCATGGAGTATGCGTTACCCATTTTTTATTTCTTTGTGGTACATTTACATTTATCTGTATTAAATTTAATCTGCCATTGTTCTATTAATTTACGTATTTTCTGAGCAGCCTCCCTGATTCCACTGCACTCCGAGCTAATCATCTGCAAATTTGAACAATTTGCATTGGGTTCTTTAGTCTTAAGTCATTTATGCAAATTAGAAACAGGAGTGATCCCTGGGGCACTTCAGTCAGTAATTGTTCTCTTTCTCCTCCCTTCTTTCACCCCCCCTGCCCCCAAACTTGATGTAACTTGCCTAAACCTGCTGTTTTTCTACCCTTAAACCAACTTCTTGCCCCTGCCCTAGATTTATCCTGAATTCCCACAGCTTTTATCTTAACTAATAGCCTTTCATTTGGAACTTTGTCAAATGCTTTCGGGAAGTTAGGTGAAACACATCATAGGACTTTTCACAGCCCACTTGGGATGTCACTTCAAAGTGGGATCTCTCCCTTCTGATTTAATGTTTGCTGCCATTTACTGTTGTACAATTATCAAGTTTCTAATCTGACAGTTCTATTAGTTTACAAGAAATTGAAGTACGACTGATCGGTAGTTTGTCTGGTTCGTTGCTCTTTTGTATATGTGCTTCATATTTGCCTGTTTCTATTCTACTGTTGCCTCCCCATTGTTCAGTGACTCCATGATTATTGTCAATGCCTCTCAAATCTCCTTAAGCAGTCAGGGATAAATGTTATCTATTGCTGGAGTTGTATTGTTTTTGAGCCCTTTTAACTTGTGTAAGATTTCATCTCATATCAAAATTATCTGTACTTGGGGCATGTTGTTTGTCTCTCCCTTGTCAATACTTTGAGGAGGTAATCACTCAGGATACTTGCTATCTAGTGATCGTGCTCTATTTTGAGCCTGTTTGCATCTTTTATCGTTCTCGCCTCTTTTCTGACTGCACTCTTACTATTGAAGTACTGAAAAAAGGTTTTGCTGTTCTATTTTGCATCTGGAGCTGTGTCTTTTTCTAGGTATCTCTTTGCCCCTCAATGACTTAACCTTTTCCTGTATGTTCTATTCATCCCAGTGAACCCCATTACTGTTTTCCCTGCAATATATGTAGAGATATGTTTTTCCTTTCATTTTTGATCTGTTTAATCCATTTAAGGAGGGTGAAGAGGGAGAGGAAGTGAGTCTGAAGGGATTTCTAAAAAAAAACAAGGATCTTGAAGTTGATGTGCTGAGTGGTTGGCAGTAAGTAAATGGGTGGGTCAGATTTTGTTGAGGATGTGAATGGTAGAGTTGGAATCCGTGTTGGTATCTGTGGGTAAATGACTTCTGTGTTCTGTAAGAATAAACTGTAAAAACCTTTTCTAATAAACTAAATATATTAAGTTATTTAGTGCACAGATAATTTATGTTCTGGGCATGCTATCTCGAACTCTTGTGAATTATATAAAGTTGTAAGACTTCTGTTATGAATTTTTTGCAGTTAATATGCTCTGCCATTAATGCATGATTTTAGCTATTCTGTTAAGTAGTTTACAACAGCAAAAAGTCACTAGAATACTAATTGTTGTATTTGGCTTTCAGTTAGACCATCTGTCGAGACAAATAGGGTCACTTTAGGAAAGAGAAAGAAAATCAGAGGTTGAGACAGTCCGTAGTCTTGTGTGTGCTGTCCAGTAGATGGATCAAAGTGTATAAACTGGCTTGAGAAACGGGTTGCCCACTTCTCCCTTTCGTTGGAGAATGACTCACTCGTTGGCACTGCCAACAGTTTTTTTTTTTAAAAGATCATTTACATTTGCAGTGTCTCAATGCTATATTAAAATAATTTAGTGCTTGTACTCCATTCTATTTGTTTTGTCTTTTATTTGCTAATGCATTTACAGATCATTCCATCTTTAAACGGCAATCAGCAATTTTGTATGAATTTGTAATACTCATTTGTTTCCTACTGTAGGAAAAGTGGATATACAGCTTTAAAATGAGGGTAATTATTTCAGCAATATTAGAACTGGGTAGATTGCTCCATTCCCAAAAGAGAAATTCTTGTTAAAATGCAAATAATATCTTGTGGAGAAAGGAATTGTTCTTTTATTCATTATTCTTCACCTATCTTTCCTGACCAATTTAAAAACAATACTCAAGATAAAGAAATCCATGCTTGAAAAAGAATACCCTTCCTAAGAGTCTGTTGCATTGGTGAATTTGAGAGCTGCTCTATACATACTGGAGGACCATAGTCAATCCACGATCTGTGCTGAGTTAGCTGACCTTAGCCAGGGCTGTCTCAATTGAAGGGGGCAGCTACAATTGCTTTGTAATTCTGTGTTAAGGAGGCGCGTGTTGATCGGCCTGTGCTCTCACTCCTGATCTCTATTCAGCAACTCT
Source organism: Squalus acanthias (assembly GCA_030390025.1). Lineage (NCBI taxonomy): Eukaryota > Metazoa > Chordata > Chondrichthyes > Squaliformes > Squalidae > Squalus > Squalus acanthias. The sequence continues at coordinate 1,461,284 of CM059447.1, read as the reverse complement.
TGCTAGAAGTTTTATAGAAGTACAAATGCTAGAAGCATTGGGTGAGGACTGCATTGGGCTTGCCTATGATTGTTCCGTCCTTCTGTGGCCTGTGCTGACCCTTGCTTTCGAGGCTCACGTATAAATAATGACTACTTGGTGAGTTACTGGAAGCATACTTCAACAAGGAGCCAATCCCTTAAGAGGAAGAAAGAGAGATTAGGAGGGGGGAAATTCTATTTAACATTACAGAATTTTAATATTTTCATAATTTTCCACAGGAACCTTTTCTAATCCTTCGTACTCCGACACCAATCATATTTGTTTGTGCCTGTAACAATACATGCCATCCAATGCTGGCCTATCTTTTTTGGTGAGCTGGATGTCTGGTCACCTTGCTGGTTAACTTTATTTGAATTAAATTTTGCATGCTGCAGTGAGCCCCTTTGACAGTACATCTAGTACATATGTAACAGGATATAGTGAATAACATTCATTAAGGGAGGAATAGTTAAAGATTGACTTGGTTGGTAGCTAGAAAAGAATTTTCCTACAGAACACAGTGTTTAATGAAGGAAGAGCGTGCATTTATTAGCACCGTATCACATCCTCAAGGGCATCCCAATGAATTATCTTCGAAGTGCAGTCACTGTTGATGATGTAGGTCAATATGGCAGCCAATTTGGATGCAGCAATGTCCTACAAATATCAAATGAGATGAATGACCAGTTGATCTGTTTTTGGTGGTGCTTAAGTGACAACTTGCTGCTTTTTAGATAGTGCCAGCCTTGATTATGTGCTGAAGTCCTAGAGTAGGGCTTAAATCCACAATCTTCTGACTGAGTTATGAGGCCTACCAACTGAGCCAAACTGACTACTACACAAATACTAGTAGCTACATATATTTTGTAATTCTGGGATCTAGTCCCTGCTAACCATAAGAAATAGGAGCAGGAGTAGGCCATTTGGTGGTGATGGATAATGCCGGGTGGAATTCCACTTCCATTATGCCTTCATATAGATACAAAAGTTATAATTAACTTAATTATTTAAAGCTTCAATTAGAAGTTTTATAGGTAAGTTTGGTGTTTGGGAAGAAAGCAGTGATGATGGGATTCCTCCATATAATGGATTTAGAGGGAAATAGGTTGTACACAAACCCATTAAAAAAAAAACCTGATGCACATTTGACAACTTGGTTCAGTATGAAGATAATTGTTGTAACTTACTACTGCTTAACGGAAAGCAATTAGGATTTTGTACCAAAACTTTTACTTCATTTTGTTTCACTTATTTACAGATTCAGAATTTGGAGCTTTCAAGGTTTGTTTGGCTTATGTTACCCAGTGCAGAATGCATTGCAACTTCCAACAAATTGGCGGGTGTTCTGAAATTATTTCTAACACACCTTGGCAACTTCAATGCTACACTTTGCACCACCAATAATACTGATTGTTTTGTAGTGACTGAGTTACAGGGTGAAACCTAGAGATGGACCTTTTCTAAGAAATGGCAGTCAACTTTGCAAACTATAACCTGGGTGTTCTTTTTATAGTGATTTGTATCATGGATTTTTTTGGGAAAGATTTTAATGTATCCGTGGTTTTTTTTCCTGTTTTTTAGACTGTGATACTTACGCAAGACTGCAATGACAAGTCAGAGCAGTAGCCATGCAGAAAGAGCAGTTTCTATGTCGTCAACACCAAAAGTGCAGGTTCAGCGCTCCATTTCTAGAGAGACCATCACTATACACTTTTCTGCCTTTGGTAAGGAGGAGGAGGAGGAAGAGGAAGAAGAATTTGGAGATTCCTCTACCACTCTTCATGAAGAGGTGAAAGACCAAAGTTTTGTACCAGGACTTAAAGGAAAAGGTACTTGTGAACATGGTGGCCAACTTTTATCAGAGCCTGCTACCTCATCAAGTATGTCAGCGACATCAACTTCAGTTACAGTTTCCAATTCATCTTCAGCATCGACAATGACCTCTTCAGAACCATTGGAAACATCAGTGACATTGCCTTCTGCACCACTTACAACTACTGCATTGCCATTGTCCTCATTACCAGCCCAACCAATGGATTCCACCAATTTGTCTTCAGAGGGGAGAACTACAATTTCAGCCTCTACATCTGATTCTCCGTCTAAGTCTGTTGTGCCCTCCATTGTCCCTTCATCTTCCATGACGAGCACAAAGCCATTCATGAGTCTAGTAAAATCTCTTTCAACAGATGTAGAACCAAAAGAACCCACAACCCCTCTAAGGACAAGGCACTTAATGAAAACGTTAGTTAAATCTCTGTCAACAGACACATCAAAACAAGAATCTGAATCGGTCCCATTTCGGACCTCTGATTCCCGAATAAACTTGCATCTGTTCAAACAGTTTACTCAACCTCGTGTCACTGGAGGGGATTCTAAGACTGCACCTTCTTCCCCAATCACCTCTCCGTCAGAAGGTAGATCATTTTTTAAAGTAACTGAAGTGGAGGCTAGAATTGAAGACACTAAAAGACGACTTTCAGAAGTTATTTATGAACCTTTTCAACTTCTAAGCAAGATAATTGGTGATGAGAGCAGTAGTCTTCGGCATAAAGCCTTATCGTCCAGTGCGACAGAACTTTCCACTCTTACTAGTTTAAATGGACATTTGGAAAGCAACAACAACTACAGCATTAAAGAGGAAGAATGTGATTCTGATGGCGACTGTTCAACAAAAGATTCCATTTCAAGTAAAAGTAGTTCCAAACCCACGGATGAGCCATCAAAAGAGGGGGATACTAAAAGCTCATTGTTGGGGACCACAAAGGACATTTCCTTGAAGGCCTCTTCCCTAGGTCTAGAAAAATGCTCACTCTCTGTACTTGCCAGCAAAGAAGAAGATGACTACTGTGATTTGTACCTTGAAGAATTTGAGATAGAAACTGATGAAGAGATTGTTGTGGATAAAACTATACAACCTCTAACTAGAGAAGAAACACTTGAAGAAAGTAAAGTATTAGGGCAAGATGAAACAGAGTCTGAAGTACAGCCACCTGAAGTTCCATTTAACACTTTATTACTCTTTACCATGCTTGTATATTCCTACTTAGTGCTGCCTCTGCCAAGTTATTTAAGTGGGCTATTCCTAGGAATTGGCTGTGGATTTATGATGGCAATTGGTGTTGTTTGGCTGTTAGTACCAAGAAAGTCAAGGGACTATCAACAGTCACAGAGAAGGAATCGCGTTGAACATCTAACTACAGAACCCCTGAATATAAAGGAACCAGAAATCTTTAAGGTGGGAATACTTTAATCTTTGGAATTTGGTTTCCATTTAAACATTATACTTTCAGGTTACGTGGCTGATGCAAAGCCTGCAGGATGAAATATTTTGTCTGTAAAATTTTTCAAGCATGTTTAATGTTTATAGAACGTAGACCTGTTCATGTAGTTATACTGTTTGCAGTGTTAGAGAATACTATTCTTGAAATGTAATTTTTTTAATTGTAATTTTGACTCTTTAGGGTGCACTCAAGCTGGTTTTAAGTTTTATGCACATACTTTTCATGACCGCAGGATGTCCCAAAGTGCTTTACAAACAATTTTGTAACCCAACCAATACTTTTGGACAATGGCACACCCAGCCCAGTCAACCCTGCAAAGTCCTCCCCACCAACATCTGGGGACGTACCAAAATTGGGAGAGCTGTCCCACAGACTAGACAAGCAACAGCCTGACATAGTCATACTCACAGAATCATACCTTTCAGCCAATGTCCCAAACTCCTTCATCACCATCCCTGGGTATGTCCTGTCCCACCGGCAGGACAGACCCACCAGGGGTGGCGGCACAGTGGTATACAGTCGGGAAGGAGTGGCCCTGGGAGTCCTCAAAATTGACTCCGGATCCCCATGAAATCTCATGACTTCAGGTCAAGCCTCGGCAAGGAAACCTCCAGCTGAGGGAGGACGGAAGGGTGGTAATCAGCAGATGAATCAGTACTCCTCCAGGTTGAACACCACTTGGAAGAATCAGAGTAGCAAAGGCACAGAATGTACTCTGGGTGGAGGACTTCAATGTCTATCACCAAGAGTGGCTTGGTAGCACCGCTACTGGCTGAGCTGGCTGAGTCCTGAAGGACATAGCTGCCAGTCTGGGCCTTCGACAGTTGGTGAGAGAACCAACATGAGGGGAAAAACCTACTTGACCTCGTCCTCACGAATCTACCTGTCGCAGATGCATCTGTTCATGACAGCATTGGTAGTAGTGACCACCGCACAATCATTGTGGAGATGAAGTCCCGTCTTCACACTGAGGACACCCTCCATCGTGTTGTGTGGCGCTACTACCGTGCTAAATGGGATAGATTCAGAACAGATCTAGCAGCTCAAAACTGGGTATCCATGAGGCGCTGTGGGCCATCAATAGCAGCAGAATTGTACTCCACTGCAATCTGTAACCTCATTGCCCAGCATATCCCTCTCTACCATTGCCATCAAGCCAGGGGACCAACCCTGGTTCAATAAGGAGTATAGAAGAGCATGCCAGGAGCAACATCAGGCGTACCTAAAAATGAGGCGCCAACCTGGGGAAGCTGCAACACAGGACTACGTGCATGCTAAAAAGCGGAAGCAGCATGCTATAGCCAGAGCTAAGCGATCCCACAATCAACGGATCAGATCAAAGCTCTGCAGTCCTACCACATCCAGTCGTGAATGGTGGTGGACCATTAAACAACTGACGGGAGGAGGAGGCTCCATGAATATCCCCATCCTCAATGATGGTGGAGCCCAGCACGTGATTGCAAAAGACAAGGCTGAAGCGTTTGCAACCATCTTCAGCCAGAAGTGCCGAGTGGATGATCCATCTCGACCTCCTCCTGAAGTCCCCACCACCACAGAAGCCAGTCTTCAGCTAATTCGATTCACTCCACGTGATATCAAGAAACGGCTGCGCGTGCTGGATACAGCAAAGGCTGTGGGTCCCGACAACATCCCCACTTGAATGGCTGTTGTGCTGAAGACTTGTGCTCCAGAACTAGCTGCGCCTCTAGCCAAACTGTTCCAGTACAGCTATAACACTGGCATCTATCCGACAATGTGAAAAACTGCCCAGGTATGTCCTGTCCACAAAAAGCAGAACAACTCCAATCCGGCCAATTACCGCCCCATCTGTCTACTCTCAATCATCAGCAAAGTGATGGAAGGTGTTGTCGACAGTGCTATCAAACAGCACTTACTCAACAATAACCTGCTCACTGATGCCCAGTTTGAGTTCTGCCAGGACCACTCGGCTCCAGACCTCATTACAGCCTTGGTCCAAACTTGGACAAAAGAGCTGAATTCCAGAGGTGAGGTGAGAGTGACTGCCCTTGACGTCAAGGCAGCATTTGACCGAGTGTGACATCAAGGAGCCCTAGTAAAACTGAAGTCAATGGGAATCGGTGGTGGGAACTCTCCACTGGCTGGAGTCATACCTAGCACAAAGGAAGATGGTTGTGGTGGTTGGAGGTCAATCATCACAGCCCCAGGACATCGCTGCAGGAATTCCTCAGGGCAGTGTCCTAGGCCCAACCATTTTCAGCTGCTTCATCAGTGACCTTCCCTCCATCATAAGGTCAGAAGTGGTGATGTTCGCTGATGACTGCAGTGTTCAGTGCCATTCGCAACTCCCCGGATAATGAAGCAGTCCATACCTGCATACAGCAAGACCTAGGCAACATTCAGGCTTGGGCTGATGAGTGGCAAGTAACATTCGTGCCACACAAGTGCCAGGCAATGACTATCTCCAACAAGTGAGCGTCTAACCACCGCCCCTTGGCATTCAATGCCATTACCATCGCCGAATCCCCCACCATCAATATCCTGGGGGTCACCATTGACCAGAAACTTAACTGGACCAGCCACATAAATACTGTGGCAACAAGAGCAGGTCAGAGGCTGGGCATTCTGTGGCGAGTGTCTCTCCTCCTGATTCCCCAAAGCCTTTCCGCCATCTTCAAGGCACAAGTCAGGAGTGTGATGGAATACTCTCCACTTGCCTGGATGAGTGCAGCTCCAACAACACTCAAGAAGTTTGACACTATCCAAGCCCGCTTGATTGGTACCCCATCCACCACCTTAAACATTCACTCCCTCCACCACCGGTGTACCATGGCTGCAGTGTGTACCATCTACAAGATGCAATTCAGCAACTGAGCAAGGCTTCTTCGGCAGCACCTCCCAAACCCGCGACCTCTACCACCTAGAAGGACAAGGGCAGCAGGCGCATGGGAACACCGCCACCTCCACGTTCCCCTCCAAGTCAAACACCATCCTGACGTAGAAGTACATCGCCGTTCCTTCATCATCACTGGGTCAAAATCCTGGAACTCCCTCCCTAACAGCACTGTGGGTGTACCTTCACCACATGGACTGCAGCGGTTCAAGAAGGCAGCTCACCACCTTCTCAAGGGCAACTAGGGATGAGCAATAAATGCTGGCCTTGCCAGCGACGTCCGCACCTCATGAACAAATAAAAAAAAATTTAAAAAAATACTTTTGGCGTGTAAGTGCTGTTGTAATGTAGGCAGTGTGGTAGCCAGTTTGCCACAGCAAGCTCCTCAAACACCAATGAAATAAATGACCAGATCAACAACAACTTGTATTTATATAGTTCCTTTTAATGTAGTAAAACGTTCGAAGGTGTTATCAAACAAAATTTGACATTGAACCACATGAGAGATTAGGAGAGGTTTAGGGAGGGAATTTCAGAGCTTAGGGCCTAGGCAGCTGAAGGTGCGGCTGCCAATGGTGGGGCGATTAAAATCGGCAATGTGCAAGTGGCCAGAATTGGAGGAGTGCCGATATCTCCAAGGGTTGTAGGACTGGAGGAGGTGAGGGAGGGGCGAGGCCATGGAGGAATTTGAAACAAGGATGAGAATTTTAAAATTAAGGCATTGCCAGACCGGGATCCATTATAGGGACTGCCTCTTTTAGCATTGGCTTGCTCATTGAGTAACATACAGAAAGAAAAAACTTGTATTTATATAGCACATCTCTTGGCATCAGGACATCCAAAAGCACGTCACAGCCAATGAATTACTGTTGAAGTACAGGCAATACTGTAGGGAAAAGCAGAAGTCAATTTGTGTACAGCAAGATCCCACAAACAACAATATATATTGCGATTGTGTTCACACATCTTCCGGAGGTGTAAGAAATGACCGCATCTGCCGTGCGATGTTCTGAAATGGTTCAATACGGACCAGTGTTTTTGGGGTAGGTTGAAGGTGCTTCTTTTGTAGGGTCAGCAATCGGATGTTTGAGACATTCATTTTGTCCCAGAACTCTTTCCATTGTGCTTCAGTATTAAATGAATTATATAGAATATACAGCACAGAAACTGGCCATTCTGCCCAACTAGACTGTGGCGGTGTTTATACGCCACACGAGTCTCCTCCCATTCCATCTACCTCCTCTGTCTTTCAGCATATCTTTCTATTCCCTTTTCTCTCATGAACTCATCTAGTTTCCTTTTGAAAGCATGTAAGCTATTTGCCTCAACCACTTCCTGCGGTAGTGAGTTCCACACTCTGATTAAAGAAATTTCTCCTTATTTCCCTATTGGATTTATTAGTAGCTACCTTGTATTTATGGCCCCCAGTTTTGGATTTTCCCACAAGTGAAAACATTCTCTCCACATCCACCCTGTCTAACCCATTCATAATTTTAAAGACCTCTGTCAGGTCAACTCTAAGTCCTTTTTCTAAAGAAGAAAGCCCCAATCTGTTTAATCTTTCATGATAGCTGTAATCTCTCAGTTCTCGTACCATCCTTGTAACTTTCTCCAGTGCTTCTATGTCCTTTTTATAGTACTGTACTTGTACCTGAAGAAGGAGCAGCGCTCCGAAAGCTCGTAATTTTAAATAAAACTGTTGGACTATAACCTGGTGTTGTGCGACTTCTCCTTTTTATAGTATGGAGACCAGAACCATGTACAGTACTCTAAGTGTGGTCTGACCAGGGTTCTATACAAGTTTAACTACTTCGTCACTACTTTTGAATTCTAAACCCCTAGAAATAAAATGAGAATGCTTTAAGAACATTAGCCCGATCCCAAAGTGCGTTGGAAGAGTCAAGTCTAGAGGTGTAACAAAGGCATGGACGAGGGTTTCGGCAATAGTGGAAGCAATCTTTCACTATTTAGCATCTCAAAACCCTTCATAATTTTAAAACCTCTGAGATGTCCTCTTAAATTTTCCTGTTGTGGAAAAAGGCTCCAATGTTTCCATCCTTTCCTCATAACTATAACATCTCATTCCTGCATTATAGGAAATCTTTGCTTTGCTCTTTCCAGGGCTGTAATATCTTCTGACCAGAACCCCACACACTGCTCCAACTTCGACCTAACCAATGTCTTGCACAAACTCAACATCAACTCCTTGCTCTTTGTTCAGTGCTCTGACATATGAAACTTAAAATCCCATTTGCTTTTGTGTGGCCTTTACTGCTTGCCTTTCCACCTTTTTAAAAGTCTGTGTCTGCATCCCTAGATCTCTGTTCCTTAACGTTTAAGGCACACTTTCTTTTACTCTTCCCAAAATGTGCTACTTCACAGTTCTCTGCATTGAACTGCATCTGCTACCTCTGTCCACTCTAACATGTTTCTGTCCTGCATTCTTCTTCACTTTGCAATGCCCCTTAACTTAGTGTCCGCAAACTTCAATATCATTCCTGTTGTGTCTGTGTCCAAGTAGTTCATATAAATTGAAAATAAAAGTTGTTCCAATACAGATCCCTCGGGCACATCACTAACCACACCTCAAAAGCACCCGTTTACCCCTACTCTCTGCTTTCTGTCCCCCAGTCATCTCTCTCTCCATTTCCTTTGATACATTATGCTTTATTATGAATGATCTAAATGTGCATTTTTCTTGAACCTGATCTGCAGCTTTCATGTATACTGCACAATGTGCATTTACTACAACACCTTTTACTGTAGAAAGTCACAAGTAGCTTTACTTGGGAGAAAGAAACAACTTACATTTATATACCACCTTTCATGACCAAGACATCCCAAAGTGCTTCACAGCCAATTAAGTACTTTTGAAGTGTAATCACTATTGTAATGTAGAGAAACATGGCAGCCAAATTGTGTACAGCAAGGTCCCATAAACAGCAATGAGATAATGACCAGGTAATCTGTTTTAGTGATAATTGAGGAATAAATATTGGCCAGAAACTAGAAGAACTCTCCTCTTCGAATTTTGCCATGGGATCTTTTACATCCACCTGAGAGGGTAGATGGGGCCTTGGCTTAATGTCTCATCTGAAAGACAGCACCTCTGACAGTGCAGCATTTCCTTAGTATTGCATTGAAGTGCCAACTTAATTTGTGCTCCTGGATGGGGCTTGAATCCTTGACCTTCTGAAAGATGAGTTACTACGGAGTCAAATCTTGATACCTTAAGAAGAACAAGCACCGAGTATAAGTAGGAAAGATGATTAATGACATTGTCAAATTGATAGATTTTCAGAAGGCAATTAGAGGTAAGAGAGGGGAATCTAAGCGGAGGAGTTCCAGAGACTAGGGCCAAGAAGGTTCCACCATCAATGGTGGATTAGGATGGGTGTGTGGAGATGCACAGGAGACGAGAGTTAGAGCACTGAAGGGCTCGCGCTGCAAGGCTAGAGGACATTATGGGAATGATGCCGTAAATGAATTTCTTGTTGAGGATTTTGAATCAATGTGTCGCAGCAATAGAGAGCCATTGTAGCTTGATGAGGATCAAAATGATGAGCAAGTAGACTTACTGTAGGACAGGACCTTCTCTAGGGCAACTAGGGATGGGGAATAAATGCTGGCCTTGCCAGTGACACCCACATCCCATGAACGAATTAAAAAAAAAAAGGATGCAGGTGGCAGAATATTGGACAAGTTAGAGTTTGTGGAGGATGGTGCTTAGGAGACTTGAGGAGGGACTTTGGAAAAATTGAGTCTGGAGGCCACAAATCAATGGATTTTGATGGAGGTGGATGATAAGAGCTGGAGGTAAGCGATTTTGGTGGCTAGGACACGAGTCTTGTAACTCGCGTATCAAACAAGGTTTCACACTGCCTGGTGCAACTTGAATGAACAGTTGGAGAAGGTGGTTGAAATTAGTGGTAAGGAATTAGTGTTTTTGGTGGGAGTGAATATGGTGGTTTCAGTGGTTCAATTGAAGGAAACTTTTGCCTCATCCATGACTTGATGTCGGACAGGTGACAATCTGGCAACATAGTTGTAGTCATGGATTCGAAGGTAGAGTTGGAGCTGTGTCCTCTGCATACATACGGAAACTGAAAATGCATACAGATGTCGCTGAGTGATTGTGGAAACGGAAGGGCTAAGGAGGGCACGGTGATGTACTGGAGGTGACTAAGTGGGGGCAGGAGAAAGAGCCATTGCTGGAGATGCATTTGGACAAGGAGGAGTGAAAATGGAGGAGAGGCAATGAAGGACCATTGGCATGATTGACTGTTGAATACCACAGGGAAGACCAGAAGCATGCACAGAATATTACTGGTGATTTTGACCAGGATTGAAGCGATTCAAACAGGAAGTTAGTTGTGGGAAAGATGAGCATGAAGTTGTGAGGCAGTGACGTATTTGAGGACAGACGTCGAGATGTTTTCAAACAGTGATGGTGACTTTGAAACACTGGCATGGTGCCTGAGTATAGGAATCCAGTAGTGATGTCATCTAGCACGGACAAGAAGGGCGAGTGTTCAGGACTATGGGGGCAGAAGGTGAGTCTTGTGGAATTGATGGAGGGGGAGATGCAGAGAAAGTAATATGGGGTTGGGATTGAGGTGGGAGGAAGAGGCAAATTGTTGGAGACAAAGTCCTTAACTTCCTTGTACATGGTGTTTGAGGTGAAGGTGGAAGAGAAAGGGGTTAGTGGAGGTGATTGTCATTGTGTATGTCTGGGATTATCTTAATCCACCAGGATAATCTTGGAGTATTACAAAGATTATATGGCTGTAGAGAGGGGGATGTGATCTTCATTGAAGCGGTCAAACTAGATTTACAAATGTTTAGCAAAATATCTAGCGCAGAGTCTATCTGCAGCAAGTTTTTTTTTCTTGCCAATGTGATTCCTTTGAATTCTCTACTTGAGTACAATTTCCAGAATTTTAAAATCTACCATTGTTGTTGATTGAAATGTAAATGTTCACAAAATATATTAAGTGTAAAACCTGTATCTTTATGCAGAATGCCATTTAAATGGTTTAGCCCTGCATATTTTTTTCTTTGATATTTATTTCCCATATTGTGAGCTGGATGGCCATTGCAATTGATCAAACAAGTAGTTTTTAAGAGCTCTTGTTAAAATTTTAAAGGTTTTGTCCAGATTTTTTATATAGATGAGGAAGCTGTCGTGATGTAGACAGCCAAGAAAGCAGTGGAACTGAGATTTTGTTCTAATAAACAGGTGATTCGATCAATGAGTATGTATGTATATCAGTGTATATATCTATGAAGATGTGTTCTGATACGTTTTAAAATTAACATTCATCTGAACTACGACTGTGTTCAAGCTCCTCAGTATGTTTTCTATAGTTTCAAAATGATTTCGTACATGCAGATTTTTTTTTTACGTAGGGAATTTCAATTTTCTTGCTAAAGGCTAATCTGTTTGTAAAAAATATTCTTGATTTTTCTAGTGTGCTGAATAAGGCCATGTGCTTCAAAAATTTAAATTATTATTTTCAAAGATCTTTTGGATTTTTTCAATAGTTTGATTAATGGAACTAATTTACTATTATTCACATCTGACATTTACGGCACTGGCTTTATGATCACCTCAACCTATTATGGGTTGAAGTATAAGTTTACACTGAGGCTGAAGATAAAACTAAATTAGAATTGGTCATTTTTTTTCAGACAAACACTAGTTAAACTGCAGGTTTCTGCTCTTCATTCTCATTGTGCCCTATAATATTTAAGCCTGAAGCTACACCAGGTGTATTATTCCTCCTTGCTTCTGGGATGACCCAATATAGTAGTAATGAACACTGGTGGTATGTTTATGGTTTTGGTCTAGAATGAAAATGACTTATTAGCACTATTTTAATTCTGTATGTAACATTGCAACACAAGACTAATTTAAACAGGAATGCCAATGGTCCCTGTGCAGCACACCAGACCAGTCTATAGTACAGAGCAGTTATTCCTTATACTACATTGCCACTCCTGTGCACACAAAACAATGGAAAAGTATTGGTATATTCTTCTAATTCTTCCATCCTCCACTGCATACTCCACACAACTCAAACCTCTGCCCCAACCTGCTGAAAACAAAATGTGTCCACTCTTCAATACCATATTAACATATTAAGGGGAGAAATTGCAAAAAATCTATTATTTCTGAGCCTTTGCAATGCACAGCTGGTAGTTTCTCAAATTTAAAAAAAAAAAAGCTTGCTATTTTATTAACGCACAAATCTTTCTCCAATGTAGCACAGTGAATGCTGCCATCACCGGGTTCTTGTGCTTATTTTCAGAGAAGTATAGCATTCAAAAAGTCCTTGGGCTGGTGTCAGTATTAAGAGTCCAGCACATCAATTTCATTGCTGAGTAATGTGCTGACTCCAAGTAAACTGATGCTTGGGTCAGGTCTGCATGTTGGATGCACATCCTTTGTAAAACACTTGCTATTATTGTTTCATTAAGCAGCGAGAAGGAAGAATATTTTGGTTCCGAGTGGGTGCTGTTTTGCACAAAGCTGTCTTTCATACCAGTGGTCTTGGCTAATTGCCTGTTACGAGATCATTTGTATTTTCCCCTTTCCTCTTAAGGTGCTGATGTGTGGTTTCATGTACAGTGGCAGACCTTGGGCATCTCTTCCAAGTGGCCATTCTTGTGTGAATCTCCAATCGTGGAATGTTGCAGCACAGCAATGGGCAATTTGCTACATCAAGTCTGCACCAGTGGTTTTTTTCACAAGTTGTCTCATTTAATCCTATTCTGCTTGCTCCTCATGCCTTCAATATTCCTCTTTTTCAAGAATTTATGCACATTGCCCAAACAGTGGTTTGTTGCAGAGCATTCCATCCTCTGCATTGACATTTTTTCCTAACCATTCCCCCACCCCCAGTACTTTTTTGTTTATCTTAAATTCTCATTGACAAACAATACCCTACTATTTTACCTATCATAACCTTCAGAATCATGACCATCTATATTGGGTCACCCTTGACGACAACAACGACGTGTATTTATATATCCCCTTTAACATAGTAAAAATGTCCCAAGGCACTTCGGGCGTTATCAGACAAAATTTGACAGTCACATGAGATATGAGGTTGGTTTTAAGGATCGTCTTAAAGGAGGAAAGGGGTAGATAGGCAGAGGGGTTTAGGGAGAGAATTCCAGAGCTTAGGGCCTTGGCAGCTGAAGGCATAGCCGCCAATGGTGGAGTGATTTACTATGTTAAGGCACTATATAAATAGTGTTCCTGACCTGCACTGAATTTCAAATCCTTGTACAAATTTTTGAATCTCTGCATGGCCTCGCCCTAGCTCTGTATCCTCTTCTAGTTATATAGCTCCTTCTAGTTCACCAACTCTGGCCTTTTGTGGATCACATTTCCTCCCTTTGTCCCACCATTGGTCACTGAGCCTTCAACCACCTTGGGCCCTATTTTCTCAGATTTCCTTCCTAAACCCCTCCACTGCACCACTTCTATCTCCGCCTATTGAAAACCTTCTCCAAATCAACCTTTTCGACCAAGCTTTCGGTTGTATCTCCAAACTTCTAACAGGCTTGGCGTCTGTTCCTTAAATACAAGTTATTATCCTATTACTGTTACTCTTGCCATATGGGCAGTTTAGTACAATAGGTTTTCTGATTAATGTTCCATCTAGTAATGAAAATAATTCTTATTGTTAGAGTAATATTTTTGAAGTAAACTAGGAAATTAGATCTGTGACCTTTTTTGTAGCTTTCAGTTGAAATGGTAGGACTAAACTTTTTCCTAGCAAACTGACATATCCTGCAGAATACTATCAATCTATGTTAATATGTTTAGAAGCCTATTACAATAATGCAAATTTTGCATTGTACCAGCTTCTGAATTATTCATGTGAATGAAAGCCGAGCCTAATTTATTTCATTGGTATAATGGCACTCTGTCAGAAATGCCATCTAAATAGTAAATATAGCAGCATCATTGAAATTGTGTCCTGGAAGTAACAGCCTTTTGAAATTCAAACCAGGCTCTTGATTTTTGCTAAAAGCCTTTGAAGACTATTCAATAATTGGAACATGCTAGTTTCTGGAAAGTAAGTTTATTTCTCTGGAATTGTTAATCATACTTATAATTTGGAGTCCCTTGCAATTTTCTTTTTATGCACATTAAAGGCAATTTGCCTTTTTAGTCTCCAGTTGTAAAAATAAGAACTTGCATATGTGTGCATATATGTGTACATGTGTCTTTCATGACCTCAGGACATCCCATAAATGCTTCAGTCAATGAGGTACTTTTGAAGGGTCTGTTATGGGATATTAAACCGAGGCCCTGCCTGTCCCCTCAGCTGGATGTAAACTATCCCATAGCACTAATTGAAGAAGAGCACGGGAGTTTGCTCGGTGTCCTGCCCAATATTTATCCCTCAATCAACTCTTTAAAACAGATGATCTGGTCACTTATTTCATGACTGTGGGAGCTTGCTGTGTGCAATTTGACTGCTGCTTTTCCTATATTCCAACACTTCAAAAGTACTTAGTTGGCTGTAAAGCGTCCTAAAGTCATAAAAGTCTCTTTAAATTCAAGTTTATTCTTTCTAGCATAAGGAAACTTGGCAGACAATTTGCATACTGCAAGGACCCACAAACAACAATGAGATAAATGACCAGTTAATCTGCTTTAGTGGTGTTGGTTGAGGGATAAACGTTGTCAGGACACCAGAAGGACTCCCCTGCTCCTCTTTGAATTGCCATGAATCTTTTATGTCCGTGTGAGAGGGCGATCAAGGCCTTGCTTTGTACACTCTGCTAGAAGGTTTCAAAAACGGGGGGGGGGGGGGGAGGAAATTGAGAAGCTCAACATGCTCACCCTGCCTTCAGTCATGTAGTGATTGTGTGCCTCAACTGCTTCAAAGATATCTACCTTGCAGCAATCAGGAGATGCCATAGAAATGTCCTTCACTTTAACTAATGCAACCTCGTATAGCCAGAGGAGTTGTATTATGGGGCGACCACAGCACAGCATGGGATGTTTAAATCCCATCAATTTCTAGAAGTGGACATTGGACGCATCACTGATGGCTCTATTTGGTTCAATCAGAGCTGCTTCTGGTGCAGAACAACTGATTACTGTTGCACCAGAAGAAGCTGATCAACTCCCTTTCCCCACTTGTAACCAAAATTTGGCCTGCAAACCTGGTCAGATGCTTCTCTGTACCTACCATCTGTGGTTTACAAATCAACTGGTGTCTTCCTATCCCAGAGAAACTCTGATGCCCTAGATTGGTCATAGTTTCCCTCCTACGTGACCTGGCTTGCGGCCTTAACCGAATTCCTCTCTTCACTAGCACCCTGCACGCATTCGTTGAAAGTACAGCCTGCGGCCTTTTGTGGTATCCCTTCCTCGCCCACCCGCGCCTGCCGGTAAGAAATGCAGCTTGCAGCCCTCAACCGGTCCCTTCCCCGTCACCCCATCCCAACCTACTCAAAAGAAAAGGTCAGAGAAGAGAAAATGAACCAGCACACAGACAATAGATAAGTAAGAGAAAGATTGAATGCACTGATTTACTGCATATACAAATGCCACATGCTGTGCATTAGTATAAAATAAATCTATATATTAAAAATCTTATATACTGTGTACGCACTCTTCTTGTCCAACTTTGTCATCCTGACGCTTATAATGTAAAACACTTATGTAAAAACGTTTTACATTTTTAATGGCAATTTTCCAGTGTAAATAGGTGGCTGTCATAATGTAGTTGTGCGTTGTGACCACTAAATGGTGATGCGACGAGTTTGCCAATTCTCTTTCTGCCATTTTGGGGTTTTTTCTACCTTTTTTTCCTCTAAATTATGAGTAAAATATTTTGACCTTTTATATATCACTACTTGTGGTGGCACTCTCTGCTCCCTCAAGTTTTTTAAAAATAATGATTTTTGCCCACAGCAAAAAGCTCGTTATGAGGATCCACACTTGGCCTTCAGCCACTTGACGGTCAGAGAAGAACATGACATTACTCTTTTTATTAAAAAAAATAATAAAATGAGTACTCTTGACCTTGGATTCAGAAACAGCTATTATGGTACCCCCCCCCCCCCCAAATAGGGGAATAAAAACAGTGCCGCACTTTATTTTCTTCAAACAATAACATTGCCCACAGCTGGGTCGACTATTTAACCCCACTATTTAAGAAAGGAGGGAGAGAGAAAACGGGGAACTACACAGACCAGTTAGCCTGACATCAGTAGCAGGGAAAATGCTGGAATCTATTAAGGACGTGGTAACAGGGCACTTAGAAAATAATAATAGGATTGGGCAGAGTCAACACGGATTTATGAAAGGGAAATCATGTTTGACAAATCTGTTAGAATATGTTGAGGTGGTAACTAGCAGAATAGATAAGGGGGAACCAGTGGATGTGGTGTATTTGGATTTTCAGAAGGCATTCGATAAGGTGCCACACAAGAGGTTATTAAACAAAATTAGAGCTCATGGGATTGGGGGTAATATACTAGCATGGATTGGATTGGTTAATGGGCAGAAAATAGAGTAGGAATAAACGGGTCATTTTCAGGTTGGCATGTTGACGGTGGATAGGCAATGGCAAACATTCAAAGACCGCATGGATGAACTACAGAATTTGTTCATCCCAGTTTGGCATAAGAATAAAACAAAAATGGTGACTCAACTGTGGCTAACAAGGGAAATTAGGGATAGCATAAGATCCAAGGAGAGGACATATAAATTGGCCAGAAAAAGCAGTAAACCTGAGGATTGGGAGCAGTTTAGGATTCAACAAAGGGATTAATTAAGAAGGGGAAAATAGAGTATGAGAGGAAGCTTGCAGGGAACATAAAAACTGACTGTAAAAGCTTTTATAGATATGTGAAGAGAAAAAGATTGGTGAAGTCAAGCGTAGGTCCCTTGCAGTCAGAATCAGGGGAACTTATAATGGGGAACAAAGAAATGGCAGACCAATTAAATACATATTTTGGTTCTGTCTTCACAAAGGAGGACACAAATAACCTCCCCAGAGATGTCTGGGAACATAGGGTCTGATGAAAGGGAGGAACTGAAAGAAATCAGTATTTGCAGGGAAATGGGCAGGGATTGAAGGCCGATAAATCCCCAGGGCCTGATAATCTACATCCTAGGGTACTTAAGGAAGTGGCCCTAGAAATAGTAGATGCATTGCTGATCATCTTCCAACATTCGATGGAATCTGGAACAATACCCATGGATTGGAGGGTAGCTAATGTTATCCCACTATTCAAAAAAGGTGGTAGAGAGAAAACGGGGAATGACAGACCGGTCAGCCTGACATCGGTAGTGGGGAAAAATGCTAGAGTCCATTATAAAAGATGTAATAGCAAAGCACTTGGAAAACAGTGACAGGATCGGACAAAGTCAACATGGATTTACAAAAGGTAAATCGTGCTTGACTAATCGACTGGAATTTTTTGAGGATGTAACTGGTAAAATAGATAAGGGAGAACCAGTAGATGTGGTGTATTTGGACTTTCAAAAGGCTTTCGATAAGGTCCCGCATAAGAGATTAGCGTGTAAAGTTAAGGCACATGGGATTAGGGGCAAGGTATTGACTTGGATAGAGAACTGGTTGGCAGACAGAAAGCAAAGAGTGGGAATAAACGGGTTTTTTTCCTGAGTGGCAGGCAGTGACTAGTGGGGTACCGCAGGGATCGGTTCTTGGATGCCAGCTATTCACAATATATATTAATGATCTAGACAAGGGAACCAGATGTAATATCTCCAAGTTTGACGACACAAAGCTGGGTGGGCTGTGAGGAGGATGCCGAGAAACTCCAGCATGATTTGCACAGGTTGGGTGATTGGGCAGAAGCATGGCAGATGCAATATAACGTGGTAAATGTGAGGTTATCCACTTTGGTGTCAAAAACAGGAAGGCAGATTATTATCTGAATGACAATAGATTGGGAGAAGCGGAAGTGCAACGAGACCTGGGTGTCCTTGTGCACCAGTCGCTGAAGGTAAGCATGCAGGTGCAGCAGGCGGTTAAGAAGGCAAATGGTATGTTGGCCTTCGTAGCGAGAGGGTTTGAGTACAGTAACAAGGGTGTCTTGCTGCAGTTGTACAGGGCCTTGGTGAGACCACCTTGAGTATTGTGTGCAGTTTTGGTCGCCTTATCTGAGGAAGGAGGTTCTTGCCATGGAAGGAGTTCAGCGAAGATTCACCAGGCTGATACCTGGGATGGCAGGAATGACGTATGAGGAGAGATTGGGTCGATTGGGCTTATACTCGCTGGAGTTTAGAAGAATGAGAGGGAATCTCATTGAAACTTATAAAATTCTGACAGGACTGGACAGACTAGATGCAGGAAGGATGTTCCCGATGGTCGGGGAGTCCAGAACCAGGGGTCACAGTCTAAGGATAAGGGGTAAGCCATTTAGGACAGAAATGAGGAGGAATTTCTTCACCCAGAGAGTGGTGAACCTGTGGAATTCTCTAACACAGAAGGCAGTAGAGGCCAATTCATTAAATATATTCAAGAAGGAGTTGGATATATTTCTTAAGGCTAAAGGGATCAAGGGATATGGGGAGAAAGCAGGGACAGGGTTCTGAATTTGGATGATCAGCGATGATCGCATTGAATGGCGGAGCAGGCTAGAGGGGCCGAATGGCCTACTCCTGCTCCTATCTTCTATGTTTCTATGTAACTAGTGGGGGTACCGCAAGGATCAGTGCTTGGGCCTCGGCTATTCACAATCTATATCAATGATTTGGATGAGGGGACCAAATGTAATATATCCAAGTTTGCTGATGATACAAAGCTGGGTGGGAATGTAAGTTGTGAGGAGGATGCAAAGAGGCTTCAAGGGGATATAGACAAGCTAAGTGAGTGGGCAAGAACATGGCAAATGGAATATAATGTGGCGAAATGTGAAGTTATCCACTTTGGTAGGAAAAATAGAAAAGCACAGTTTTTTAAATAGAGAGAGATTGGGAAATGTTGGTGTTCAGAGGGACTTGGGTGTCCTTGTACACAAATCACTGAAAGTTAACATGCAGGTACAGCAAGCAATTAAGAAAGCGAATGGTATGTTGGCCTTTATTACAAGAGGATTTGAGTATATGAGTAAAGATGTCTTACTGCAATTATATAGGGCCCTGGTGAGACCACACCTGGAGTATTGTGTACAGTTTTGGTCTCCTTACCTAAGGAAGGATATACTTGCCATAGAGGGAGTGCAACAAAGGTTCACCAGACTGATTTCTGGGATGGGGGGGATTGTCCTATGAGGAGAGATTGAGTAGACTAGGCCTATATTCTCTGGCGTTTAGAAGAATGAGGTGTGATCTCATTGAAACATACAAAATTCTTACAGGGCTTGACAGGGTAGATGCAGGGAGGATGTTTCCCCTGGCTGGGAAGTCTAAAACCAGGGGTGTCAGTCTCAGAATAAGGGGTCGCCATTTAGGACTGAGATGAGGAGAAATTTCTTCACGGAGTGTGGTGAATCTTTGGAATTCTCTACCCCAGAGGGCTGTGGAGGCTCAGTTATTGAGTATATTCAAGACAGAGATCGATAGATTTTTGGATATTAAGGGAATCAAGAGATATGGGGATAGTGCAGGAAGGTGAAGTTGAGGTAGAAGATCAGCCATGATCTTATTGAATGGCGGAGCAGGCTCGAGGGGCTGAATGGCCTACTCCTGCTCCTATTTCTTATGGTCTTACGTTCTTATGTCTATGGGTCCCCTCTTCCAGTGCCATGGCTGTACTGTGTTGGCTGTTATACCCGGTTGGTTTTCCGCAATTCCGCATCAGCCCTGTTCTCCCATGGCAGCCCCTGCTGGCACGGGGAAATTAATACTCCTGCTTGCTGCAACTGCTCACTGCTACCAAATGGACATTATGGTGCCTTGCTGTCCATTTAAAAAGAATTACAATTCTGCTCTTCCCTAAAGGTGGTCTCACTCCCTATTCAACGTTTCACTCCAATGCCTGATTGGTCCTGTTGCCGTTCACACACAAATTCCACCCTCCGTTCTTCAACATTTCAACTGCTGGCTCCTGGTCGAGCTTCTGCCGCCCTGCTCCACGTCCCTCCTTGCTCTTCCAGCACCCCCCTGCTTCTTGCCTCTTGTTTTAATGATATCCCAGCTTAGCATTTTGTATTATTTAGGATTCTTTGGCCTTGCTATTAACCTCCCCTTTTTGTTTCTGTTTCTCCTTTATTCATTTGCTGCCCCAGTTCATTGATGTGTTGCACTTTTTGGTTCAGTTCTATTCAAAACACCAAATGCCTGCTAGGTCAGTCTATTCAATTTTTTGGAAAGGTTAAAGCAAGAAACACAGCTATGATTTAAATGGAGTATGATGTAAATTTGATTTTATTGAAGCTGTTTAATGACCAAATTGCACCACGGATCACTTCCTGCATAACAGCATTTAAAGGATGGAGCTATTAATTATAGTTATACGTTGATTACTTTCATAGACTTTTGATAATTCACTAATTGTTGTGTTCTTTGTCATGAAAACTTTACTAGTAATGTAATTTCTCATTGTCCTCCATTTTGAAAATTGGTGCCACTATTGTTTTTCTCCATATCCTCAGGAACTGCTCAATCTTCCAACTATTTATTGAATAAATTGTGGATAGCCTCAACTCCAATTTTTACTGAAAAAATCTTGTAATTTTAAGGTGCCTGTGTTTTCAATCTTTATCTTTGTACTTTGCAATTAGCTTTTTCTGGCATTGCTAAGCTCCAAAGGATCAGTTATCTATGCTGAACTCTTGTGCCTCCTTGGGGCCCAATACTGCTTTTTCAGCCTCATGAACTCCAGTCTAGATTTCTGCCCATATAGATTCAATGACTCTTCCATTTCTAACCAGGATTAATTTTAATAAAACTTTAATTCTTTTCTAGATTGCTTAAACCACTTTTTCCTAATTCATGTTAAAACACAAGTTGTGTAGCAGATTATAAACATTTGCTAGATGCTGTCTAAGGCTTGTCATTAGCCAAACCTGTGTCACTGTTCAAAAAAATCTAACTTTGTAATAAAAACAGAAAATGCTGGAAATACTCAGCAGGTCAGGCAGCATCTGGAGAGAGAAACCGTTAACGTTTCAGGTCGATGACCCTTTGTCAGAACTGAAAAGTTAGAGATGTAACAGATTTTTAAGCAAGTGCAGGGAAAGGGGGGAGGGGAGGAAAGAACAAAAGGGAAGGTCTGTGATGGGATGGAAGGCAGGAGAGATTATAAGACAGAAGGGATGATGGTGCAAGGCAAAAGGAGATGGTAATGGAACAAGTTAAGAAACAAAAGATGAGTCTAGATGAGGTGTAAATGGGAATGGCAGAATCAACAGCTGCCAAGTGGGGAAAAAAATAGGGCCAGAGGTTATGGTCTGAAATTGTTGAACTCTATGTTGAGTCCAGAAGGCTGTAAAGTGCCTAATTGAAAGATGAGGTGCTGTTCCTCGAGCTTACGTTGAGCTTATTTGGAACAGTGTAAGAGGCCGAGGATGGAGAGGTCAGCGTGGGAGTGGAGCGGAAAATTAGAGTGACAGGCAACCAGAAGCTCGGGGTCACGCTTACGGACTGAAAGGAGGTGTGTCCGCAAAGCGGTCACCCAATCTGCGATTGGTCTCCCCATTGTAGAGGAGACTGCATCGTGAGCAGCGAATGCAGTATACTAAATTGCAAGAAGTGCAAGTAAATCACTGTTTCACCTGGAAGGAGTGTTGGGGCCTGGACAGTGGGAAGGGAGGAGGTAAAAGGGCAGGTGTTGCATCTCCTGCGTTTGCACGGGAAGTTGCTGTGGGAAAGAGAAGAGGTGTTGGGGGTGATTGAGAAGTGGACCAGGGTGTTGCGGAGAGAGTGGTCCATTCGGAATGCTGAAAAGGAAGGGGAGGGAAAGATGTGTTTGGTGGTGGGATCATGCTGGAGGTAGCGGAAATGGTGGAGGATGATACGTTGAATGTGGAGGCTGATGGGGTGAAAGGTGAGGACAAGGGGAACCCTATTGTGGTTCTGGAAGGGAAGGGAGGAGAAGGGGTGAGAGCAGAAGTGCGGGAAATAGAATGGACATGGTTGAGGGCCATGTCAACCACGATAGAGGGGAATCCTCAGTTGCGGAAAAAGGAAGACCTATCGGAAGCGCTAGTATGGAAGGTGGCATGGTCCGAGCAGATGCGATGAAGACGGAGAAACTGGGAGAATGGAAGAGTCCTTACAGGAAGAAGAGTGGGAGGAAGTGTAGTCCAGGTAGCTGTGGGAGTCAGTGGGCTTATAGTGAATGTTTGTCAATAGCCTATCCCCAGAAATGGAGACAGAAGTCAAGGAAGGGAAGAGTCGGAGATGGACCATGTGAAGGTGAGGGAAGGGTGGAAATTGGAAGCAAAGTGAATGAAATTTTCTAGTTCAGGGCGAGAGCAGGAAACTGCACCAATACAGTCATCAATGTGCCGGAAAAGAGGTGAGGGAGGGCACCTGAGTAAGACTGGAACAAAGAATGTTCTACATATCCCACGAAAAGGCAGGCATAGCTAGGAGCCATGCAGGTTCCCAAAGCAACACTTGTAAATTGGAGGAAATGAGTGAAGTCAAAGGAGAAGTTGTTCAATGTGAGAACAAGTTCAGCCAGGCGGAGGAGGGTGGTGGTGGATGGGGACTGGTTGGGCCTCTGTTCAAGGAAGAAGCGGAGCGCCGTCAGGCTGTTCTGGTGGGGGATGGAGGTGTAGAGGGATTGGACGTCCATAGTGAAAAGGAGACGGTTGGGGCCAGGAAACTGGAAACTGTTAAAGTGACGGAGGGCGTTGGAAGAGTCGCGAATGTAGGTGGGAAGAAACTGGGCAAGGGGAGAAAAAATAGTCGAGATAGGAAGAAATCAGTTCAGTGGGGCAAGAACAGGCTGAAACGATGGGTCTACCAGAGCAGTCCTGTTTGTAAATTTGTAATAAATGATTTTTGTTTTCTACTTAAAATGATTCTGATTTTTGGTCACTTTGATGTTCCAATCCTGTTAGTTTTTGTTGCCTGAAGGGCATATTTGCCACCAGTAAACTTTGTTTGACAATCCATAGCCAAAATTTCCTATAGTTCCTTTAAATTTTACATAATTCTTCCCAATTTGAGGAAGGCTTCATTCTTTCTCCCAATATTCTTTTTAATGTTGGATCTTGCAAATGCCACATATTACATTAATTTGTCCTGTAAACCATTTCACTGCTAATGCTGTCTTTTTTTCTCCTGGGAGATTTTGTGCAGTAGAACAACTAGTAACTTTCTCAGTTTCACTAACGTTAACGTGGGAAGATTCATTTAAACAAGCACCCAATTGCTGGATTTAAGAATTTTGGAAATGAGTTGGAAGTTAATAATAGAAAAGCTTAATTTGACCAATATTGTTAACCCTGCTAGAAGGATTGCCAAACATAAAAACAATGTTAGTGACGTTTTCAAAATCTGCTGTACAAATTCTACCTTCATGTAAGTTTTATGCTCTCCACCTGATGGTATGATGTAATGTTTTTAAACTATGTATCAATTTTTATAATGTATGATTTCATCTTGAACAGATGTTTGTGACAATGTTCTCACAAGATGGAAGCAGAGCTCTGTCATGCCTAAAAATTTATGTATTAAAACATTTATGACTTTAGATGGATAAAGTAAGGTGGATTAAAATTGGCTTTACTTAGCTATAGCTGAGACACAGGTTTTGTCTTTATGGAGTAGCAAATGCATAAAACACTCAGCTGCATTTCAGTAAGAATCATTTGTTTAATTCCTTTGTTTGAATAATGCCTGTATTCAGAAGTGAATTACGTCAGAAGATTACCTGATGTATGGGTCAGACCCCCCTTTAGAGATGTTAATATATGCAAGTTCACAGACTAGTGAAAGCAGCAAAAATTCATTACCTCTAATAGTGAATACTTGGGGTTCCCATTGTTTAGATATTCACGAGTATGCAATAAATAGAAATGGTTAATATTTTAAGATCAGTTTGATCTTGGGATATGAAAGCTGTCTTTAGAGTTCCCAAAAAATTGTACAAGACCCTTGAGGTTTCCCTGTAATTGTTAGTTCCCTGCTTTGCCATGTTTATTTCATGTGAGGTGGCCAAGAGGGACTCTGGAGTCATCCTCCATGTAGTGATTAATTAGAGACTCAGTCAAAAGTGACTGAAAAGAACTAAGATTTTTCTACTGTTTTCAAACTGTTTATGTTTAAGTCAAGTACTGCACTGCTGGTTTCACTGTATTCTTATCTTTCTTTAAAAAAAAATCTCAATTTTAGCAGGAACATAATATATAATATTTACAGCGTTCCCCATCGACAGGAGGGTGTGGAAGCCTGCTGCTAGTATCCGTGCGCAATCCCTTGGTAAAAAGGTTGTTGTTAGTGCTCTGGGATCTGTTCCATTTACAACTCCAGAAGGGTGCAAACTTCAGTTCATGGGAGACCAGATATGCTTGTAGAAGCTGCCTTTTTTTCTATGAGCATGTGATAAAAATGTTGGGAGGAAACCTGGATTATAACAATGACCATACATATAAATGTCTTTACAGTTACAGTCTTAAAATATTTTATTCAATTTCATATAAAACAAACCCTAGGCAATATGGTTAATATGAACAGAAAAAGCACTTGAATAAAAAAGAAATAACTCAGCCTGTGATTTATTTCTTATGAAATTTTGTTCTTCAGATATGTTCCGAGTCTTTTGGGGAGCAGTAATATGACCTCAATAAATAGGAGGTAGAGCCTTGGGGTGGTCAAACACTACATAGATTTTTATATAGATTTATACTTCAATAAGATGGTTAGTAGTATAGGTTCTGTGCTACAAAAGTAATTTGGCAAGTAATAAAATTCTTTTGAATCTTATGCAAACCGCCATAGATACTGTGCTGATGCGTTGAGACTTTTCTTGGAAAAGAAAAGATGATTATCAAAAGTTTTCTGAAGGAAGGAAGCTGATGCTATTGCGGTTGATAACTTTATTTTGCATGTGATTGTAGTATGTTAAACCTACAATTCTGACCAACCTGCATTTTAAATTTTACTACACGTGAAAGATATAAAATGTCCTGAAGTAATCAAAGAGCAGAATCTTTAGATATGCATGTTGTGTTTTAGACTTGTAACTTTTTTTTACTTAATATGCCTTGGTATTACAAATCAAGTTGGCAGCCGGTTGTAGCACAGTCCATTTTTCTTTTCAACCTCAACCCCTTTCCACATGGAAAAAAAATTACAAATTAAAAGGTCGTTGAAACAACCTAATATTAAACTGCAAAGATATTTAATTAAAATTGCAGCATGACCAGTATTTAAAATTCTTTGCCTCCGCTTAATAAGTTTAGCCAGCTTTGCCATGGGTTCTGGCTGGAACCATAAGCAAAGCACAAAGAAAAACTCTCAAGCTTTGTATAATGTTACGACAGTACTTGTCTCTTCTGGCTATGTCAGAGCCTCATTAACAGAAACTATGTTGCCGTGCCTAATTGAAGAGAGATGATTGTAGATACCAGTAGTAGCAACATCTAATGGTTTGCGGAACATGTCAATGACCTAATGGTTGCTTTATGTTTGCTACACGGTCACCATACCGCTGCGCCTCTGAGAAGAGTGCCGCAACACAGCCATGGAGTGCAGAAGACCCATTTATGTCTGATATCTCTGCAAACCTTTGTTTTTGCACTGTAGTAAATTAAATGCCTTAATCAGATTGGTTGACTGGAGGGAAATGAATAATTTTTCAGTGTATACAAGTTAATATTCTATCCAGATCACCACAGGATTTACAAAATGAGCATTGCTGATTTCCAGCACCATCCAAATAATTTTACTTGAATATAAATGACATTGTTTTAATTATTGGTAATGACAAACAGGTGGAAATTTCTAGTTGGTGGCATTTTGTAGTGTTGCCATTCAGGAAAATTCCCAAACCAAAATGTTGACTTGAGTTTTAGGATTACAGCCTTTTCACTTGTCCCTGGTTACATTTGTTATCTGAAGCACAAAAGTG
Source organism: Squalus acanthias (assembly GCA_030390025.1). Taxonomy (NCBI): domain Eukaryota; kingdom Metazoa; phylum Chordata; class Chondrichthyes; order Squaliformes; family Squalidae; genus Squalus; species Squalus acanthias. The sequence continues at coordinate 1,435,080 of CM059447.1, read as the reverse complement.
TTCTGTCTGGAGAAATAAATATCTCTCTCTTGTCCTGCCTGATGATCATGATGCAACATCGGTCATTTGTGAAGGCTTTGGGATTGACCATGCTGCCTGGTTGGTTAAAGAAAGATTTGAGCAGCCTACAGAGCAGGGATTGAGAGGGATGGATTCATTTCAGTCCCAGATTTGGTTCTGCAACCACTTTGGAATGGTTGTGATATGGCAGAACTCTACTGAGCAGAAATTTCTCAAGTTCCAGCTTGTTTTTTTTTTAAAGAGGATAAGGGGAAGGTCAAAGGAGATTTACAATGACATTAATGATTTTACATGTTAATGGATCTTACCAAGTTTGAAATGAATTTAGCTTTTTTGGTGGTTTGTCTGTTTAATATTGGGCATGAACAAAGTCATTGGTATACAAGTATATTTGAAGAAGTTGCATTTGTGCAATCCTTTTATTCTACATGTTTCTTTTCTACAGGGCTGGATGAATGAAATTTACAATTATGATCCTGAAACTTACCATGCTACACTGACCCATTCTATCTTCACTCGTCTTGAAGGGAGTATACTAAGGCTTTCAAAACCACATAAAAATATTTCCCGAAGGGCTTCTTTCAACGAGGCCAAGACGGAGGTCACTTACATTAGCCAGAAGATTTATGACCTATCGGACAGTAGGGTGAGTGAGTACCAGACGACCTGAGGATTTGAGAATAATTAAATATGGTCGCATTGCTGTTCTATTTCTTCATACAAGGTCTGGGCTAGATCACAAACTTGAGTGTAAATACATAGATAATAAAGTGCAATATACTCTACTTCAAATGAGCAGTAACTACTCAACTCACACAGCATGTTCCTAACACTGACTTTTTTTTAATAAGAAAATAAATTTGATCAGTGAAAGGTGTGGACTTGGGTTGAAAGATTGGCACAGAAATTGGACAGGAGCTTCTGATTAGAATCAGCAACTCTTGCATGGGTGATTAAGTTGGATGCCTCTCGAGCCCTGCAGCTGCAGTGCATCATGAACTGAGCTCGGAGTGACATTGGCAACCTCGTATTTCATATTCAAGATATTGTTCCCTAGTGTGGTTCTGTTTGCAGTGAATTGTAATCTTCTGTTTTAAGAAATTACTTGTTTGAAATCTAACATTTTGATAAAGCATAAGCTGTTAAAGGTTTCATTGATATAGAAGCCTTTTAATAAAATTGCTGGTTTGTTTATTAGTAGTGGGCTCAACACAGCTACAGTTGCCATACACGTATAGAGTCTCACTCTGCTCCAGATTCTACAATTTTATCTTTACAAAGTGAAGCTTCATACCAATAGTCCCACTGTGAAAATGCAGCCTTAGATTATTTTTTTTAAATTGTTATGACCTGTTCACTGTTCTTTGTTAAAGCTGCTTAGTACAGACTGACTAGTACAGTGTGAAGGACAAATGCTATGTTCTCTTCTGAGATGAGTCTCTGTCTTTACATAAATCATAAAATATTTTGTGAGCTGAGAATGTATGAAAGCCTATCACAGAGGACAGGTAGATTTATCTGGCTGCCAACATTAGGATTGCTGTCTAGCGCTATTGAGTTTTATTAAAGTTTTTTTTGATTACTTCTTGAAGTTCAGAAGTGGTCAGCATGCACTTAACTTTTCAATTAAAATACACAGCAAAGTAATAAGGAACAATGGTAAGCCTTTAGATCTGATGGATTTCTAAGATGCAACTGTATACCTAGATTCTGAGACTGTATATTTGCCCTGAAATGCTGACATAAACCTACTAGAGAGGGACTAAGGGGATAGGCAAACTGGGTTTCTCTATGCTCTGCATTCTTCCCATCTTTTAAAAATAAAAACAGGGAAACTATTTGATACTGAGCAGGGGGAAGATGGGGAGCACTAGTGGGGAAGGAAGAGAGATGCTGTTGAGAGAGTAAAAGATACCAAGAAAGACACTTGCTGAAGAAGGAAGAGAAGAGAGAGCTTGAAAGAAAGCAAACAGCAATGAGATTAATAATCAGATAATCTCTTTAGTGATGTTGGTGGAGGCATAAATGTTGTCCAAGACGTTTGAAGAACTCTCCTGCCCTTAATCCTTAATCGAATAGGATGATCTTCATCCATGTGAGGGCAGACAGGGTCATGGTTTAACATCTCATTTGAAAGTGGGGAAGAACAGAAGCCCAAGGATAGGGAAGACTGATGCACAGGGAGAGCCTGTTCAGATAGGAGAACTGTGTGGCCCTCTTGATGGGTGTAGAAAAACACCATTGTGAGGAGAGGCAATATACATACAGGAGAGCCTCGTGTTCCTTTCTAGCTCTCAGTTCCCCATTTCTCTCACTCATGCATGCTAGAACATAACATAAGAAATAGGAGCAGGAATAGGCCACTTGACCCCTCGAGCCTGCTCTGCCATTCAATAAGATCATGGCTGATCTTGGGCTCAAAGCCACTTCCCCGCCTACTCCCCATAACCCTTCACTTCCATATCTTGCAAAAGTCTGTCTATCTCCACCTTAAATGTATTTAATGACCCAGCCTCCAAAGCGCTCTGGGGCAGAGAATTCCACAGATTTACGACCCTGCGAGAAGAAATTCCTCCTCATCTCAGTTCTAAAAGGGCGACCCTTTATTCTAAAACTGTGCCCCCACATTCTAGATTTCCCCACAAAGGGAAACATCCTCTCTGCATCTACCTTGTCGAGCCCCCTCAGTATCTTATGTTTCAATAAGATCACCTCTCATTCTTCTAAATTCCAATGAGTATAGGCCCAGCCTGCTCAACCTTTCCTCATAAGTCAACCCCCTGATCTCTGGAATTAACCTAGTGAATCGTCTCTGAACTGCCTCCAATGCAAGTATATCCTTCCTTAAGTAAGGAGATCAAAACTGTACGCAGTACTCAAGGTGTGGTCTCACCAATACCTTGTACAGTTGTAGCAGAACTTCCCTGCTTTTATACTCCAACCCCTTTGAAATAAAGGCCAACATTCAGTTTGCCTTTTTGATTACTTGTTGTACCTGTATGCTAACTTTTTGTGTTTTATGCACAAAGACCCCCAGGTCCCTCTGAACTGTAGCATTTTGTAATCTCTCTCCATTTAAAAAATAATCTGCTTTTTTATTTTTCCTGCCACAGTGGATAACCTCACACTTTCCCACATTATACTCCATCTGCCAAATGTTTGCCCACTCACTTAGCCTGTCTATATCCCTTTGCAGATTCTTTGTCCTCTGCACAACTTGCTTTCCCACCCATCTTTGTATCATCCGCAAACTTGGCTACATTACACTCGGTCCCTTCATCCAAGTCATTAATGTAGATTGTAAATAGTTGGGGCCCCAGCACCGATCCCTGTGGCACCCCAGTAGTTACCGTTTGCCAACTGGAAAATGACCCATTTATCCCGACTCTCTGCTTTCTGTTGGTTAGCCAATTCTCTATCCATGCTAATATATTACCCCAATTCCGTGAGCTCTTATCTTATGCAGTAACCTTTTATGTGGCACCTTATCGAATGCCTTCTGGAAATCCAAATACACCACATCCACTGGTTCACCTTTGTCCACCCTGCTCGTTACCTCCTCCAAGAACTCCAGCAAATTTGTTAAACATGATTTCCCTTTCATAAAACCATGCTGACTCTGCCTGACTGCATTATGATTTTCCAAATGCCCTGCTACTGCTTCCTTAATGAAGGACTCCAGCATTTTCTCAACGACAGATGTTAGACTAACTAGTCTATAGTTTCCTGCTTTCTGTTTCCTTCCTTTCTTAAATAGGGGTGTTACATTTGCAGTTTTCCAATCCGCTGGGACCTCTAGTCCAGGGAATTTTGGTATATTGCAACCAATGCATCCACTATCTCTGCAGCCACTTCTTTTAAGACCCTGGGATGCAGGCCATCTGGTCCAGGGGACTTGTCATCTTTTAGTCCCATTATTTTTACCTAGTACTATTTCCTTAGTGATTGTCTTTAGTTCCCCCCTCCCTGTCGCCCCTTGATTATCCATTATTGGGATGTTAGTGTCTTCTACCGTGAAGACACATACAAAATATTTGTTGAGTCTCTGCCATTTCCCCGTTCCCCATTATTAATTCCCCAGTCTCATCCTCTAAGGGACCAATGTTTACTTTAGCTACCCTCTTTTTATATACCTGTAGAAGCTCTTACTATCTGTTTTAATGTTTCTTGCCAGTTTACTCTCTCAATTCATCTTCTCTCTCTATTTTAGTCATCCTTTGCTGGTTTTAAAAAATTTCCCAATCCTCTGGTCTCCCACCAATCTTGGCAACATTGTATGCCTTCGTTTTCAATTTGATACCATCCTTTACTTCCTTAGTTAGCCACAGATGGTGCTCCCTTCTCTTAAAATCTTTCTTTCTCACTGGAATATATTTTTGTTGAGAGTTATGAAATATCTCCTTAAATGTCCGCCACTGCATTTCAACTGTCTTGCCCTTTAATTTATTTTTCCAGTCCACTTTAGCCAGTTCTGCCCTCATGCCATTGTAATTGCCTTTGTTTAAGATCAGAACACTGGTTTGAGATACAACTTTCTCACCCTCCAACTGAATTTGAAATTCAACCATGCTATGATCACTCTTTCCTAGAGGATCCTGCAACACTTCATGTTCAAGTTCTGCGCCTATTCCTGGCATCTTAATCTGCCCTGATACCAACTTTGACATGTTAGATGCCATCTTGCTTTTGCTCTGGCCTTTAAAAAGGGTAAAAGGTAGAAAGTGAGTAAATCAATAAAGGAGTAAGTGTGAGAGACATACAGAGAGCGTGGGGGGCAACCAAAGATTTGCAAAGAATGAGAAAGTAAAACAATTGGTGACTGAGAAAAATAGAACAAGAACAATGACTGTGAGAGATATGCTTACAGAAAGGAAGAGTGGAACTCGGGCAGTAAAAATGAAGTGGAGGAGCAGCAGCAAAACAATTACAAAAAGAGACAAGTTTTCCAAATTTGCCCATGAGCAACATCACAGGAGATCTAGTGGGCGCATGCAAGGGTAAATGAGAAACAAAAGCAGCAGCAGACAAGTTGGGGAATCTTCGAAAAGCTCAGCCTGATAGAATACTGCATGTTGTGTTTATGCACTGTATATATTCTGGTTTCCAGTGTTTCATAGCACTATGGCTCAGATATCTAATATTTGAGAAAACAAGTTAGGGTCTATTTTAACCTGCTGAAATGCGGCATTAACAGAGTGGTAACAACCTCTAAGGATCAGTAGCCTTTCCGCCCATTAACCCCGCAATTATCCTACTGCAACTTTCACGGGCCTACCAGTGGGTGGCCGAACCGCCTACCTGTTTCTGGTGGTAGGCCCCTTTTAACGTGCAAATCAGGGTCCTGTGACGTGGGTGGCCAGCGGCATGCCCTTCTGGTCAGTCACCCAGAAGTCAAAATCTACACTTGTTTTATTGGGAGGTTATTGTGCAGTATTTCCTGACTGAGATTCTCTTCCCCTTTTGTTAAGTCTTGATTTATGTTGCTAAACGTCAATAGAATGGTTATACTAATGTATTTGTGATGATAGAAAACCATTTTTCAGAAACACAAACAGAAAACCATAATGTAAAAGGATGACCTTCATTCATTTTTAACAGGTGCATTTGGTTCCAAAGGGTCTGGCTAGAAAGAGAGTATGGAATAAAAAGTACCCAATTTGCATTGAACTTGCCAGACAAGATGACTTTATGTCAAAGACCCAGACGGAGAAGGAAAATGTGGAGGAAAAGCTCCCTGCTGATAAAGTTGAAACTGTACTTGAGGAACCAAGGAAATCTGTGTCACAAGATTCTGCAAAGCCAATTTGCCAGAAGGACCAAGTTCTATATCTTTTTGGAAGGACTGGTAGAGAAAAGGAAGAATGGTTCAGGAGATTCATTTCAGCCTCAAAATCGAAAGTTGGTGCTAAACGACCAGCCAGTCTAGGAGGAGGTGGCATACCAGGTGAACCCATGTTTTCTATGCTACTGAAATCACAATGGGAGGGATATGGGGATCGGGCGGGAAAGTGGAGTTGTGGTCGATGATCAACCATGATCTTATTGAATGGCGGAGCAGGCTCAAGGGGCTGTATGGCCTACTCCTGCTCTTATTTCATATGTTCAAAAAAGTGTGTATATATATATATATATATATGACGTAACATGTTTTATTGAAGACAATTTGTTGGACAATGCACATCTTTAGAATCATGAAAATCTCAGCACTGGTGCAGGCCACTGGCCCCATAGTACCTGTGCTGCCGTTAGTGACCTACTCCAATCCAAACTCCCTGCTTTTTCCCTATGCCCAATAATTTTCCTGAAGTGTTAACCTCATTCCCTCTTGTATGTTGTGATTAAATTGGTTTCTATAGCCACTTGATAATGTGTTCCATATTCGAAACGTTTTACATGAGAACAGTTCTTCTAACCTCCCCGTTTATGCTGCTAGTACTAATCTTAAATTATTAATTCACAGATTAGTGGAAATAATCTTTCACTATTCATCCTCTCAAACTCTTCCAGAATGTTGAACCTTTTCATTAGATTCCTGCTTAACCTTCATTATCCCAGTGAATTCAGCCCTAGTTTTCCAAGTTTCTCATCACAATATATTTTTTTTATTCATTCATGGGATGTGGACGTCGCTGGCAAGGCCAGCATTTATTGCCCATCCCTCGTTGCCCTTGAGAAGGTGGTGGTGAGCCGCCGCCTTGAACCGCTGCAGTCCGTGTGGTGAAGGTGCTCCCACAGGGCTGTTAAGGAGGGAGTTCCAGGATTTTGACCCGGCGACGATGAAGGAACGGCGATAAACTTCCAGGTCAGGATGGTGTGAGACTTGGAAGGGAACTTGGAGGTGGTGTTGTTCCCATGCGCCTGCTGCCCTTGTCCTTCTAAGTGGAAGAGGTCGCGGGTTTGGGAGGTGCTGCCAAAGAAGCTTTGGTGAGTTGCTGCAGTGCATCTTGTAGATGGTACACACTGCAGCCATGGTACGCCGGTGGTGAAGGGAGTGAATGTTTGAGGTGGTGGATGGGGTGCCAATCAAGCGGGCTGCTTTGTCCTGGATGGTGTCGAGCTTCTTGCGGTGTTGGAGCTGCACTCATCCAGGCAAGTGGAGAGTATTCCATCACACTCCTTACTTGTGCCTTGTAGATGGTGGAAAGGCTTTGGGGAGTCAGGAGGTGAGACACTCGCTGCAGAATACCCAGCCTCTGACCTGCTCTTGTTGCCACAGTATTTATGTGGCTGGTCCAGTTAAGTTTCTGGTCAATGGTGACCCCCAGGATATTGATGGTGGGAATTCAGTAATGGTAATGCTGTTGAATGTCATGGGGCAGTGGTTAGACTCTCGCTTGTTGGAGATGGTCATTGCCTGGCATTTGTGTGGCGCGAATGTTACCTGCCACTTATCAGCTCAAGCCTGAATATCATCCAGGTCTCGCTGCATGTGGGTATGGACTGCTTCATTATCTGAGGAGTTGCGAATGGCATTGAACACTGCGCAGACATCAGTGAACAACCCCACTTCTGACCTTATGATGGAGGGAAGGTCATTGATGAAGCAGCTGAAGATGGTTGGATAACAGGCATCAGCTTAGTGAATCTGCATTACATCTTTTCCATGGCTTCAATATCTTTTCTAAAATTATATGCAGTATTCCAACTCTGGCCGAATCAGTGTCTTGCACAGAATTATCCTTTTTGTATTCAATGCCTTGTATTGAAACCCTGAATCCTATTTGCCCTTTAGCTTTTTCCACCTGCATTCCTGTTTTTAAAGATCTGTTTATCTGCATCCTTCAACTTCTGTTTCTCCACTCAATTGAGAATTTTACAGTTTAGGATATATTTCAATTCTCTTCTTTGTCCCAACATGTACTACTTTGTATTTGCCAATGTTGAACTGTTTGTCATGTACCTGCCTACTCTCCTAACCTATCTGTCCCCCTGCAGTCTCCCACAGTGTTTCTCATAGTTTATCATGCTCCGTAATTTAATATACCTTGTTAGTTGGTTAAATACAAATTTTAATTCTTTCCTGATGACTGAGCAAGCTTATCTAGTGAATAGTTGGTGTACAGAACCAAAGATCCCAGCTTCAGTCTGTGGTGAGTTAGGTGGCCTCAGCCAAGGTGATAATGGTACTATAATTGTATTTAGCGTACTGGGATTATGGAGGGGGAAATCAATCAGGATTCCTGCTCCAGACTGCTGTCCAGTGAATCCTGCTAGAAGTGCATGTGTGTGGATATTGGGTGAGGACAGCAATGTGCTCTATTCTGAAGTCCCTAGGGTTGAATGATCTGCCTACACTCTATCAATGTTTACACATGAATAATAGTCACTTGGACAATGTACCAGGGAGCAACTGATCACAGTGGAACAACACTGCAACCAAGTCAAAGTTTTTAGAAGAGAGGAGAAAATGGCAGGGAAAAGTCGGGTGGGGGGGTCCAAAAATAAACTTTGTAAAGCTGTTAATAGCAGAGCACATGCACCAACTAATGCACAGCATTATGTTTGGATACTCCCAAAGTCATCACATGGAACAAGCTGTCATATTTTCCCTTCATTTTGTTAAGTACTGTAAATCTTGGAGTATAATACACATTTCCTGCCCCAAAAAAACAATAATGGGAGTATATATACACTAATACTCATTTGCAAGAGGCTTAGGAATGAATGAATCAACCTTAATTAAACTGTTTAAAATATGTGAAACTGGCATAACTCCAAGTATGTAACATTTTACTTTAATAATGTAGGACAGGAAATGTCAAAGTGGAGTTTAACAGTAACGGCAGAAAAAACTTAGAATTCTCATTCATAATCATAAGAATACTTTGTATTAAGTAGCATAACTAGTCCAAAATCCCACAGTCCTGATACAATCCATCATCAAGGCCTCGCGCACCTATCACTTAGGATGCACTCTCATGAGCACCCTTTTGAAATGTTACTGTAGGTAACATCTTCCTTTTCAATATATAGAAAGACTTTTAACTTTCGATTTGGTCATGCTGAGCCCCCAACTCTTTGCTACTTCTCATTGAGCCACAGCAAGCTATCCTTCAACTCTGGAAAAGCTGCTGGACATTCCTGCTCAGCAAGTTTCTTGTGGAATGCACTCCAGTTTTATTTTTGGAACCTTTCCAAAGCCTCATTTAACTTCATTGAATTGGAATCTACACCCTTATGCCCAGCAGCTCTGTTGCCATACTGGACTGTCTTCAGTTTCATGGCTGCTTTGTATCCTTTGGAAAAATAACAATTTTGATAGTTTCAAAAGCCAGAAATCGGGGCATTTTATACACACCTGCAGCATTTTTTTTCTCTCAATTTATGGGTCGGAGGGGGCAGTCTATAATTAGAAATGGGGGATTATGTTATACTTGAACATTTATAAGAAATTACAACATCATGAACTAATTGAATAATACAATATTAATAACTCCTTCAACATAGGAAAATGTTCCAAGGCATTTCACAGGAGTGTAATCAAACAATAATTGGCAGAGAGCCAAAGAAGTAGATATTAGATGGAGTGACTAAAAGCTTGATCAAAAAAATAGGTTTTAAGAAGGGTGTTAAAGGAGGGGAGGGAGGTGGGAGAGGTAGAGGTGTTTAGGGAGGGAATTCCAGAACTGAGGGCCTAGTCGGCTGAAGGCACGGCCACCAAAGGTGGGGTGAAGGGAGTGGGGAAATGCCTAAGAGACCAGAGATGACAACAGCAACAACTTGTATTTATATAGCGCCTATATCCCAAGGTGCTTCACAGGAGTATTAAGATGAAAAAATTTCACCAAGCCACAGAAGGAGAAATTAGGGCAGCTGACCAAAAGCTTGGTCAAAGAGGTAGGTTTTGAGGAGCATCTTGAGAGGCGGAGAGGTTTAGGCAGGGAATTCCAGAGCTTGGGGCCTAGGCAACAGAAGGCACGGCCACCAATGGTTGAGCGATTATAATCAGGGATGCTCAAAAGGGCAGAATTAGAGGAGCGCAGATATCTCGTGGGGTGGGGGGGTGGTTGTGTGGCTGGAGGAGATTACAGAGATAGGGAGGGGCGAGGCCACAGAGGGATTTGAAAACAAGGATGAGCATTTTGAAATCAAGGCGTTGCTTAACCAGGAGCCAATGTAGATCAGCGAGCACAGTGGTGATGGGTGAACAGGACTTGGTGCGAGTTAGGACATGGGCAGCCGAGTTTTGGATGACCAAGTTTACGTAGGGTAGAATGTGGGAGGCCAGCCAGGAGTGCGATGGAATAGTCAAGTCTAGAGGTAACAAAGACATGGACGAGGGTTTCAGCAGCAGATGAGCTGAGGCAAGGGCGGAGACGGGCGATGTTACGAAGTAATGATGAAGGAATGCAGAGTTCTTGGAGGGTTTAAGGCTGGAGGGGGTTAGCAGTTACAAAGCAGCAAAGAAGCTGTGCTATTCCATTTTCATAAGGAACATTGATAATGACGTTGTTCATTTTATTTCCAAGACTAGACCTGTTGAATCTTTAGTTTAATAAAGTTGTGCAAAAAAAGCGCACAATCTAAATGATCAAAAAAAATCTAATTCTGTCTAGAATATGTTAGAATTGCAACCTTTAAAGGCTTGTAATCCTGAATGTACATGCATTCAATATTATTGCCCAATTTATGTCATTCCTTTACTGTCAATGGATTTGTTCCATTAATATCCTGGCTTGAATCTCCACTCTTCTGCACTTCTTTATATTGCCTGTTCAGCTCATTAAAATAATGCAATGGAAAATTTTATTTGAAATGAGCAGCATCATTTACAGCAGGTAATTGAAGATTCAATGTTTTGAACTTTCCAGTAATAGATTTAATAAGAGGCACATTTAATATCAAATTTTGAAGTCTTGATAGCCCAATGATTTACTTCACTTTTCTCCTCTCCTTCAGAGTACATTAGAAGCTTCAGACTTGATGTTTGAGACTGGATGTAAAACTATTGAGGAATTTTTAAAGTACAGTAATTCAGCTGTTCACATGACTAATCAATTGTGCTTTATTTTAGGGTTTGTGCCATCACATAGTAGGAACAATAGCCAGTCGGGAATGCTGACACATAGTCGCAACAGCAGTAAGGGAAGTGTTGAAGAAATCATGTCACAATCCAAACAGAAAGATCTCATATCTGGTGTGCGCCAGAAAATGCTTCTGGACTATATTGTGTACATGGCAAAGTATATTCCCGAAGAAATCTCCAGTCCTAACTTAAGTCCTGTCCACAGTGCAGAAAGTAGCCCCACTGCTAATAATAAGGTAAGAAAAAATAAATTGGTTTTGCTTTTTGATGGTTTTTCTTCCAAACCATAGCATATCACTATTTTATTAAAAACACTATTGTGAAACAACTTTAAGGCAGGACAGTTGAGCCTGCAGATATCTCCATGAATGCTGTCAATATTACTTCTTGGTTGACTCCAAGAAGGCTACATGTGTAGGATGAGAAGATGCTTCATCTTTCTTTTATTCTCTACACCCACCGCCCCCCCAACCCCCCGCCAGCACACTGACTTTCCCCCTCAAAATGATATAGCTAGCACTGAGACTTAGATTTTAACTCTGGTCTTCTAGTTCGGAGTCCAGCTGTGTAGTTTTAGAATTATCTTCAGATAAGCTTGTGTGTGCATTTGTTTTGGCTCTAATAATTCCACCTCATACTAGATATCAAAGTGCTATACATTTTTTTTTAAAGTGGAAGTTCCTAAATACTGTAGCGATTTTGTAAAAAAAAAATTAGCCATGTTGTCATCCTAGCAGATTTAATATTCCTGGTGTTACAGTATCAGTGAATATGGATTGTTAACATTTTATGAATTATTTAATAGCCCTGTATATTTTCTTTGCATTTCAGTTGCCAAACACCCAAATCGAGGACACAGAACAACGGGTGGCTTGGGTCAATGCATTGCTTGGGAGAATCTTCTGGGACTTCTTGGGTGAAAAGTACTGGTCTAACTTGGTGTCTCGAAAGATCCAGATGAAACTCAGCAAGATTAGGGTATGTGCTCAACTTGTTACAGTCCATCTATATCAAAGTTTATCTGTAACTTTATTTGCAGGTAATATTTTCCATGGCACAAATGTTTAGTTGGATTTTGTTTATGCATAATGGTAGCATAGTGGTAATGTTACTGGACTAATAATAGAGGCCTGGACTAATAATTCGGAGATGAGAGTTGAAATCCCACCACGGCAGCTGGGGAATTTAAATTCAGTTAAATAAAATCTGGAATAAAAAGCTACTATCAGTAATGGTGACCATGAAACTACCGGATTGTCGTAAAAACCCATCTGGTTCGCTAATGTCCTTTAGGGAAGGAAATCTGCCGTCCTTACCCGGTCTGGCCTTTATGTGACTTGCCACAGCAATGTGGTTGACTCTTAACTGCCCTCTGAGATGGCCACCGGCCACTCAAGGGCAATTAGGGATGGGCAATAAATGCGGACCTTGCCAGCAATGCCCACATCCCATGAATGAATTTTTTTTTAAATTACAAAAATTGGAAAAGTTTGCATTTTTTACAAGACTGTATTTGATCATAGACATATTCTGCCCCTTGGATGTCTAAAAAATCTCATTTAAGAATGTTTTTTAGCAGTGGCCACTCCCAAGTAGGTATCATCCATGTGAGTTTAGACAGTGTGTCTTAAGCTATTTGACCGTGAAGGCATGATAAATATTTGTTAATCAGCTCCTGGTTCCCCACACTCATCTTTTGAACTGCTTGATGTTAATGGAAAGTTACACTAATGTAAATACCAGCAAGGAGTGGACTTGTTTGAGCGAGGGCTAGTCAGAGAAGGTGGGGTGGGTGGGGGTGGTTAGTGTAAAATATATATTGGGGCCTCATTGTACCAGACTTTGGCCTACTGAAACTCTCGATTTATTGAAGTATTCCCAGCTCCAATGACTTGTCTTCCTGAAGGCAGCACACTCCTTTTTTTGTTGCTGTGTTGTTTTGTTGAGCAGGTAATATCATTGGGTCCAGTTGTTTGAATATCATGGGCCTTGGGAGCCTATTTTCAGGACTGCTCCCTGGATGCTAGAGAGCAGATCCATTAGGCTTTAGAAATATTCACATCCTTTTGCCATCTGACAGGATACTGTCAGTTTTTTCTACTACTTTAGTTAAATACATGTTAAACTATTATAAACCTCATTTCAAGGACATTCAAAAATTGAACTTGCATCTGCAGAGCTACCAAATTTCCACACTACTAACTATGTTGTGTCTGGATTGCATTAATATGATGAGTTTCTGCTATTTGTGGATATTTGTCAGGGTGTATGAATAGGTAAATGATCATCAAACATTAACTGCAATGATCGTAACCTGTAAGACCAGTGAATGGGTTACATTAATCAAGTACTTTAATTCTTTAACAAGACCAGCAGTTTGAAATGTTGTAGAAAATATGCTAACACCTCTTTGTGCTTTATGAACTTAGTCACATGAAATGAATGCTGATTCCCCTTTCCAAATGGCACCCTTGCAATTTTGCCAGTATTATTTGAAAAAATGAGGGAAATTTCAGATTTCAAGCGTTAACCATTTAGTTTTTTTCGAAGAGAAACAGGAAGACCGTGTTCACAAGTTTCCAGAGATTGAAACACTCTGGGTGAGTACTTGCCCCTCTGAACATTCCAGGTGTTCCTAAGCATCGTCTTTTTATTTCTCCATCAAAAAAAAGTAGCTTAAATATTCTTTGGTAGAACCCAATTCAATTAGATCATGGCTGATCTGTACCTCAACTCCATTTACCCGCCTTTGCTCCATATCCCTTGATGCCCTTACCTAACAATCTAGCCATCTCTGTCTTGAAAGCTCCAATTGTTACTGCATCCACAGCCTTTTGGGGGAGAATTCCAGATTTCTACTACCCTTCGTGTGGGGGGAATAAAAGTAATCAAACCTAGAGGTGATAGACTGAATAAGGGTTTCAGCAGTGAATAAGGGTTTCAGCAGTGGTAGCAGTAAGGATGGATGCAGGTGATAGAGAATCAAACAGGCATTCTTGGTGGCTAGGCGGTGCAGTTTGAAGCTTAGCTTGGTGAACCAAGACACCAAGGTTGTGCACTCTGGATTCAGCCTGAGCAAGAAGCCAGGGAAGAGAATGGAATTAAGTACCTGTTATGATTTTTGTAAAAAAAAAAAGTCCTTGCAATGAGGTTTATAATAGTTTAACATGTATTTAACTAAAGTAGTAGAAAAAACTGACTATCCTGTCAGATGGCAAAAGGATGTGAATACTTCTAAAGCATTAAATGGCTTGAGTGGAATATACTAATTTTGAAACATCTTTTCTGTGTAGATGAAGTGGAAAGAGACATTGTACTATTGTGTTCAAATCTAAAACTATTGAGTTTAAATTTTCTTTATGGAAAAAATGACATTTAAGGGTGGCTTGATAACACTGGTGCAAATGCTTCAACTCCATTTGGAGGGCAGTAAATTCAGATGCCCTTCTCAACTAGCACTTTGCCCATGCTGCCCAGATGGTTGGTGTATGTTCTGCATTTATTTTTGTTTTTTTCATGTCACAACTTTTCAAAGCACTTCAGATGATAAATTTCTCTCTTAAATGCTGTGATGTATGTAGCCAAATGCTCTACATGAGGGGGTGGAATTTAGAGTTTTTAATTAAACCAATAAGTCTGTGTAACTTATACAAATTGATGCTGACATGCACTGAATTTTTTAATGGATAAATGCAGTCTAAAAGAATACTCCTTTGTATCAATTAGGAAACAAATCTTAGTTTAATGCAGCAACTTTTCTGCTTCTTTGGCATCTTCTACCAGTGTAATGAGATGCAAACAAAAATCTTGAAGCTCTTTGCCCTACCTTGCCAAGTTCAGAATTTCACTTATCTCAGATCCGTCCAGTACATTGCCAAAGGCTGGGCTTCATTGCCCCTTTACTTTTCTAACTGATGGCTGCAAGAATATAGGGGTATTCTGCATTTATTTTTCCAAGAGCTAGACAGTAATGCTCTTCGGCAGAACGATTTGGGTGTTATTTACACCTCTACCTCTTGTAGGGAAAGTAACTTGAAAATAATGTACATCTTTGTATAGCTTTGAGGAATGGAAAAGTTTTTACCTTATTAAAATGCCCTTACCAAGCATTGGTATTAAATCATAATTCCAAATAGTTTAAAAATGATAAACCTTGTACCACTTTGAGAATTCTGTATTCTTAAATTACATTCTTGAACTTTAGTTAGTTTATTGGAGATGCTAAGGAGACAGAGAAAAAAACAATATTTAACATGATCTGGCTTTTTAATTTTGCAACTTGGTGAATATTTGTGCTTAAGGTAAGGGATGTTGGTTCTGGTGATGGAATGATTTTTCTATTTTTGGCATCCAATAACAACCTCAACACACTTGTACATCAGGAATGACATGGTAATGGCCTGTTGCAGTTTAAAGCTGCCTCTGCCTCTGATCATGTGTTTTTAATTCCAACCTCCAGTCCCCTCTCCTGTGAGCTAGTGTGATATTAATACTTTCCACAGCTGCCGTCTATGTGCTCTCATAATTGCCTGCTTCTGCTAGAATATGTATTTTGAATGTAACTTATTTCCCCTCTGGTTGTAACCAAATTTAGGCAGAGCAGTATTAGTCCACTTCCTAGTTGATGTGACTTCATAGCAGAAATGTACTTAGAATTTCATTAAATTTACAATCTTGCTCATAGATCATAAGTGTAGCTGATACTGAAAATATTAATCGCATTGGTGTGCAGCAAGGAATACATTTTCAAGGTTAGGATTACGGCACATTGTTGGGGGAATAAAATGGGCTTGACAAAAAAGTCAAATGATTCACAAAGGTAGTTTTGGAACTGAAGTTGGCTGGTATGTATAAGGACTGAGAATTTATTCTTCCTTCTCCCATCATCAATCAATGGGAGCTTAAGCATGGATGTATTATAATTTGTTAAGTGCATATCAAATTAACATTTTATTTTTCATTAAGTATAATGGCCCGGATTTTGCAATAAAAATAAGTGAGGCAATTGGCGCCACCGTTATTAGAGTAAATCGGACAGCAACTTCCAGTGACCGCACATGCGCAGTTAAACGCGGAAATCAGGAAGTTGCTGTCCGAGTTGCCCTGCTCCTCCAAAAGCTTTGCTATAACAGTATCTCACTGAGAAACTCAGCATTTAACTATATGGAAGAGTGTGAAGTTGGGGTACTTATGTGATAAATATCCACTAAACACAGCAGAAAAAGTTGGTGCTTGTCCATTCAAGTATAAACAAATTTTTAACGGTATGATAAATCTTAATTACTGCCAAAAATCCTCTCTGGCACTACAAATTAACTTTTACTAGTGTGAAGTCTCATTCCCGGAGATTTAAAAAAAATTAAAAATTGTAATTTTTTTACTTTTTCTTTCTGTCTCTTATCTCTCTCTCTCTCTCTCTCTCTCTCTCTCTCTCAATCCCATCTTTCTTTCCCTCTCTATTTTGCTTTCTGTACCTGATTTGGCATTGAATTAACTATTCTGACTTAGACTCTGTCTCAGAAGGATTCTTCAATCTGATTAAGGAGATACACAGTTACTTGCCCTGTTTACACAGATCCCAAATTCCCTGTACAGGGTGGCGTGCTGTTTTGGATTTCTAATCAAAGTTCCAGTGCAAAAGCCCATAGAAAGTCTGTAGGCAAGTGTAAGTGTAATGAATGGCTGTTTGCCGTTGAAATATTTTTTGGTGTCTAAACAAAGATGGTTTTGAAGACAAAGCATGGGCAAAGTAGTGTTGCTTAAAGAGGAGGAAACAATAATTACATACAAGCTTGGTTTAGTACTTTCAAACATGTAAGTGTATTTTTTCAGTACAAGGGAAAAGTGAGCAAGAGCAGTGCTGGAGAATTGAAATATTTTTCACTTGTGGTTTTGCATTTCAGCATCAGACACTCCCAGCTTAGCTGTAGTACAGACCAGAAGCAGAATGAAGTCCCCTCCACTCTGCCCTTTCATTCCTTTCCTGAATGTTTGTTTTCTTTAGCTTGGAGGCTAAATGGTATGGACTATGGATATAGAAACATGGAAAAATAGGAGCAGGAGTAGGCCATTCGAGCCTGCCCCGCCATTCAATATGATCATGGCTGATCCTCTATCTCAAAACCATATTCCCACTCTCTCCCCATACCCCTTGATGCCTTTTGTGTCTAGAAATCTATCTATCTCCTTCCTAAATATATTCAGTGACTTGGCCTCCACAGCCTTCTGTGGTAGAGAATTCCACAGGTTCACCACCCTCTGAGTGAAGAAATTTCTCCTCATCTCAGTCCTAAATGTCCTACCCCGTATCCTGAGACTGTGACCCCTCGTTCTAGACCTCCCAGCCACGGGAAACATCCTCCCTACATCTCCGGTCTGTCTAGCCCTGTCAGAATTTTATACGTTAAAATGAGATCCCCTCTCATTCTTCTAAATTCTAATGAATACAGGCCTAGTCGACCCAATCTCTCCTCATACAACAGTCCTAGCATCCCAGGAATCAGTCTGATGAACCTTCACTGCACTCCCTCTATGGCAAGTATTATATCCTTTCTTGGGTAAGGAGACCAAAACTGCACACAGTACTGCAGGTGTGGTCTCACCAAGGCCCTGTACAACTGTAGTAAGACATCCTTGCTCCTGTACTCAAATCCTCTTGCAATGAAGGCCAATATACCATTTGCCTTCCTAACTGCTTGCTGCACCTGCATGTTTGCTTTCAGTGACTGGTGTGCAAGGACACCCAGGTCCCTTTGTACATCAGCATTTCCCAATCTATCACCATTTAAATAATCTACCTTTCTGTTTTTCCTACTGAAGTGGATAACTTCACATTTATCCACATTATACTGCATCTGCCATGTATTTGCCCACTCACTCAACTTGTCTAAATCACCTTGAAGCCTCTTTGCATCCTCCTCACAATCCCACCTAGTTTCGTGTTTGCTAATATCTTACTAGCAAACAGGAAACCCTCTGAATTTGAGTCGGATAATGTGCTGCCACAATTTTTCCTTGCTTTGAAGACTAAACGTGGACGCTGAGGACACATCTAGTGGCCAAATCAAAAGCTGAATGAATGCTCCTATTTAGAGTACCCAAGTTTCAGTCTCTCGGTGCGGGATTCAAACGTGGGCCATTGTAGTCCAAAATATTGATTTCACCTGAAACTCATACCTTTGCTTTCTGTGTATTCCATTTTTGTTGAGAAGGTGGTATTATTTAGCATAGTTTTCAAAATCTTTTAAATTTATGTTGGAAAGGTCAACAGTTTCTCGGGGCGGGGGGAGGGGGGGGAATTTAGTTTCGTGATTATATCAAAATTATAGAGCTTCTCAAAATTTGACTACATCTTCACGTTTCAGCTGCCATATTTTATGAATGAACTGACCTTGACTGAACTGGATATGGGAGTTGCTATGCCGAGAATATGTAAAGCTTCAAAACCTTCTGTTAATCACCAAGGTAAGCAGGTTAAAATTCATCATGGTCTTCTTCACTGGTCTTTGATGTCAGTTATTCTAAATTCAAATTAAACTGAAATATTGCATTGATGTAGATCCAGAAATCTGTGATCGATATTAATCAAAGTATTTCTATTACATTAATCTGTTTTGCCATCAGAATTGAGTTCTTCTGTCTTTATTCATATATTTTTCATATTGTAAAGATCTGAGCAAATTTATAGTCTCATTCAGAAAGGCCATAAGGGTAATAATCAGGTGTAGAAAATGGAAATCACTTGTGCAATAAGGACCACTATTTAAGGTGCATTGTTGGAACAGAGCAGTGGGAGTTTTACTCCACATCTAACACGTGTCACGTACTTGGGAGTATCAGACCAGAAAAAACTCAATTTCCATCACCAATTTACCTCCCCAATAACATTAGCAACTGCATTGCGACACATCAAACTAGATTGAGTAATATCTAAAAGTCAATATCTTAAATTGTGAATTTAAAAGAAATTTTTGTAGTGCTGAAGTGTGTAGTATGGTAGTTTCTGAAATGTTTGAGGAAAATCTAAATATAGTGTTATATATTGTCTGTCACTATGAAATTTGTTGTAGCTTTGGTAAAGGGCTAGAGGCTAGGTACGCTTCGAGAGATTCACATAAATTGAGGTTTCACAGCTGTTTATACAAAGTGCAATCCATGCTTTGCACAATATTGATGAAATGTAACTTGAGTCTTCTGAAAAATGTCATCATCTGTTCAAGGTACAGATCAATCGGGAACGGTAGCGTAGCGTCACTGGGCTAGTAATCCAGAGGCCTGGACTATTGATCCAGAGACGTGAGTTCAAATCCCACCACGGCAGCTGGGGAATTTAAATTCAGTTAATTAAATAAATCTGGAATAATTACTAGCATCAGTAATGGTAACCATAAAACTATCAGATTGTCGTAAAAATCCATCTGGTTCACTAATGTCCTTTAGGGAAGGAAATCTGCTGTCCTTACCTGGTCTGGCCTATATGTGACTCCAGACCCACAGTAATGTGGTTGACTCTTAATTGCCCTCTGAAATGGCCTAACAAGCCACTCCGTTGTAACAAACTGCTATGAAACAAAATAATAAAAATGAAACCGGACGGACCACCCGGCATCGACCTCGGCACCGGCTACGAACACGGCATCGGCACACCCAGCCCAGTCAACCCTGCAAAGTCCTCCTCACCAACATCTGGGGACTTGTGCCAAAATTGGGAGAGCTGTCCCACAGACTAGTCAAGCAACAGCCTGACATAGTCATACTCACAGAATCATACCTTTCAGCCAATGTCCCAAACTCCTCCATCACCATCCCTGGGTATGTCCTGTCCCACCGGCAGGATTGACCCACCAGGGGTGGCGACACAGTGGTATACAGTTGGGAAGGAGTGGCCCTGGGAGTCCTCAACATTGACTCTGGATCCCATGAAGTCTCATGGCTTCAGGTCAGACATGGGCAAGGAAACCTCCTGCTGATTACCAGCTACCGCCCTCCCTCAGCTGATGAATCAATACTCCGCCATGTTGAACACCACTTGGAAGAAGCACTGAGTAGCAAGGGTGCAGAATGTACTCTGGGTGGGGGACTTCAATGTCCATCACCAAGAGTGGCTCGGTAGCACCACTACTGACCGAGCTGGCTGAGTCCTGAAGGACATAACTGCCAGTCTGGGCCTGCGACAGGTGGTGAGAGAACCAACACGAGGGGAAAACCTACTTGACCTCGTCCTCGCCAATCTATCTGTTGCAGATGCATCTGTCCATGACAGTATTGGTAGCAGTGACCACCGCACAGTCATTGTGGAGACGAAGTCCCGTCTTCACACTGAGGACACCCTCCATCGTGTTGTGTGGCACTACCAGTGTGCTAAATGGGATAGATTCAGAACAGATATAGCCGCTCAAAACTGGGCATCCATGAGGCGCTGTGGGCCATCAGCAGCAGCAAAATTGTATTCCACCACAATCTGTAACCTCATGGCCCGGCATATCCCTCACTCTACCATTACCACCAAGCCAGGGGACCAACCCTGGTTCAATAAGGAGTGTAGAAGAGCATGCCAGGAGCAGCATCAGGCATACCTAAAAATGTGGTGCCAACCTGGGGAAGCTGCAACAGAGGACTACATGCACGCTAAAAAGCGGAAGCAGCATGCTATAGACAGGGCTAAGCGATCCCACAATCAACAGATCAGATCAAAGCTCTGCACTCTTGCCACATCCAGTCGTGAATAGTGGTGGACCATTAAACAACTAACGGGAGAAGGAGGCTCCATGAATATCCCCATCCTCGATGATGGTGGAGCCCAGCACGTGAGTGCAAAAGACAAGGCTGAAGCGTTTACAACCATCTTCAGCCAGAAGTGCTGAGTGGATGATCCATATCGGCCTCCTCCTGAGGTCCCCACCATCACAGAAGCAGTCTTCAACCAATTCGATTCACTCCACGTGATATCAAGAAACGGCTGAGCGCACTGGATACAGCAAAGGCTATGGGCCCTGACTACATCCCGGCTATCGTGCTGAAGACTTGTGCTCCAGAACTAGCTGCGCCTCTAGCCAAGCTGTTCCAGTACAGCTACAACACTGGCATCTATCCGACAATGTGGAAAACTGCCCAGCTGTGTCCTGTCCACAAAAAGCAGGACAAATCCAATCTGGCCAATTGCCGCCCCATCAGTCTACTCTCAATCACCAGTAAAGTGATGGAAGGTGTTATCGACAGTGCTATCAAGTGGCACTTACTCACCAATAACCTGCTCACTGATGCTCAGTTTGGGCTCCGCCAAGACCACTCTGCTGCCGACCACATTACAGCCTTAGTCCAAACATGGACAAAGGAACTGAATTCCAGAGGTGAGGTGAGAGTGACTGCCCTTGACATCAAGGCAGCATTTGACCGAGTGTGGCATGAAGGAGCCCTAGTAAAACTGAAGTCAATGGGAATCGGGGGGGGGGGGGGGGACTCTCCACTGGCTGGAGTAATACCTAGCAGAAAGGAAGATGGTTGTGGTGATTGAAGGTCAATCATCACAGCCCCAGGACATCGCTGCAGGAGTTCCTCATGGCAGTGTCCTAGGCCCAACCATCTTCAGCTGCTTCATCAATGGCCTTCCCTCCAACATAAGGTCAGAAATGGGGATGTTCGCTGATGACTGCAGTGTTCAGTGCCATTCACAACTCCTCAGATAATGAAGCAGTCCATGCCCACATGCAACAAGACCTGGACGAAGTTCAGGCGTGGGCTGATAAGTGGCAGGTAACATTCGCGCCACAGAAGTGCCAGGCAATGACTATCTCCAACAAGCGAGAGTCTAAACACCGCCCCGTGACATTCAATGGCATTACCATCACCGAATCCCCCACCATCAACATCCTGGGGGTCACCATTGACCAGAAACTTAACTGGACCAGCCACATAAATACTGTAGCAACAAGAGCAGGTCAGAGGCTAGGTATTCTGCAGCGAGGGTCTCACCTCCTGACTCCCCAAAGCCTTTCTACCATCTACAAGGCACAAGTAAGGAGTGTGATGGAATACTCTCCACTTGCCTGGATGAGTGCAGCTCCAACAACACTCAAGCTCGACACCATCCAGGACAAAGCAGCCCGCTTGATTGGCACCCCCTCTACCACCTTAAACATCCACTCCCTCCACCACCGGCGTACCGTGGCTGCAGTGTGTACCATCTACAAGATGCACTGCAGCAACTCGCCAAGGCTTCTTCAGCAGCACCTCCCAAACCCGCGACCTCTTCCACCTAGAAGGACAAGGGCAGCAGACGCATGGGAACACCACCTCCCAAGTTCCCCTCCAAGTCACACATCATCCTGACTTAGAAGTATATCGCCGATCCTTCATCGTCGCTGGGTCAAAATCCTGGAACTCCCTACCTAACAGCACTGTGGGAGTACCATCACCACACGGTCTGCAACGGTTCAAGAAAGCGGCTCACCACCACCTTCTGATGGGCAATAAATGCTGGCCTTGCCAGCGACGCCCACATCCCATAAAAACAAATTTAAAATTTTTTTTTTAAAATTGTTGAGATATTCCAATTGTCAATCGTGGTTGCATAGCCAGGATTGGCTCAACTGCTCATGTGCGACACACTCTGATTTCTTGTGCTCCACTTCTTGAATTCATCTATACATTTTTTCCTTTCTCCTTTTCTCAATGATAAATTGCAGTGGGGAATGGTTCCATTGCTATAATGGCTCTTCAGTACTCCAATTGATCTTTACATATGAACATAGGCAGCAAGTGTTCACATACTATTTGTTTAAGAACTATTAGAGTTGACCCCAGTTCTTTCTTGCCCAGCATGCACTTACTGCAAGGATTACTGGGTAGTCCTCCGGAGTGGGCACCTTGTCTGATTTTTTTTTTTTTCCACTTGCGCAACATTGCCTGTCAGGCCTTCCACTGCTGAAACCGTTATTCAAGCTTTTGTCACTTCTAGACTTGATTTATTCCAATGCTGTCCTTTCTGGTCTCCCATCCTCCGCCCTCCATAAACCTCTTGTCCAAAATGCAGCCAACTGATCCATACTGAACCCTTTGGTCCTCCAACTGGACTTTTGAGCCCCATTAGAAAAGGAAGAGGGGATGTATAAAAGGCTAGTCAGAGAATCCAGCCTACAGCAACCTTGGCTCCACTCTTTGGCACTCTCTGCGAAACCCTTTGCCTCCTTTCCTCCTTTAAAAGCTTTTTCTCAACCCATCTCTTGCTCCACGATTTGGTCTTTTATTTGTAAAGAGCCTTGAGACTTTTTTACCGTTAAAGGTGTTGCATAAAAGCAAAATGTTATTCTCAATCCTGTAATTTAATTTTCAAGAGACAGTTGTGGGATTGTGATCACCATTGGTATTGTTGTCTGCAGCAGCTCTGTTGATTCTGAAGCTCAATAGGTCTCTGCATTGAGCTACAGGAATAGCATTAACTAGTAATGTCACATCCTTATTTGTTTCCAATTGACCAGAAACAGTTTGTGGAGCTATAAATTTAAATTGGCTGCACAAAAACTGGCTTCATTGTGGCATGATTGAAGCAGGGTGCATGTCCCTGTTGCTATTCCTATTGCCAGCCTTGGTGGAAACAGATTCTCATGCAGTTCTGGTCCATACATTGCACATATCTGATTGCTAAACTCGTATGAAAAAATAATGTGGTGGCTTTCATTCATCATGTTGTAAGTACTTGTAATTCACGGTCTTATTTCTGTTAGCTCTTCTCTAAATAATTACACATTGTATGTAGCTGAAAAGATGGGCTTTGGGTGCCATTTTAGCTCTGCAATTCCCTGGACAGTTACTCAGCCAGATCATTTATTTTTCTACAGGACTATGGATTGATCTGGAGATTTCTTACAATGGATCATTTCTAATGACCTTGGAAACTAAAATGAACCTGACCAAACTGGGAAAGGAGCCTTTGGGAGAAGGATATAAAGTAGGCGATGTTGGCAAAGAAGGGTAAGATTTCTTGTATTAAAATGTGATTTTCTGACACTACACGAAGGAAAGAGTCCTTTATGTACCAGGTATAACATGAAGTCATTTCTCATATTGCATGCCAACATAAAAGCAGACTGGAAATGGTTTTACATGGATATTTGGCAATGATACTCTGTGCAATCTCATTGCTGAATAGAATTGCTTTTCTTGATTATACTCCCAAGTGCTCTATGCAACTGACAGAATATTGGGAAAAGCAACAGTCATCATCAGTCCACATTACATGTGCTCCATTACGCAAGGACCTTTCTCAACTTCTGATGGAAGGACTCCTTAGGGCGGTGTCCCTGAATTTATCCATTTGCTGAAAAGGACCTTGAAGTAGCAACCCCCCTCTCTCCCCTCTCAAACTATAAGTAAAAGCTCACGCCCCAGCTTATGATCTCAGTCTTGAAGAGCTCCATCAGTGATTTTTCTTGATTGATTGAATAGTTGACCTGGAATGTGTAATGTATGTTTGGTTGAAAAGTTATGAATGTTGTATCTGGAGGAGTGTATTTTACCTTTGTTGCAACATAATATATGGAATTACATTTACTATCCGTGTTGGCAAATGAAAAACAACCCTAATCAGAGAATCATGTATATTACAGCAAAGGGAGGCCATTTGGCTAGTCATGTCTATGCAAGTGTGAGCTCTTTACCAGAGCTATCTACTCTCTTCCAATTTCCATGCTTCATATTTTATATTCTCCCTTTTCAAAAACTTATTCAATTCCTTTTTAAATGATGTTTATGGGGTGTTTTTTGTCTTTACTGTCAGGAGATAAAGTATCACCTGGGCAGAGCACAGAAAGGAAAATCGGTCAGGGAGGATTGCACATGTGTAACGGAGCCTGCCTGATTTTCCTTCCATTAATTTAAAGAGAGAGAATATCGGGTGGGCTCTGTTAATGGCGTGCGATCCTCCCTGTCTGATTTTTTTTTTTTTTTTCCCCCTCTGCACTCTGCCCAGATGGTGAAGACAAAAATCTGTCCGTAGAGGGTCATTTTAACCTAACCTGCCCAACAGGAACTGGTTGGGCTTAAGTCGGATGCCTGTTTTACACCCCGCCCTATTTTACTTTCCATTGACTTCAATATAGCGTAAAATCGGGTGAAGTATTAAACAGACGTCCAACCCAATCCTGCCCCGTTTCTCTGTGGATTAGGTTAAAATTGCCCTCCTAGTCTCTGCCTTGATGCTTGCCTTGTAGAGCATTCCATGTTCTTCTAACCCTTTGTGAGATATATATGTGTATTATATTTATAACTATTATCTCTCTCTTTCTATATCTCTCTATCTCTACAAGCTGTAGAAGCAATGCTTCACTATTTACCCTTTCAAAACATTCCATAATGTAGAAAACAACATCTGTTAACTACTTCACTGTTCTAGTGAAAAAAGCCCCAATTATTTTTCTTCGTAACAATAATGGCCTACTCCTGGTTTCCTTTTAGTGAATGTTCACTAGCCATTCTATGACTCCATATCCTTCCTACAGGGTTTCTTAATCTTCTTGCATAGTACTTACAGCACAGAAATAGGCCATTCGACCCAACAGGTTTATGCTCCACATGAGCCTCCTTCTACCTTGCATTATCTCACCATATCAACTTGAGTAACTCAAACGCAAAGCAGCTCATTGTATTTTGCTCTGAAAATGTTGAAAGCACAATTATCCATAAGAATCCCAGCCTACATAGAAGTGAATTATCCTGCTTTTACATGTTCCTACCATTGGTCAATGTTGTGATATGTAAGAGAGTACCACACTGCCTGGATAAACAAAAGGAGGACAGTGTAGGGTCAAACTGTTCATTTGAATGGTTAACTAAAGTTGCTGAGCTTGCTTTAAAAATATCATGCTGGTTAACAGGCAAACTACATCAAAAATGTTAGGTTGGTTTTATCTGCACTGTAGTGTCAGCCAGTGGCTCAGTGGGTAGCACCCTCGCCTCTGAGTCAAAAGGTTGTGGGTTCAAGTCCCACTCCAGAGACTTGAGCACAAAAATCTAGGCTGACACTCCAGTGCTGTACTGAGGGAGTGCCGCACTGTCGGAGGTGCTGTCTTTCGGATGAGACGTTAAACCGAGGCCCCGTCTGCGCTCTCGGGTGAACGCAAAAGATCCAATGGCATTATTTCGAAGAAGAGCAGGGGAGTTATCTCCGGTATCCTGGCCAATATTTATTCCCCCAATCAACATCTAAAAACAGATTATCTGGTCATTATCACATTGCTGTTTGTGGGAGCTTGCTGTGCTCAAATTGGCTGCCACGTTTCCTACATTACAACAGTGACTACACTTCAAAAAGTACTTAATTGGCTGTAAAGCGCTTTGGGAGGTCCGGTGGTTGTGAACGGCGCTATATAAATGCAAGTCTTTTTTCTTTATTTGCCTCAGTTCAAAGGTCCAACTAACACTTTTTACTCACTAACTCACCCTTCAGATGTTTTCGGTTTTGAGTAGTGAGTCAGTGAGCACATCTAGATAGAGTATAAACTTCTGCACTGTGCACCAACCTCAAGAATCCATCCCTTACAGCACCTGTGAGATTCTCTTGCTAAATTATGGGGAACTTTGTGCACGTGCCCACAAGAACTGGGTTGAGACAGCCCCAACTCATTTCATACAGCCCAGTCATTCTGGGCTGTGAGGGACAATGTGCTAACCTGATGCACCAATTCCCCTCCCATCCTCCAAAATTTGCCTTACCTTTGTGTGAAATGTTTAGTCTATCAAGTAATTTTTACATTTATTCAACTATGTTTAGTTTGTATGTTTTGATTATTTGTTCAACAGCTGGAAATATCTACCAAGGTTTAATTTTTAAAAATAAATTTATTAACATAATACACACACAGGCAGGAGGGGATTGTATACTGGTATCATTCCTATTTGAAACCATCCAGATTAGCTAGTACAAGTATAATCGAACAACAATGATTGCAGCCATGTGTTATCATGTATTCATGTTACAAGATGAATTTATTTAAAACGTCTGCTTAAAAACTACAGTACCAGACCTTTGCACAGTTGTGTGCATTTTTCAATTGAAAGATGGTCTGTTTTCACTAACTTCTGTTTATACATTTTTCCTTCATTTCTCCATTTATAATGTGTTTGATCGGAATCATCTGTGGATTTGTGTGATTCTGGTGAGTGGTAATTGTAATCTACAATCCATATAGTTTATGTAATCTGTGGGAATGTAGTTCTGTCAACATTCCATTCAGAAAATAAACATTGTGTTCCTGTACAAAGGGGAAAACCATTGTTACTTCATCCTTGCTTGTGCATGGGAATTATCTGTCCATAATGTGGTGAGTTAATAAAGGGGCATCGTCATAGAAAAGTATTTGACAAGACATCCAAATACACAATTATGTAATTTGCATCGAGATGTGTTGTGTTGTCATTTGCACGTGATATAATTGACATTGCTCTCCTGGTTCTTCTCCCCCTCATGACGATCCCCCTTTACATTCTTGCATTTTGGTGAGCATGCAGGTTTTTTCTAATGTGTATACTAACACGATTTTCTGAGGGACTGTATTGGTTTTAGTTCAGTAAACAACTTGCAGTTAAGCCATTTTATAGATCAGTAGCTAAGCAACCCAGCCTCCTGAGATGGATGGGTAGATCTTCTATGGGTGTTATATCCCTTTGAACTATTGTCTGTGACCCATGTTCACATAGTGTGAATTAAACCTACACAATATACGTTGTATCGTACATCATCTTTGTTATCTAATTTGAAAAATGACAGTACAGTGTCACCTAGAATACTGAAACATTGGGCTGCTGTCTCATTATGAAGGATATGAAGTCATCCTGTAACGATGGAAAATAGCCACAGACCACTTGTTGGGGGTGAGGGGAACTATCCTGTTCCAAAATGGCAGGTTTTTTTGGTATCTATGCAGTCACTACCTCATACAAGAGAAGCTCAAACTCCAATTGAGACTGATAATTCAAAAGGAATGCCTCCTAGTTGAAAGTCCAGTGCTGTAGATGTAACTGAACTGCCCTCAGTTATTTTAGGAAAGCACAAATATGAGACATTTTACTATGGGTAATAAAAACAGCCCTTAGCAAATATCCAGTCAAACTTAAACTGCTGATTTAAACATGTTAATTTTGCTACTTATCATTAAATGTTTATTCATATGAATGTTTATATTCATAAATTAAATGCAGAATTTTTTCTTTTTTGTATCTATTGATATATGAAAATATACATTACTGTAATTGCCATCAGCTGTAAATATTGTGCATCTCATGGCTATAGCAGTCTAAAGATTGCAGATTGAAACATCCACAGATTTTATTAGAAAGAAATAAGGAACTTATTAAAAATTGTATTTGGGAAAAGCTGGATGGGTAACAATTTACTCTTTCTAGTTTCTCCTCTTCCTCTTCTCCAACCACCCCCCCCCCCCCCCCCCCAATTTACAATTAACATTTGCTTTACATGTAAAAAATGTTTGTGCTCCTCATAATTAGAAACATTATACCTGGGAAATTAAACAAGTTTTACTGTTTTATGCACCCGACAGAAACTCAAAGGTACAGCCAGATGCAAAATAAAGCTGTATCCCTATGCACGGTCCCAGCAATTTCTTGATGCTAAATTCAGGGAGTATCCCATATTGCACAAGTGTGACATTTTCCACAATAGCTTTCCTTTATACTTTGTCTGCGTGAGATTGCCAGTTGGTGCTGAATTGTTGGCAGTTTTGTGCTGTGGACCTGCACCCATTAAAAAAATAGGCTGAGACTGACCAAACTCATTTCATTACAGCCAGCAGACAGAGGAGTCTTTCATCCCATCAGTCTGGTCTCAATTTGATGCCGGGTCCCGGAGGTAAAAGGATAGTGTTCTACCCACTGTGTCACTCAGTTCCCTACGGAACCCTTTCTGAATCATATATCTTCCCATACATTGGTTTTAGAGGTCTGTGTAAAGAATCTGACTCAGTGCGCCTTTGTGTGTGATAGCTGTCACTATTGTGAGTCCTCTTTCCAATCAAATAATCTATGATGCATCCTCTGAAATTTTCCCTAAGTTTACCTTTGATTTTTTTTCTCTGTTGAGAATGCTCCATCTCTGCTACACAGTGCAACTAACTACATTTACAGAGATGATCTCTATTGCCAATGTTATCAGAAAAATAGATCCTGAAACTTAATTGAAATAAGAAACTAAACAGTGTTGGGCACAGAAATGGTTTGATAAATGTTGGCGCTATATATTTAAAAATGACGGGGCACCTTTTAATAAATACAATGATTGTTGGACTCTCAACTAGGAGATCTAAGTTCAAGACCCAGTCTTGAATGACATTTTTAGCCTAGTGTCTCCAAGGCGCACATCTACCACTGTAAGATCATCTGTTGTAGGGATGGGTCCTTTCTTGCATCACTTAAATGCCCCTTCTCTATGGAGCTACATTGAGGTTGTGTGTGGAATTTACCAGCTCAATAGTGAAAGATGTGCAATAATTTTCACCAGAATAGTATACACTGACCATATTATCTAGTAAGCAGCTGCTAATTAGCACTTTATGAACTTAGTAATTGTATCAATCTTTAATGATAAAGCACAGATATTGCACATAAATAATACGAAATGCACAACCATAACAACCCGTCAGCAAATCTGGACTGTGAAAATGAACTGAACGCCCCTTATGAACTTCACAAAATAGATTCCCAACCCCTGGATACTTGGAAGTGATTAGAAGGCTGTAATATCACTAGGTTAGAAATTTAAACACTCAAACTTTACTCTCTTTATGAAGTAATTTGAATTTCTCCATTCGGCTGCTGTCTTGTAATCACTCTTAGGTAACCATTATTCTCTAATGCATGCAAGTCTTCAATACAGAGGTTAAAATCTTGTGTTTAAAATTTTTATGTGATTGAAGCACTGTAGCCAGGCTTTTTCCAGGATAATTGACTACTTATATTCATCCATTCATTCCATGGAAATATGAAAATTACAGGGGACACAAATGATCACATCTGCACACTAAAAATCATCATGTAGTTACCAAGAAACTTTGTAAAGAAATGGAGAAGTGTATCTTTCTGTCCCCAAGAGCTCTATTTGTAGATGCACCATGTGGTGGACTGAGCCACTCAGACCAGGAAATTCCCAGATTTAGTTCCTTGTCGAGCATGAGTTAGCTGATCACAGCTTGTGTGTGTCTGGGATATGGGGAAGGTGGGGCGGGGTGTGGAGGGAAGCAACAGCACCCCAGATGAGAGATGGGGGTGGGGGGAGGTGGAGGAATGGGCCCTGATACTGACTGCTGTCAGTGACTCCTGCTGGAAGTGTGCATGTGGACACTGAGTCGGATTGGGCTTAGCTGTGATTCCTCCTTACATTTACTGTTGAAGTTTTTTCATTGAGAATGTTGTTTTGGTGAGGTACTGAAGGGCTGCTGCTCATGCAATCATACCCCAATATGAAGAATTATGTTAATGGGGAAAAGTTAGGGAAGGAAAATAGAAACTGCACATCTTGATCGAATATTTTTTTTAAAACTTTTTAGATTCAGAAGGTGTAGTGATTTATTTACGAGGGACTGTATGTCTGCTTGTTATCAAAAGTATAGACCTTTGTAGCTTCAGAAAATGTAAAGTGCATTTCCGTCAGCTGTAGCAGTTGGTATATTTTGGAAAACTTTTTGGAATCTAAATAAAATTCAACTTTGGTGGGGAAAATTTCTTATATTGCTAACCTAGTTTTTATATTACCTTTTTTAGCCTTCCTCTGCATGGTCCTAATTGGTTTAATCTTTTATAAAAAAAAATACTTAACATGGAATAGGATGATTGTTTGAAGCTGTTTTTTTCTCCTCCAATGCTCCTGATATAGGAGTAGACCAAAAGCCTATTGTCTTGCTGATAGTGACGAGGAGTCCTCGAGTGCTGGATCATCGGATGAAGAAGATGCTCAAGATGTGATGGGAGGAGACAAGGCACTGGCAGCAGCAGCAGAAGGGTATGAATATTACCTACAACATTTTGAAGCAGTATGTTGTAAAATAATTTAAATGTGCATTCATTTGATCATTGCTCCTAATGTTTTTTGTCTCTAACATAGAGTAAGATTATCTTTATTCTAATTGTTTAGGTTCCTAATTGATTCTAATTGTTTTAAATTAGTTTGATTGCTTTTTAAAAAAATATATAAAACCCATTGTGATTATTCCATTCGCACCACAATCCTAAACCAAGGGAGGAAGGGAGTCGTGGCTGGCAGTGCAGCATGCCATGTTACGATGGTGGGTCAATTGAGACTGAAATTTGATATTAAAATTCATTGAAAATTTCAATGACATTTAACCAGATACTAGAAGTGTTCTATGCTAGTGCGTATCTTGGGGAGTGAACGCTACCCACCTATTATTTGTTTTATTAATTCAGTTGCTATGAAAGAATTGTTGACTTCTTTTACAGTAAATTATAAGTGAGAGATTTTTGGCACCCTGGGATTTTAGTTTTTTTGAATAGTTTAGCAGATCTGGTTTGCTTAATTACCTTTATTACTTTTCCTCTCTCCTTGCCTCATGTACCGCTGCTCCCAACAGAGATCGAAAGCTGGCAGCCTGCTCTGCAGCTCTGTAAACAGTGCTGTTCAGGTAACTGCTGGATAGTGCACAACTGGGACACAAGTTGACCCTCTCCTTTCTCTCCACCCCCCCTCCTCCCGCACCACAAACGGCTTGGCGGGAGTGAGAAAGTTTCATGTGAAAAATTTCAGGAACAAACCCACAACCTGCCTCTCTAAAGCAGTGTCTGCTATCTGCCTTTCATGCAATTTGTAATTGAATAAGATCTTTAGGTTTCTGATTACTATTTTTCCTGTAACGTGATTCACTCTTTAATGTGGATCATAGCAGCAGCATATTTCTCTTAATAAAGGTGACTATAGTGCCAGAACTCCTTAAATACAGGAAAAGGTGCACTTGCCTTCTCATAATAACACTGGGAGGATAAGAGCATTAACATTCACGGCAAGCACCACAATTTCCACCCTTGGTTCTTGTACTTTATTCACTCTTTAAACATAATCCAGTATCTATGATCATGGTGCATGCATGACTTTCAAAAGCTTTTTGAGGACACATTGAATATTCAATGCATGGGAAGACCAATTACATAGAAATTAAAGTAAATTAAATGTTAATGTGCAGAATATTCAATGATGAGAAATATTAAACTATTTTCCACATCTGCAGATACGTGGGAGGACATCGACCAAGCAAGATAATGAGACTTGTGGATAAAATTACAAAGTCAAAGTATTTTCAGAAAGCTACAGAAACTGAATTTATTAAGAAGAAGATTGAAGAGGTCTCAAATACTCCATTGTTGTTAACAGTAGAGGTTCAAGAGTGCAAAGGAACGCTAGCTGTGAATATTCCATCACCACCTACTGACAGAATATGGTAAGGGCAGGCTCAGTTACAAATTCTGATGGAATTGCACTGTGGTTCTGCAAAGCTTATAAGGCAGTTTTATAGGTAACCATCCAGTACTGCGTTAACGCAAGGGTGATATATTTTGTACATTTTTAAAGTGATAAGATTTCTGATTCATCAACAGTAAATATGTAAGAAAACATATAGGGCTGGAATATTCCTCTGCCCGCCATATACTGGTGGGACTTCCGTTCTCTCGTGACACTGCCGGAATCCTATGCCATTTTCCTGGGGAAGGCCCTCCTTTTACATACAGGCCAGGGTTTGTGATATTCCTACTTCTAACTGGAATACTGCCACTTGCAGGGAGGGAAATGCAGTGCAGTGCAGCTGCAATGTTTAAAAGGCTGCAGCAGCTTAAAGGACCTGAAGCACAGGAAATTGGTAAAATAATAGGCGGAAACGGCGCCGGGGATTTTTGTGGCAAGAGACCTTAATTTCTTGGTCACTTCTGTCAATGTACTGTTGGCTGAGGTAAGGGCAAAGGAATGTCAGCTCCACAACCTAAAAAAGCAAACCACAAAAGAGGCCTGTGCAGACTTCATGGAGAGAGATGGTTCAGGCAGTTAGTGCCACCTCCACCAACCCAAGCACTGACACTCCAACGCAGAAATCGTAAGGTTGGCCAACGGCACAAGTACCCTTGAATATCTCGATAGTGTTCGGAGCGTGACTCTCTTCCATACCCACCATGACCTCCCTGTGTAAATAATGGAAAGAGTGTTGCAGTAAATATTACAAGGCCCTACACTCACTCCCTTCCCATTGCACAGTGAGCTAGCTCAGCGTGCCTGTGGGCAAGAGTGGTGATGCAATGCTCAAATGAAAGATAACTGTTGCTATTCTTCACTTGAAAGCATTATTACCAGGGGAATGTATGGAGACACCTGGGAGAAAGTAAACGTAATGGCAGGAAGGTTCCTTTCTCCTTCTGTATCCTCCCTGCAAAGGAGATGTTGGCCCATAATCGGGCAACATACAGCTACAGAGCGAAACAGCTACCCTCAAATCATTGCTCACGAGAAGGGAGCTTTGAAATGACTCGGCTGACACACAGGAGTGGCAGTAGGAGATGGGGAAATGGTGAGCAGCCAGGCACAAGTTGGTAAGTGATGGGCTGCAGTTCAGTGCACAGTTACACTGGTGTGGTGGATCTAGATATCCGTATCGTGGCGGGTACCAATATTTGCATTGTGGAGCTGGGGGGTGCAGATATCAGTATCGTGGGGGGTGCAGAAATCGGTATTGGGAAGGTGCAGATATCGCTATTGTGGTGGTGGGGGTACAGATATCGGTATCATGGGGTGGGGGTGCAGATATCCATCATGGGGGTGGGGGTGCAGATATTGCTATGGGGGGGAGGGGTGCAGATATCGGTCTCGTGGCAGGTGGGGGTGCAGATATCGGTCTCGTGGCAGGTGGGGGTGCAGATATCGGTCTCGTGGCAGGTGGGGGTGCAGATATCGGTCTCGTGGCAGGTGGGGGTGCAGATATCGGTCTCGTGGGGGGTGGGGGTGCAGATAACGGTCTCGGGGGGGGTGGGGGTGCAGATATCTGTCTCGTGGTGGGTGGGGGTGCAGATATCGGTCTCGTGGGGGGGGTGGGTGCAGATATCGGTCTCGTGGGGGGGGTGAGGGGGGGGCGGATGCACTTGGTAACGCTTTGAAAGTTTGAACTGTTATCAATTGAGATATGCTTGCAAACCAAGTGGCTGTTTAGCTTGAAACTCAGTATTTTAGCTGGAGTGCACTTAATCTTTGTGTTGATGGTTGTGTTATATTGCCCTTCTGTGGATTTTAAGTTTGTACAAATGCTGATAAGTGCATTAGCTGGTTTATCATTTTGCTTTAAAGTTGCTGCAGTTGACTCATGAGATTTGTAATCTTTGTTTAAAGGTATGGTTTCCGAACGCCACCACACCTAGAGTTAAAAGCTCGTCCCAAATTAGGTGAACGTGAAGTCACTATAGCACATGTAACTGACTGGATCGAAAAGAAACTCGAACAAGAGTTCCAGGTAAAGGACTTATTTAGCATACCAGATAACTTGCTGCAAATCCATACTTCCTTATTGTTCATCTTCCCTTCTGTATTCTCCCATTAATCTAAGCAATTTAAATAAGACTAGATGATTAGTAAATTTATCCACAAGTCAAATCACCTTATCTTCTAGTAAATAACTCAAATCGCTTTAAAAATGAGACATTTAAGGCTCATAGATTAATAATGGCCTCTTAGGCAAGGCACAGGAGGGAATCTGCACAAAGGGAAGGGTGAAAATTAATGTCTTAAAGAAACTTGTCAAAAATGTTCATAAGCTTTAACATCTTTGTTTTGTTTTAATTGATTGAACTGTTGCCCAATTTTCTCCCCTCATGAGAATAGGATCTGAGCTGTCTTGGATCATTCTTTTAAAAAGGCTGTGATAGGCAAACAAATCCCATTAATAATGGGATTATAACTATAGAATGTTCAACAATAGAATAATGTTTATTAAAATAGGCTTAGGTCCAACCCTAATGATGTATTGGTGACCGCAAAGCTGACTAGTTTCATTGTAGACCCACTGCTTTTGCCACCTGGCTGGCTCGAATCTGACTTTCAACTGCAGTATAGCAGTTTCCCTGTAGCTTGGCAACCAAAAGATAGGCAGGGGGGGAATTCAAAATTCCTCCTCACAAGTGATGGACATTGCTAGCATCTTCTTCCTAACTACACAAGGAAGTACTTTTACATGGAAAGTATTGTTAGTTATGTTCCTTTTTTAAGTTGCAAAAACTGAAGGAAGGCACTGTTCTGTGGCGTAGTGATAAAACATGGCATGCACATGGACACTGGAGTATTTTGTTATTTAGATGACATCCTGCAGATTTTCATCCAAAAGTAGAGTTTATATTGTGGAGTGCAGCACTAAATCTAATGGGTGAGCTTCATTGTTCCTCACTGGTTATTTTTGACATGATTTTGGTAGTATTCACTCAGCACAAGTTGTGGCAAAATGGCTGGAAAATTATTTTTTTATATTTACTTAAATCTATTGTTTCTAGCATTCTTGACGAGTGTAAATGTTCAGCTTCCAACAATGATTCTCACAATGACTGTTCAATTCATGACCATTTTTGTTTGTAATGTAAGTAAAGCTTCATGCAGATTGCAAACAGGTGACAGTGGATGCTTTGAAATACGTAGCACCACGATGGGCATTGGAGCTTCAACAGAACTCTAAAACTGGCTGCCTTGTACATTTCAAATAAACCAAATGGCCAAAGTTTAATAGTTAAATTTCTTGTTGCATTTTGCAGAAAATTTTTGTTATGCCAAATATGGATGATGTGTATGTTCCAATAATGCATTCAGCCATGGACCCACGTTCATCTACAGTGTGGCCTTCAAGGGAGACACCAACAGAAGTTGCTGAACGATTGTGATGTCCGAAAGTTTTATGTTTACAGTATTACAGAGTTGCTGTTCATGTGCTTTCAGCTGTGCCGTCTGTCTTTTGGAACCATTCGTGCCACTATACTTTCCAGGAATACTTGTGATCTGTTGTACTCAGTATGTGCAGTTTGCTGAGTGTGTCTCTCTCTCTCTTTCTCTGTGTATTGTTAACAGCCAATATTCTTATACCCCATTTATCACTTGGCCATTCCAAGAAAATAAAGGCCCAGACATATATAGAGAGATTATATGTAGCTGTACTTGTAAATGACTTGTTTGGCATGAAATGCTTCAGTTTAGTCAGGTTCTCATAGGCCTGAAGACAAGATTTCCAGATACATGTGATTGTATGGTTGCCTGAGGCAACCTTGATGCAGCTGCAGAATTGATGCATGATTGCCTTGTTGGGTTTGAGTATTTATAAAGTACGGTATAACGCATCACTAAAATGACAAATGGTCTATAATTGCTAATTTTATGTAAGTTACTCTTAATACTTGCAGCTCATTGCTTTGTGGTGATTTATCATTAGAATTGTATTTGCAACTGCATCCTCTCTTACTGATTAATGGGTTCTGCTGACAGCCAGCACACATGTCTGGTAAGTATGCATCTGCGAGCAAAATCAATATTTTCCCCTTTTATATCTGGATAACAATTTATAGATTGTGTGGGATATTACTTTGTACAACTGATTAACTTTACCAAAATGTTGACTGCTCATTAGCTGCACATTATAAATGGACACACCCCTCCTGCCCAATTCAGGAGCAATTTAACTGCACAAGAAACCTTTCTCAACTCTTTGACATCTCCCTATTAGTTCACATGATCAAACGATTGGCACTAGCTCCTGAAATAATCCACTTTGGGGTGGTGTGTCTGTGGGAGAGGGAGGAATGATAGGACTGTGACAGCCACTGTGATATATATAAAGTATATTTTTCAAGTTTTACATTTATGGTTTATAAAGTGTTACAGTTCCTTAAAAGGTTATAATGTATAGAGCAGTGCTGTAATCCACTGCTGATTACATTTCTGTAACCTGGCAGTGATATCACAAACTTAATCCTTAAGTGATATAATTAACAGTGCTCTATATAATAGGTGGGTGTATATAAGAGCTAGGTACTTAGTTCTAGTAGGGTTTTTTGTGTATTTTCTCCCTCAATCATTCTAGTGCACAGAGACACTTCAGAGACAAGTCCCTCCTAAATATAAATTGGTGAATAGCATGTCAGAATTTTCAAATATAAGAGAGCAGGTTAAGTAATATTAGACCACTTATTCCAATTTTTGTGAGATGACAGTTTAAAAAAAAAAAAAGCCCTCCGCTACTTTTACAGCATTATGTTGGGGGTTGTATAACACGTTCAATGCCACCGTCACTGAAAGTTGGACATGTTTAGTGGTTAGCCAATCACAATTGACCACCTGTTTACTCTTGTGGTGCTGTCTGCAAGAAACTGTTTGCCAAATATGAGCAAATGATATAAGGCTCTTGCTGCCTCTGTAATGGTGAAGACAGCTCCTTTCAAACTCTATTTGTTTAAACTTTTATGGGTTCCCATTAAAATTTTCAATTTTTTAAAAATACTGGAAAGAACTACTAGAACTGTTGAACAAACATTTTTCTGAACAAATGAAGGGGAAACTATAAAAATGTTGCAGAAGTAAATCTGTTATGTAGGCCAACTCAAAATGCCAGTTTTGTTTAAAACAAGTTTTTCTCATTGTGTTCATCCTGAGCCTTTATTTTGTATGCAGTGTCTACATAAGGTCTGCAGAAATTTCAATGTTAATTGTGCTTCAGTGCCATTATGCCCATGATTACTATAATTTGTCTTGGTTATACTGTATCTTTTTCCTCCATGTATTTCTTGAGCTATATGTTGCCCCAATAGCAGATGTTCAACTTGTGTGTAAATTGCCATTCACTACATGAATTGCAAATAGTTAATTGAAGACTCTATGGTGTGAAGGATTTGGCAAATTGTCTTTCAAGATGAAGTTGCTTTGGAAAAAGTTGAGGACCATTTGCAGAATGTTTAATTAAAGCTAAGTAATATATTTTAAGATATGTATTAAGTTGTATTTTTAATTTTGTACATTTGTTTTAATTTAGGTCTATAGGTACAATATTGTATTTTGTTTCTATCTAATACTAGGGATATGATGGCCACAACACACTATTTGACTGCATTCCAGTCTTAACCCACATTCTTGCTTTCCTCTACTTACCTTTTGTGGGCAATATTTGCCTGCCAAAAAAAAACTTTGCATGTCTTGTTGTAGTCTGGCCATTTGTGTGGCCTGAATTGAGTGTGCAATAATGAATTATGAGTCCACGGACTAAATGCACTATGCATAATCAGAATTAAATAAAGATTCTTATAAATTGTATCATATCGTACTTCACAATCAAATTAACATTGTGAAGGACTGGCTTGCTATGTTTTATTTAATAAATTCTTCGGTCTAGCAATCTGTGTGGTTTATTTTTGTAGCAACTGTAACCAATCCAATTATTCAAATTACATGGGGCCAAAAGAAGTAGCACACTCCTACTCCGAACTAATGACAGTCTGGATATGTATTATCTTAATCTGCAGAATGGGATAGTTCAGCTATTTCATTGAGCTCTCCATCTGATACTGATCTGCAGGGTTTGAAAAATATTATCTCAATATTCACATCTCATGATCTCAACTCATGCTATTGCATAGTTTCAGGGGTACGGACTGCCCTCTGATACTTCAGCCATGTGTGAGCGTGACGGGTGAGCATCAGCAGGCTATTTATTCTGAGATCGGGCTAAACAGCTCAGATCAAAATGAAAGAAAAATCAAATAAAAGGTGTTTTGAAGCAGAGGCATAACCTAATAAAATACATTTATATAATGCTAGAATCATTTGTAACAAAATGACTGAAGATGCTCACACAATAATTATAGATGAGGAAGGCCCATTTAGTAGTTCTTTCAGCCATCCAAAAAGACACTATAGTGCACTCTTCCAATTGTTCAATAATTCCAGGGTTTTCACTTCCGCTACTCTACCCAGAAATCCATTCCATTTATTGATCACTTTGTGTGATGGTCTTCCTAATAGGTTCAAACTTGTAAAAGGTAAATTTAATACTATGTTCTACTCAACTTAGTTGGAAATAATTTTCCAAATTTACCTTATCCATACCATTTACTATCTTAGGCACCTCAATAAAGTCACTGCTCAGTCACCACCTTTCAAGACTGAAAAGCCCATGTTTCTCCAGTCTTTGCTCATCACTCAGACCTCTAACATTAGTAGCCAGCCTTGCAGCTCATCTCTGTACTGCTTCCAGCTCGTTAATATATCCCCTGTATTTTGGTGACCAGAACTTCAGTTACTCCCAAGATGTGGTCTGCCTAGACCACTATAGTTTGAGCATGATTTTCTCTGACTTATACCCTACTATTGTGGCTACACAGTTCAGCATTCCATTCATTGTTTTGCAGTGGTGGGTCATGTTGAGAGTCTAATAAGATTCCTTGATCTTTCAGCTTCAACATTAGTCATTTCAGGTGCATTCATAGCACAGTCCTGCTTGTAATGGAGCTGTCCCCAACATAGATGATCACCTATTTTTACTTGTGCGCAACACTTTACACTTGCCTGTATTACATTTCAACAGTTACGGTTCAGCCCACACATTTTGTCCAGTTCACTTTAGAATCATAGAATAGTACAGCATGGAAGGAGGCCATTTGGCCCAGAGTGCACCGGCTCTTTCGAAGAGCAATCGAGTGAGTCCCATTCCCCTGCTCTTTCCCTGTATCCCCTACAATTTTTTCTCCCAAGTATTTATCCAATTCCCTTTTGAAGGCTACTAGTGAATCTGTATCCACCATCAGGCAATGCATTCCAGATCCTATCCACTCGTTGCGTAAAAAAAAGTTTTTCACGTCGCTGCTGGTTCTCTTGCCAATCATAAATCTGTGCCCTCTGGTTATCGACCCATCAGCCATTGGAAACAGCTTCTCTTTATTTACTCTATATAGTCCCTTCCTGATTTTGAACACCTATCAAATCTCCTCTTAGCCTTCTCTGCTTAAAGAGAACCCCAGCTTCTCCAGTCTATCCACTTAACTGTAATCCCTCATACCATTCTAGTAAATCTCTTCTATACCCTCTCTAAAGTGTGTTACCCAGAATTGGACACAATACTCCAGCTGGGGCAAAACTAGTGTTTTATATAGGTATAGTATAACTTCCTGGCTTGCCAGCAGCCACAGTATTTTGCTTTATTAACCAATCCTGCCACCTTCAAAGATTTCTGCACAAACACCCCCAGGACTCCTATTGCACCCCCTTTAAAACTACCATTTAGCATGTATTGTGTCTCCTCATTCATCCCACCAAAATATATCGCCTCACACTTTACTGCAGTGAATGTCATCTGCCATATGTCCACCCATTCCACCAGCCTGTCTGTCCTCATGAAGTCTATTACTATCTTCCTCCGTGTTTGACAAGTTTTGTGTCATCTGCACTCCCAAGTCATTAACATATAACAAAAACAGCAGTGGTCCTAGTATTAAACCTTGAACTCCACTGTATACCTCCCTCCAGTCTGGAAAAACAGCCATTCACCACAACACCATTCCTTAGCCAATTCTGTATCTATGCTGCTACTGCCTCTTATCCCATGGGTTTCAAATCAATGCCTTTTCAAAGTCAACCCCACTGCCCTTATCCACCCTGTTACCTCATCAAAACACTCAATCAAGTTAGTAATTTGTAACCCTAACCTAATTTGTAGTTTGAGCTGCCCGGAGTTCAGTGCCACTCCTAGTTTGGTTATCTGCAAATTAGAAGCAATACTGATCCCTGCGCATTTGATTCAGCACTCCCTTCTCCCATAGCCTTAAGTACCTGCTGTTTCCCACCCATCAGCCAAGAATACTTCCAGTATTTACGAAAGGTCTTCAACCTGAAAAGTTAACTGTTTCTCTCTCCACGGATGCTGCCTAGCCTGCTGAGTTTTTCCAGCGTTTTCTGTTATAGCCAAGAATGCTACATGTTTGCAGGGGGAGGGTGCAGTGCAGAAGGGTTGCTATGAGGAAGGGGGTAGGAATGAGTGCTAGAGACAAAACTGGGGGAAAAAACCTACTCTAGACACAGAATTAACAGTCCAAGGAGCTAATGGATCATTATGCATTTCTATACTCAATAGTTAAGGGGCTGATATCTCTATTCTAGGAGCCTTGCAACTATGTGCATAGAGGTTCCTAGCAGTGTGGCATTTCCATGTGCACGGTTAAGGGTGTCTGAGCCCCGATGGGGAATCCTTTTGGTAAGTAAATGGATTAGACTTAAACGTTCCGCCAACAAGGAACCAGTATCAAACACCCACCTGCTTCATTAGGGAATAAGTTTGTGCCAGAGTAGAGGGACTGTTAGTTCAGATTTATCCAACTTAGCTGCAGAACTGAGTGAAAGACACAGTAAACAAGGTAAGGAAGTCATCATTCTCCACTTAAGACAAAAATTGTAAAGACATTGAATTTTGCTCCATATTAATTGCACGTACAGAATCCGCTTTATTTCTCAGCATTAACACAAAGCTGAAGTAGCCATGGTTCACTATTGCATATCTCCAGCTGTTAATATACACCTATTGGAGATCCCCCATCATTTATTTTGAAAGGATACCAACAGAAGGGCAAAGCGAAGAAAAATAATTTACAATGTACATCATAAAATATAGCACTTATTGTATAGAAACAGATGCACAGTGAAATTCTTTACAACCATAGTTGCAATTAAGATGCTGAGTTTCTGGAAGATAAAGTACACCATCACCCACGAGTCATTCCAGCTGCAATCCCCATCTCATCCTCCTGTTGACTCATCTAGGATTCAAAGAGTAAAGATGGTAAAATTAAATAATTGGTATGAGATTTTAATTAATTCCAGGGATGTGGGCAGAACAGGCAAGGCCAGCTTTTATTGCCCATCCCTAATTGCCCTTGGTGGTGGTGAGCTACTGCCTTGTACCACTGCAGTCCTGTGGTGAAGGTACTCCCATTGTGCTGTTGGGGAGTGCCAGGATTTTGACCCAGCAACTATGAAGGAACAGCATTATATATTTCCAAGTCAGGATGGTGTGTGACTTGGAGGGGAACTTGGAGGTGATGGTGTTCCCATGCACCTGCTGCCCTTGTCCTTCTCAGTGGTGGAGGTCACGGGTTTGGGAGGTGCTGCAGTGCATCTTGTAGATTGTGCACACTAGCCAGTGCACCGGTAGTGGCAGGAGCGGGCTGGATTACTAGTCCAGTAACAACCACTATGCTACCGTTCCCGTGATGTGGTTAACTTGGGTCAGTGGTAGCATTCTTGCCTATGACAAAAGGTTGAGGAATAAAGCCCCACTCCAGGACTTAACAATCTTAGCTTACACTTATGACATTAAATGGCAAGCTTGTCTGCCAGTTTAGGTGGCTGTAAAAGACCCCATGGTGCTATTTAAAGAGCTGCGTGTGCTCCTGATTTCCTGGACAACATTATTTCCAAAACCAATTAACTGATTATTCATCTCAGTTGCAGTTTGTGGGCAAATTAACTGCTGCACTGAATCACACATGCTTGAAATAATCAGCACAGTACTCTTATGTTCTCTATGCAGGGGAGTTATTACCCAGTGTCCTGGCCAATAGTTGTCCCTCAATCAACATAACATAAAAACAGATTATCTGGTCATTATCACATTGCTGTTTGTGGGAGCTTGCTGTGCACAAATTGGCTGCCGCATTTCCCACATTACAACAGTGACTACACGCCAAAAAAGTACTGGCTGTAAAGCGCTGAGATGTCCGGTGGTCATGAAAGGCGCTATATAAATGTAA
Organism: Squalus acanthias; assembly: GCA_030390025.1. Lineage (NCBI taxonomy): Eukaryota > Metazoa > Chordata > Chondrichthyes > Squaliformes > Squalidae > Squalus > Squalus acanthias. The sequence continues at coordinate 1,392,221 of CM059447.1, read as the reverse complement.
ATCATCTTTCTTTCAGATGATGATTCAGAACATAGAATAAGGCAGCATTAAATTTAATGTATGTTTTGTTTGTTCGATTGCCAATAGGTACATAGAAATTACAGTATGGAAACAGGCCGTTTGTCCCAAGCAGTCCATGTTGGGTTTTAGTCCTCCAAATGAGTAGCCCAAATCCAGTGTTCCCATAGCCCTTTACTTCAACCACCTCTTACAAATTGACAGTCCCTCTGCAGAGACTGAGTGCATCCCACAGCATCAAACCCTTTTTTTTTAAAAAAAGTTCCTTCTGCTCTCTACTCTAAAATGTGCCCCCTTCCCCAACCATTGGGAACAGACAACAATTTCAACCTCTGTCACATCCCTGCATGGAGATATAACTGAACATTTTAATTTACCTATTAGCAGTGCTTCTCTTTCTACCGGTTGGCATTGCAGATTTTATAATTCATAATCTAGAAGAAAATTCAAATTTACCACACGGGAAGCAAGGTCACCTAGAAACAAACACCAGTGTAGGTTTACTGACTAGAATCAGATCCTAGTTGTCTTCATCTGCATCAGAAACATAACACGTATAAAGAATCATCATCATCATGCAGTCAAACACAGGCCCTGAATTTGCAGCCAGCAGCGAAGCAAAGGCATTTGCTGCTGGCCCCCAAGTATGCTTCGCACGGGGCTCTCTCAATTCCTGTGTTGAGAACTTGGGGTTTTCCGACCTAGAATTCAATTCTACAGAAATTAATAGGGATGCCCTTGTGCGCAATGCTGTGATGTGACATCAACAGCCAAGCAGAAGGCAGAATTCTCAGACAGCGAACAAGGAAGTGGGTAAGCTCTTAAAATTTTAACTTTGAGTTAGAGAGAGCAAAAGAAAGATTGGGGTTCTCACATGGGGAAAAGACAAACCTAAAATAATTTTTTAATTATTAAAATTGGTCAAATTTCACTGAACAAAATTCAGATTAGTTTTCTAGGCCCTCAATAGTTGTTAAAGCCCCAGTTACACCTAATCCCTGTGGGTCAAACTTTTAGTGAGGAATTTAACAGCGCTCTTACTGCAGAAGAGCCGAAGTTTGTCGGTTTCAATGATTGACGAGATTTTGCAGATTGCCGGCTTTGGGGGGTGGCGTACATGGCACAGCCTGTTTCAGAGCTGAGTGACAGACCGTAACTTGCAGTCAGTTTCAAAGGCGGCATGACGGCATACTCTTGCCGCCATACCAACCGCAAATTCAGGGCCATGGTCACTAACTCTGATAGTGCATCCCACAGCCTCAAACCCACTTAAGGAAGGTTCCTTCTGCTCTCTGCCCTAAATGTGTGCTCCCATAAACCACTGGGAAAACAGTCCATTTCCACCTCTAATATGAAGGGATGGGACAGAGATATAACTGAACATTTTAATTTACCTGCTATCAGTGCTTTTCCTTTCTGCAGTTTCTGCCGGTTAGGTTTGGAGATTTTTAAATTCATAATCTAGAAAAAAATTAAAATTTAGCACACGGGGAGAAAGGTCATCCAGATAGAAACAAGCACCAGTGTAGGTTTACTGACTGGAATCAGATCCTAGTTGTCTTCATCTGCATCAGAAGTCTAACACGTATAAAGAATCATCATAATCCAGTCAAACACAATCTCAATGAATGGGGGGGAAAAACTGGGAAACAAGCGAACTATATAAATGCCCCCAAATCCTGGTTGTTTTAATAATTATATAAGAAACCGCAACTGACCCCCATTTTCTTCATTCACTCACCCGCAGGGCCCGGCGCTCATCTTGGGACAGAGGTGCCTGGCAGCGGCCCGGAACACACGGACGGTCACCACTTCCATCAGCAGCTCAGCCCTCTCCCTGCGGCGAGCTGGATCCGGCAAACAAGCCCCAACCCGGGTGACAGGACATTGCGGGCCCGGGCCGGCGACTCTGCAAAGCTAAACCGAAAACAGATGTTTTAATATCATAAACTTCAAGCGTTTAAATCACGATATGAAACATTTCTCAGAACGATCACTCTTTTTATAACATACCGAGTGAGACCGTTGGGTGAAACAGCTCCTCACCGGGCCGATGCGGACGGATTTCCTTCACCCACTCAACCGCTCGCGTCTTCAACCGACTCATGGCCGCCAGCGCCAGGTATAGGACACTTTCACCATGACGCACTTCCTATGCCAGCCCAACCCCATCCGGTTCTACACTTGCTTCCAAGGGTGGCACAGTGCTTATGTTACTGGACCAGTAATCCAGAGACCTGGTCTAATGATCATCAACCCACCACAGCAGCTGGGGAATTTAAATAAATCTGGAATAAAAAGCTAGTCTCAGTAATGGTGAAATAAAAACAGAAAATGCTGGAAATACTCAGCAGGTCAGGCAGCCAGCATCTGTAGGGAGAGAAACAGAGTTAATGTTTCAGGTCGATGGCCCTTCGTCAGAACTGGAAAAAGTTGGAGACGTAACAGGTTTCTGAGCAAGTGTAGGGGCAGGGAAAGGGGGGAGGAACTCTGTTTCTCTCTCTACAGATGCTGCCTGACCAGCTGAGTATTTCCAGCATTTTCTGTTTTTATTTCAGATTTCCAGCATCCGCAGTATTTTGCTTTTGTATCAGTAATGATGAACCATGTAATTACTGGATTGTCGTAAAACTAATTCGCTAATGTCCTTTAGGAAAGGACATCTGCTGTCCTTACCCTGTACGTGACTCCAGACCCACAGCAATGTGGTTGACACTTAACTGCCCTCTGAAGTGCCTAGCAAGCCACTCAGTTGTCAAAAAGGTGGCTCACCACCACCTTCTCGAGGGCAATTAGGGATGGGCAATAGATGCTGGCCATGCCAGAAACGCCCACATCCCGTGAATGAGTAAATGCGCTGGAATGACTGATAGTTCACGGGTGAATGATTAATAGTGTACAAACCCAAATATATGGTTGAACCACAGAGCCTTAGAAAGTCTCAACTTCAATCTTTACTGGAGGCTTAACGAGTAAAAGTCCAAAATGAGACTGGACTTTGTGAAATTGCAGTTAAATTAGCTTCAAAAAAATCTGAATGTTCTATGAGAGATGCCTTGCATAGGATAAGGTTGGAGGTATGTATGCTGTAATATGGGTTCAGGTACCCACCCTGCATTTAAAATATGCCAGCATAGTGGACAAAGGACAAAATATAGGAGCATTTTGAATTATTACTATTAACATATTAGTTACAGTTCATTTTTAGCAAGTGTTGACTCACTCATGTCAAACAGTTCAATGGAGTAGAATTTCCCTTTCCAGAAAGGCTGCTGAATAGCCTAATTTTCTTAAAACCCATAACCACTACTTAATTTACAACAAAAGCTTGCATGTATATAGCGCCTTTCACAACCTCAGGACATCCCAAAGCACTTTACAGCCAATGAAGTACTTTTGAAGTGTAGTCACTGTTTTAAGGTAGGAAACACGGTGCCAATTTGTGCACAGCAAGCTCCCACAAACAGCAAAGTGATAATGGCCAGATAATCTGTTTTTAGTGATGTTGATTGTGGGATAAATATTAGCCCAGGACACCGGGGAGAACTCCCCTGCTCTTCTTCAAAATAGTACCATGGGATCTTTTCAGTCCACCTGAGAGGGCAGACGGGGCCTCGGTTTAATGTCTCATCCGAAAGACGGCACCTCCGACAGTGCAGCACTCCCTCAGTACTGGCACTGGAGTGTCAGCCTAGATTTTTGTGCTCAAGGCTCTGGAATGGGATTTGAACCCACAACCTTGTGACTCAGAGGCGAGAGTGCTACCCACTGAGCCATGACTGACACCTTTAAAGTAGAAAAGTGTTCCAAGGCACTTCACAGAGCCATAATCAGAATCAGAAAAAATGGACACCGAGGCAAAGAAGGCAATATTAGGAGGGGAAAGAATTGGGTTTTAAGGAGGGTCTTAAAGGAAGAAAGGGAGATAGCGAGGCAGAGGGGTTTAGGAGGGAATTCCAGTGTGTGGCCTAGACGGCTGAAGGCATGTTGCCAATGATGGGGCAAAAGAGGAGCTAATTTACAAGAGGCTGGAGGAAGAGGAACAAAGAGTTGGGGGTTACAGAGATAGAAAGGGGTGAGGCAATGAAGAGATTTAAACAATAAGATGAGGATTTAAGTTGGGGGACCAGGAGCAAATGTAGGTCAGCAAGGACAGGGATAGATGGGTGAACAGGACCTGGTGCAAGATAGGATACGGGCAGCATGGCGGGTGGTGGATGGTAAGCCAGTGAGGAGAGCGTTGGAATAGTTGAGTCTGGAGGTGACAAAGGCATGGATGAGTGTTTCAGCAGCAGATGAGCTTAGGCAGAAGCAGAGACAGGCATAAGTAGAAGTAAGCAGTATTTGTGATGGAGAAGATATGGGGTTGGAAGCTCAGCTTAGGCTCAAATAGGATGCAGAAGTACTGAAAAGTCTGGTTCCATCTCAGACAATGGCTGGAGAGGGAGATGGAATCAGTAACAAGAGTAGGGAGTTTGTGGCGGTGGCTGAGGATGCTAGCTTCAGTCTTTCCAATATTTAACTGGAGGAAATTGTGACTTATCCAAGACTGGATGTCAACAAGCAACTGAGACCACTGAGGCAGTGGAGGGATCAAGAGAGGTGCTGGAGAGGGGGTGGTGACTTTGGTGGTGTCCTGTACTCTACTCTAGGATGACACAAAACTTGGAAGTATATTGAACAGTGATAGACTTCAAGAGGATATAGACAGGCTGGGCAGACATGTGACAGATGAAATTTAATGCAGAAAGTGCAAAGTGATACATTTTGGTAGGAAGAACGAGGAGAGGCAATATAAACTAAAGGGTACAATCCTAAAGGAGGTGCACAAATCGTTGAAGGTGGCAGGGCAGGTTGAGAAAGCGGTTAAAAAAGCATACGGGATCCTGGGCTTCATAAACAGAGGCATAGAGTACAAAAGCAAGGAAATTATGATGAACGTTTATAAAACACTGGTTCGGCCTCAACTGGAGTATTGTCTCCAATTCTGGGCACCGCACTTTAGGAAGGATGTGAAGGCCTTAGAGAGGGTGCAGAAAAGATTTACAAGAATGGTTCCAGGGATGAGGGACTTCAGTTACGTGGATAGACTGCAGAAGTTGGGGTTGTTCTCCTTAGAGCAGAGAAGATTGAGAGGAGATTTGATAGAGGTGTTCAAAATCATGATGGGTCTAGACAAAGTAGATAGAGAGAAACTATTCCCATTGGCGGAAGGGTTAAGAACCAGGTGATTGTCAGAAGAACCAAAGGCAACATGAGGAAAAACTTTTTTACGCAGCGAGTGGTTAGGATCTGGAATGCACTGCCTGAAAGGGTGGTGGAGGCAGACTTAATTGTGGCTTTCAAAAGGGAGTTGGATAAGTACCTGAAGGAAAAAAAATTGCAGGGCTACGGGAAAAGGGCGGGGGAGTGGGACTAGCTGAAGTGCTCTTGCAGAGAGCCGCATGGGCCCGATGGGCCGAATGGCCTCCTTCTGTGCTGTAACCATTCTATGATTTAGCTCACCTTGGTTTCTCAAGAAACAAATTATCCTAAATTTACAATAACTTTCATTTATATATCTCTTTTAATGGACATTGCCATTGTAGGTGGAACCTGACCCTGTATCTGCAGACGATGTTGCCAAGGGGCAGCACGTAGATAAGGAAGAAGAGGGAGCCGAGGATGGATCATTGGTGACTCCAGAGGTAATGGTGCAGGGTTGGCAGAGAAGCCATTTCTAGAGATGCTGTGACAATGATCAGATAGCTAAGAGTGGAACCAAGAGAGGGCAGTCGCATTGAGCTGGACAGTGGAGGAGAGGTATTGGAGGAGGAGGACCGTGTCAAAGCCTGCAGAGACAATGAGGAGGGATAATGCACCATGGTCATGGTCAAAGAAAATGCAATTTATGACTCTAAGGTCATTTTGGTGCTGTGGTCACAACGGAAACTTGATTGAAGAGATTCAAACATGAACACAATTACCTGATCTCAACTGCTGCTTTCAACTTTGGTAGTTCCTGTACTCTAGGATTTCACTCACCTAGGTTTCTCAGTTTACAATAACTTTCATTTATATAACTCTTTTATTGGAACAAAGTATCCCAAAGCACTTCTAAGTTGTGGATCAGACCCAAGCAGGTGGCTTAAGGCAAAGTCACAAGTTTTAAAGAGGTTTTAAAGGTGGGGCAGGATGTAGTGAGGTGGAGGGGTTTGGGGAGAGAGTTCCAGAGTGTGGAGGGCAAGATGGCTGAAGCTTCTGCTACTGATAGTAGAGCAGAGGGAGAAGGGAAAGGCATTGCACAGTGGACCAAAGTTAGAAGAGTGGAGGGTGTGAGCAAGGACATGAACTAGAGGAGATTCTAGAGTGGTGTGAGAGTGTGTAGGGATGTGTAGAATTTTAAAGACTTGAGGGACAGGGAAACATTGGAGGTTGGAAAGGAGAGGGATGATAAGTTGCTTTTTACTCACATCCATGAATTCCATCACAAGCAGCAATTATCCACCCTTTTCAGTTAGTGCTAACAGGTAAAGGAGGTACATCTGACAAACATTATAACAATTCCAATGTTGCACTTATTACCCCCCTCCCTCTAAAAGCCTACCCTTGATCCTGTGTTCTGTCCAACATTCACCCTATCGAACATCCCTTTCCTCTGCAAGGATCTTCCACATATCAGTATCTCCTAACTCCCTGCTCACCTCTCCAATTGCTCCTTGTTCAGAATCCTTTCAGTCCAGTTTCTGCCTAGTCCACGACACTGAGGCTGCTCTGGTCAATGTCACCAATGATATCCTTTATAATTGGAACCACACTGTGCTCTTTGTCCTCCTCGATATCTCTGTGGCATTCAACACAGTTGACCACTCCATCCATCTCCATCATCTAGCCTTTGTGGTTTATCTCCATGGCACTAGTATTGCTTGGTTCCACTACTATCTACCCCAATGTAGCCAGCACATCTCTTGAAACGGCTTCTCCTCCTGCCCCTTCGCAGTCACCTCCAGAGTGTCCCAAAGTTCCATCCATGTCCCTGTCTTTTTCTATGTCTAGATGCTGCCTCTCAGTGACATTATCCATAGGTATTGCAGCAGCTCCATATGTATTCTGACAATTCCCATCTCTACCTTTCTGCCACCAACCATGACTCAATGATCACCACTGTTGTCTATCCTCTTGTCCATTAAGTTGTCAAAGAGCAACTCAACATCAGCAAGATATCTGTAAAGAGAAATCTGTTGAAGTTTCAGGTGTGGATTCCCTTCACCAGTTCTAACCAAGGGTCTGCACCCAAAACCTTAAACTATGTTTTCGCTTTACAGATGCTGACAGACCTTCCATGCGTTTACAGCAGTTTCTGTTTTTATTTCAGATTTCCAGCATTTTCAGTTTCCCCCCCCTTTTTATTGCTACCTTCCTCTGTTGCTAAAGCTGCTTCCAAGAAGCTCAGTTTCCTTTTTTTGTGCCAAACACTTATTTTCCTCTTTACTCTCTATAAAGCCCAAGTCTGCCAAAACTGAATATTGCTCCCCTATCTTGGGATGCTCTTCAAACACCTCTTTTGCACTGCTGGACAAGATAGAAGACGTCATCTGATGAGCAATTTCTTTCTCACCTCAAGTCTCTAATCTCTCTCTCCCCCTCCTTCTACTATCCATGATCCTGAGCTTTCCTTTATTGTTCCTTTCAATACTCTTTCTCCACACTCCATCATCATGTATGTTCTTATGACTAGTAAGGGCCTCAAGGGATATGGCGATAGGGCCGGTGAATGGAGTTGAGGCAGAAGATCAGCCATGATCTCATTGAATGGCGGAGCAGGCTCGAAGGGCCGAATGGCCTACTCCTGCTCCTATTTCTTATGTTCTTATGTTCTCATGTTAAAAGCAAAATTCAAGAATGAAGAAGTGAAAAGAGTCTTCAATTCTCCACAATTGAAGAAATAGCAAAAATCAAATTGCAGATGTTTATTTCCCCATAGAAACAAGATATCTAAACAATAGTTAGACAGTTTCTTACATCTCGTCTTTCTCTTTGAAATTACTTGACAAATTATTCTTGCCAGTCTTCATTTCAAGCTTATTTAATATGCAGTTGTCACTAAGGAGACAAAAAGCCTCATAGCTTTTGAAAAGATACAAGATTGGACAGATAGGGTAAAGCTACCCAAACTGGTTTATGGTGTAATTTAACACCTCAATAGTTAGACTACTGACCTTATCATCACTGCCAGATATCCATTATTCTGTTACGTACACAGAAAAAGACAATTCAAATCAGTTCTCAAAAGCGTTCATATGTGTGGAAGTGCCCAGTTTCAGTCTGAAAAGAAGAACTATTTTAGAAACTGGAAGTGAAAGAAGCTGTGAAACTGACTATATCTGTTTACAGATGTTTCATTTGAAACTACTTCAAAACTGTTCTGGGGGTCAGACAGAAAACCTTATTTTGATTTCCTTATTACCATAAATTGGAAATCCCTCAATTGGATTTCATGCAACTCACAAACATTCTGACTAGATACAAACCCTAATGGAGTAAGTTATGATCTACAGCTCACTTACTGGTGACTTTACCCACAATTTTCTATCAGCAACAAAAATTGAATTGCTTTCTCTTAGGGGAGACATCACCTTGCAAAATCAAGGTGTTTCAAGATAAAATCAACATAAATTAAATACTCTTACTGCATTCTAGGTCACCTGCCACAGTTTTTAAGTGATGTGACAAAGCCTGAATTATTACCTCCTTGACTTTAACGTTCAAATTGTATCTTTGATCCTGGGTCAGATTGGTTCATTGATTTGAATAATAAATGTTCCCTGTTGCATAAAGAACTGGTTTATTCCTTTGTGAAAATATTGAACTAATGAACTACAAACATAATAAAAAGTAAAAAACTGCAGATGCTGGAAATCGGAAAGAAAAACAGAAAATGCTGTAAATGCTCAGCAGGTCAGGCAGCATCTGTGGAGAGAACAGATAAGTTAATATTTCAGAAGTGGTGTGGACTCTTCGTTAGAACAGAATGAACAAACCTGTTTAACTTGCACATTCAAAATGCTTTTCTAGCTCACTAGACAAACTTGTATATTTTATCTTGGAGAGATCTGTCTTCTATATTGATGGAAATTTCTGCACCTTCTTCCTGTTTTAAATGTATCTATAATTATGTTTTGTTTGAGAAATGACACAGCTTAGCGTCCCCAAGAGCTGCTGTTTGTGACATATGTGGTTAAAAAGCAGGAGCATGAAGTCAAAAAGATTTGTTTGAAACCTAGTGACCCAAACAAAAGCATGTGCTGGAGGTCAAAAGGAGGCTGAATTGACAAAGGAGTAACTAGAACTTGTGTTTATCAATTTCAGACATTTGGTCTAAACCAGAAATCATGTTCATTAAGAGTTATTAAAAGCCAAACTGAACATTCTTTTTGTGTTTTGTCATTTTACACTTTAAATGTTTGCTGATTATTATGCTTTATGCTGTGATTGGTTTATAAATAAAACTACTAGTTGCTTTAGCCTATATTGTGGTATAATATGCAGCATTTCAAGAAAAGTAAATCCAGTAAACTGATTTCTGCAAGTAGGGTAATTGTTAGCCCCTTTGGTACACATGGCAAGGGTAAAGTATAGAAAAAAATAGATCATCTGAATCCGGGGGACACAGACCCTCTTACACAAGTTACTGTTTGAGACAACAGTATGAAAAATCTCAAAACTGTAACAGATGGATACAGTTTACTTTCTTGTTTCCTGCCTAAACCTCTCCGTCTCTCTCTCCTCCTTTAAGACGCTCCTTAAAACCTACCTCTTTGACCAAGCCCTGTCCTAATATCTCCTTATGTGGCACGGTGTCAAATTTTGTTTGATAATCGCTCCTGTGAGGTGCCTTGGGATGTTTTACTACGTTAAAGGAGCTATATAAATACAGATAACTTCAGATATCCAGCATCCGCAGTATCTTGCTTTTCTACATAAATGCAAGTCGTTGTTGTTTAAGTCTATGGTATGTTGGCTGTTAACTGGAGAGCGATTATCGTATTGTAACCATAAGTCAAATATACAGATAATATTTTAAAGTTTTTAAATGCTAAGGTTTCTTCAAATGATCTTAAGTCAAAAAATCTTATATTTTAAGAACAAAACTGTTAGCTGCATGGAGACCAGAACAAAGTTATTTTATATGTTAAAATTAGTATTTTAATTTAATTGAATGGAGATGACCCAACCCCCAAAAATTGAATCCATGATTTATTCGCAACTACAGCTGTATCTATATAGAAAGACAGAGAAGTTACAGCACAGAAACAGACCATTTGTCTCAACCAGTCTGTGTCAACGTTTACCCTCCATGCAAGCAAATAGTTCTAATTATATTTACCCACCCTGTTTCAACATCCCTTCAAACCCTTTTCCTTCATCACATTATCACATTGCTGTTTGTGGGAACTTGCTGTGTGCAAATTGGCTGCTGCGTTTCCTACATCTTCAAAAAGTACTTCATTGGCTGTGAAGCGCATTGGGATGTCCTGAGGTCATGAAGGATGCAAGTCTTTCTTTTTTCTGTTGTAATGCAGAAAACAGATAGAAGGTTGAACAGATAGGACACTGTTATTTTACTTACCTAAAGTAAAGCTACCAAACTGGTTTATGGTGTAATTTAACACCTCAATAGTTAGACTACTGCGCTGTAAGCACTGGCAGTTAGCCACCAGACAGGTGTCCCTTTGAACACAACAATTAGGAGCAGGAGTAGGCCATACGGCCCCTCGAGCCTGCTCCACCATTCAATAAGATCACGGCTGACCTTCGACCTCAAATCCACTTTCCCGCCCGATCTCCATATCCCTTGATTCCCCAAGAGTCCAAAAATCTATCTATCCCAGCCTTGAATATACTCAATGATTCAGCATCCACAGCCCTTCGGGGTAGAGAATTCCAAAGATTCACAGCCTTGGAGTGAAGAAATTCCTCCTCATCTCAGTCCTAAATGGCTGACCCCTTATCCTGAGACTGTGCCGCCTAGTTCTAGACTCTCCAGCCAGGGGAAACAACCTCTCAGCATCTACCCTGTCAATCCCCCTCAGAATCTTGTATGTTTCAATGAGATCACCTCTCATTCTTCTTAAACGCCAAAGAGTATAGGCTCAATCTCTCCACATAGGACAACCCTCTCATCCTAGGAATCAATCTAGTGAACCCTCGTTGCACCGCCTCCAAGGCAAGTGAGCGGACCTGCGGCAGGAACGGAGTCAGAGACCGGGGATAAAGGCAGCACGGAGCAGAGACCTGGGAGTCTGAGCAAGCGGACCTGCGGGGGGAACGGAGTCAAAGACCGGGGATAAAGGCAGCACGGAGCAGAGACCTGGGAGTCTGAGCGAGACAGTCGGCAAGCGACACAACGAAGGAGTGACGTCAGAATTCAAAGGTGTCGCTGGCACAAGGGAGCTCAGAGGTGAGTATCGGGTGAGTATTTGTGATAAGTTTTTTTTTGTTCTGTTTTCAGTATATTTCTGCTAAGTAGTTCATAGCCTATCTAATAGAAGGAAGTGCTGATTGGTGGGTAGCTGTTGAGTGTTTCTTGTTAAATTAACTCCATAGTCTGGTAAATAGAGGCATGGCAGGGCAGCTCAGTCCCGTGATTTGCACATCCTGTGCCATGTGGGATATCCTGGATGCTTCTTGCGGTCTGGACGACCACGTGTGCAGGAAGTGTCGCCAACTGCAGCAACTTGAGCTCCGGGTTTCAGAGCTTGAGCGGCAGCTGGAGTCACCACAGTGCATCTGCGAGGCTGAGAAATACTTGGAAAGCACGTTTCTAGAAATGGTCACCCCGCAGCCTCAGAATGTGCAGGCAGAGAGGGAATGGGTGACCGCCAGGCAGAGAAGGAGAACCAGGCAGGTAGGGCAGGAATCCCCAGAGTGCATCTCGCTCGCTAACCGGTTCACGGTTCTGGAGACTGGTGGGGGTGATAGCTCCTCTGGAGAGAGCAGCCAGAGCCAAGGCCACGGCACCACGGGTGGCTCAGCTGCACAGGGGGGGGGGGAGGAAGAAGAGTGAAAGAGCAATAGTGATAGGGGATTCATTAGTTAGGGGAACAGATAGGCGTTTCTGTGGACGCAGACGTGACTCCAGGATGGTATGTTGTCTCCCTGGTGCCAGGGTTAAAGATGTCACTGAGCGGCTGCGGAACACTCTGAGGGGGGAGGGTGAACAACCAGAGGTCGTTGTCCATATCGATACCAACGACATAGGCAGACAGAGAGCTGAGGTCCTGCAGGCAGACTACAGGGAGCTAGGAGAGAGATTAAAAAGCAGGATCTCAAAGGTAGTAATCTCCGGATTACTCCTGGTGCCACGTGCTAGTGAGTACAGGAATAGGAGGATAGAACAGATGAATGCGTGGCTGGAGAGATGGTGCAGGAGGGAGGGCTTTAGATTCCTGAGGCATTGGGGAAGGTGGGGACCTGTACAAGCCGGACGGGTTACACCTCAACAGAGCCGGGACCAATATTCTCACGAGGAGGTTTGCTAGTGCTGTTGGGGGAGGGTTTAAACTAGCTTGGCAGGGGGATGGGCACCAGCATATAGGGGTAGAAAAGATGAATAAGGTGCATAAAGAGGGAGTGTGTTGGATAGTACTAGAGAAGAAAGTAGTATTAGAGGCGGTAGTATTCAAAAATGGGTTTAGAATGCATGTACATAAACGCACAAGGTGTGGTGAATAAGGTTGGTGAGCTACAAGCACAATTAGCAGTGTGGCAATATGATGTTGTGGCAATAACCGAAACGTGGCTTAAAAACGGTGAGGACTGGGCACTTAATATTCAAGGGTACAAGGTGTTCAGAAAAGATAGGGAAGGAAAAAAGGGAGGTGGGGTGGCAGTGCTGATTATGGAAGTGTTGGAAAGGGAGGATGTTCTTGAGGGGACAAGAACAGAATCCATTTGGTTAGAGTTGAGGAGCAAAAAGGGTATGATCACACTATTGGGGGTATTCTACAGGCCTCCAAATAGTGAGAGGGAGGTAGAGGAGCAAATCTGCAGGGAAATCACAGAGATATGCAAGAGCTATATTGAGTGGTGATATTGGGGGACTTTAATTACCCAAATATCGATTGGGATAATGCTAGGGTAAAGGGACAGGAGGGGGAGGAATTTCTGAAATGTGTTCAGGAGAATTTCCTTGACCAGTACGTTCTTGGCCCAACTAGGAAGGAGGCATTGCTAGATCTGGTGCTGGGGAATGAGGTGGGCCAGGTCGACCAAGTGTCTGTGGGAGAACACTTGGGTACGAGTAATCATCGTATCATAAGATTTAGATTAGCAATGGAGAGGAGCAAGGAACAATCTAGAGTGGGACTTCTAAACTGGAATAGGGCTAACTTCAGTGGGATGCGAAAGGATCTAGCCAGGGTAAAATGGAACCAAAGACTGACAGGAAAAACTGTAATGGAACAATGGGAGATCTTTAAGGAGGAGATGTTCTAAGTACAGGCTAGGTACATTCCAACAAGAGGCAAGGGTAAAGGAACCAAAGCAAGAGCTCCTTGGATGATGAGGGAGATAGAGAAGAAGATGAAACAAAGAAAGAGGGTGTATGATGCATGTCAGGTGAATTCTTCAAGGGAGAACCAGACCAAATACAATAAGTCGAGAGGGGAAGTGAAGATGAAAATAAAATTGGCAAAGAGAGAATATGAGAGTAGAATGGCGGTTAACATAAAAGGAAACCCAAAAATCTTCTACTGGCATGTAAACAGTAAGCGGGTAGTAAGAGGCGGGGTGGGGCCTATTAGAGACAAAGAAGGTGATATATGCTTAGGGGCGCAGGGCAAGGCTCGAATACTCAATGAGTACTTTGTATCGGTGTTTACTAAGGAGGTGGATGCTGACAAAATATTGTAGAAGTGGAAAAGGTAGAAGCAATGGAAGGGGTGAAAATTGATAGACAGGATGTACTAGAAAGGCTGGGTATGCTTAGAGTGGATAAGTCGCCTGGTCCAGATGGCTTGCATCCCAGGTTGCTAAAGGAATTGGGGGAGGAGATAGTGGAAGGGCTTGCCATAATTTTCCAATCTTCCCTAGATGTGGGGGAGGTGCCTGAGGATTGGAAAGTGGCAAATGTGACACCATTGTTCAAGAAAGGGTGTAAGGACAATCCTAGTAACTACAGGCCGGTCAGTTTAACATCAGTGGTGGGTAAAGTTTTAGAAACAATAATCAAGGAAAGAATTAATGGGCACTTGGAGAGGTTTAAGCTAATTAAGGAGAGCCAACACGGATTTGTAAAAGGCAGATCGTGTTTGACTAATCTAATTGAATTTTTTGATGAAGAAACAGGGAGGATTGATGAAGGGAATGCAATGGATGTTGTCTACATGGATTTTCGGAAGGCGTTTGACAAAGTACCACATAGAAGGCTGGTTAACAAAATTGAGGCTCATGGAATAGGTGGGTCAGTGGCAGCTTGGATAAGGAACTGGCTTAAGGACAGAAAACAGCGAGTTGTTATAAATGGCTGTTTTTCAGACTGGAAGATGGTAGACAGTGGTGTTCCCCAAGGGTCAGTGCTGGGGCCACTGCTTTTTTTGATATATATAAATGACCTGGATATTGGAATACAGAGTTGAATTTCTAAATTTGCCGATGACACCAAACTTGGGTGTGTGGCAAACAGTGATGATGATACCAATCGACTGCAACAGGACATAGAAAGGCTAGCAGAATGGGCAGACAAGTGGCAGATGGAATTTAATACAGAGAAGTGTGAGGTGATGCATTTTGGCAGAAGGAACAGGGAGAGACAATATACACTTAATGGCACAGTTTTAAAGAGTGTGCAGGGACAGAGGGACCTGGGAGTTAATGTGCATAGGTCCCTGAAGGCGGCGGGACATATTGAGAGAGGGGTTAGCAAAGCATATGGGATCTTGGGCTTCATAAATAGAGGTATTGAGTACAAAAGTAGAGAAGTTATGCTGAACCTTTATAAAGCGCTGGTTAGGCCACAACTGGAGTATTGCGTCCAGTTCTGGTCACCACACTTTAGGAAGGATGTGAAGGCTCTTGAGAGGGTGCAGAGGAGATTTACCACGATGGTTCCGGGGATGGGTGATCTTAGCTACAAGGACAGGTTGGAGAAGCTGGATTTGTTTTCATTAGAGCACAGGAGGTTGAGGGGTGATTTGATAGAGGTGTACAAGATTATGACGGGTTTGGATAGGCTAGACGGGGAAAGGCTGTTCCCACTAGTTGATGGTACAAGGACTAGGGGACACAGATTTAAGATTTTGGGCAAGAGATGCAGGGGCGATGTGAGGAAAAACTTTTTTGCACAGCGAGTGGTGAGGACCTGGAATTCGCTGCCGGTGGAAGTGGAGACACTCAATGTTTTCAAGGGGAGACTGGATAGGCACTTGAGGGAAATAAACTTGCAGGGCTATGGGGATAGAGCGGGGAATGGGACTGACTGGATTGCTCGACAGAGAGCTAGCACAGACTCGATGGGCCGAATGGCCTCCTTCTGTGCCGTTATGACTCTATGACTAAGTATATCCTTCCTCAGATAAGGAGACCAAAACTGTGCACAGTACTCCAGGTGTGGTCTCACCAAGGCCCAGTACAATTGTAGCAAGACTTCCTTACTCTTGTACTTGCAATAAAGGCCAACATGGTATTTGCCTTCCTAATTGCTTGCTATTAAAGGATGATGTACATCTCCACTGGGATAGGCCCTGCACCTGCCAGTGATTGACACGCCATATGCCCCGCCCCTCAGATGTCGCTCGGTCGGGCACGCCCCTACCGGTGATTGACGCACGCCATGCCCCGCCCCCTCCGAAGGCGCGCGCCATTCCCCGCCCCCTGCCGGTGATTGACGCGCGATGGGCCCCGCCCCTGCCGGTGATTGACGTTCGGTGGTCCCCGCCCCCTGTCGGTGATTGGCGGGCTCACAGCGCTCCTCCCCCGTTCCCGCCGGGCCGGCCGCCCGAGTGACGGCGAGCGTCGAGTGAGGGAGCGGCAGGCGGAGCTTCACACACTGGGCCTTTACCGAGCCGCAGCATGGCTATGGCCGGGCACCGGCCTCGCAGGGACTCGATGCCGGCCGCCGGCCTCTTGCTGTGGTCGCTGGCGGCGCTTTGCAGCTTGCCGGGGAAGGTGAGTGCGAGGTCTGGGGGGCGTCCTGAGGCAAATCCGCAGGCTGAGGCTCGACAGCCGCAACAACAAGGCCCGGGGGGGGGAGTGGCGAGGCGAGGCTTGTGGGTTAGAAGCGGCGAGTAACCGCCGCCGAGGACTGACAGGCCTCCGCCTGGCCCAGGAATAACGAGCGGCCTCGGGCAGCAGCTGAGGCCGAGGTCGGAGCCCCGGCCTGTGTTGTGATTAAAACCCCGGTGACAATCAGGCGGCGGCTGGCACCCGCCGGGCCCGGGTTTGGGTAGCCCAGCTCCAGCCGGACTGAGCAACCCTTTCCCGGGGCGCCCACCGCCGGCCGCTGTCTCACTCCCCCAGACGCCAGCTGGAATGGGGATTAATATGTCTGTAAAAGGCGACAGTCCGCCTGCTCAGGGAATTCACTGGCTTTTATTTGACAGGTTTATATGTCTGCACTCAGGAAAAGTGCAAAACATGTCCGAGCTGAGAGCTCTTTAACCCACTGAAGCTCATCCCTCTGACATTAAATCTGATATTGTGGCACTAATTCTGCTTTTAAATTTATCTTTTTGAGTAACACCGGTGGCACACCATTTATTGCCCACCCCTGGTAGATGCAGGTGGACCATCTCCTTGAACCGCTGCCGTCTTTATGGTGCTGGCCCAATGATGGTCGGTAGGGAATTCCAGGATATTGACCCAGCGACACTGCGAATGGCAATACACATCCAAGTCAGGACGGTGCGTGTCTTGGCAGCAGAACTTGGAGGTGACGGTGTTCCCACGACAGTGCTGCTGTTGTCCTTCTCGGTGGCACTGGTTGCAGGGGAGAGGGAGGTGCTGTCGAAGTAACCTTGGTTAGTTACTGCAGTGCATCTTGTAGATCGTATGTACATGTTGCAGCCACAATGCTGGTGTGTTACAGTGGTGCACATCTCCCCTCATATACTGTTGAGCCAGTTCAGTGTGTCAGCCTGCTTATGGCTTGATGCAAAAGTCTTATGCTGATGTATTGAACTGGGCCACTGTTTAATTCCCACATTGGGTGTGTGTGGTACAGAAAATGTCTTTGCACTAGGAGAATGGAACTGTGCATGTAAGCGATAGCGTTTTGATTTTGAATGTGTTATAAGTATTTATGGCATTTTCCCAAAAAACTAAAGTTGTGGTAGGTTTAAAAGAGCTATATGCCTCCGCTTGTTGTAGTTGATGATTGACTGGTAACTCTGCTAGCATCTTTTAAATCAGTTCTTTCACTTTGTACACTTGTTGGGACTCAATGTAGTGTAGTCGTATCAGGTGTCGCCTGGCTATGTTTCCCAGATAGTGGGTTGAACAGTGGCACATCTGTCACTTGCTGATCCAGAGAATCAATTGTCTAATTAGAATTTTTTTTACTATTTAAAAAAATAAATAAAAGTGTGGGGTTCAATTTTCATTAAACAGGTGCTGTCTGATGGCGGAACAGAATAAGTAGCTGAACCCTACAGAGCCGGAAGGCCCAGGTTCAATTCCAATCGGAGCTCGTTAGCTGATCTCACCTAAAACAGTGGTAGGGATATTCTGGGTGAGTTTAGGTTAGAGAAGTGGAAAGGAACTGTCCAATGAATCCTGCTGGGAAGTATGTTTGTGGGAATATTAGCAGTGATGCCCCCCATAGTTGAATAACACATCGCCATTTACTAAGCTGCACTTGAAGAACGATCACTTGGTTGAGATAATGGCGTTCTTGGAACTGTACCAACAAAAAAATCAACATCTTCAGGGGAGGAGATAGTTAGCAGAGAAAGTTGACAGAGGGGGAAATCATTTTAAGAACAATTTATGGTTTCATCCTTCAAGCTGTCTGCTGACATACATAATCTGTGAGCGTTACATTTCATTCTTACAGGGTGAGAGGGATTATCTTTTTGTTGCCCAAATCCCCCTTCTGAGAAAGCAGGCAAGTGAACAGCTCTCAGTGCTTCTGCTGTTTAACTGGTTGACAGGAGATGTGCAAGAATGGTCTTTGGTAACCCAGCCCTCGGCTTTCCTCCCTCTTTGGAAGTGCTTGTCCTCTGCTTTGACCCACCCCCTGACTGCACAACCAAAACTCAGCACTTGCCTCAATCGGAGTTGAGGGTTAGATCCGATCTCCTTACATCCGTGTCGCAGTTCACTGAAGCACCAGTGACCTGCGTCATCTAGACGCTCACGGAACCATCATTGCTTAATTTTTAATTTGCTGATTGTGCTTCTGGTCTATTTGTTAGCCCTTTGAAGAATAGGCAGCATCAAATAGTTTTTTTGGAAATGGAAAGAATCTCTATCACATGATTAGTCCTTGATGTGATTTTAAGTGTTCAGTGCTAGTTGAGCAGTGGTCGTAACTCTTCCATACTGAGTGCTGTTGAGGGGTAGTCCTGTAGTCGTCTCCGTCTGTTCTGTGTGGTCGAATCCGATTATTTTAGTATCCAGCCCCATATACTACACATGAGCTAAACGGCTTCAATAACTTCTTTAAGTTAAAGCTCTTTGAGGTTTAGACAGAAACTGCCTTTTCCTTCACGTTGATTCCTAGTGTCAGACCTAACAGTAGCACAAAGCAATGAAGTAGCTCTCAAAACTGATTGAAAATGCAACATTTCCAGAAATAACATTCACCTGTTGACAGTAGCTCTGTTGCATCAGATTCATACTTCAAAGGAAGCCTCTGGTACCACTTGAGTTAGTATATTGGGCACACTCAGTTCTGCTAGAGACAGAAAAGGTACAGTACGCTGATTATATGTAAGCGATAAAGTTGATGTCAAAGAAACGCACACCTGACCAAGCATAACATTCCCCAGTAGTGAGTGCTTGCTACCTCCCATTTGTATAGAATTCCTGAGCCAAGCATAGCAATCTAAGACAAAACCTTGGCCTAAACATAAAGCGTTCCCTCTGTTGTCTTGTTTTGTTGCGCTTAGTTCAGTTAATCCATTGCCAAGTGTCACCAAGAGCCTGCAAGAAGTCTTATTGTTTTCAGTAAGTACTTGGTGCAAATGTGACATTACTTGGCAAATTTGTACATTTTATCAGGATTGAGTTTTGTGTACACTTGAGAAGCGGAATGTAAAGTGTGGTGTTTACACAGGCAAGGTCTCCAGAAAGGTGGGGGAGCATTGCAACCCAGAACAAAATATCAGCTTTATGTTTTGGGCTTAATCTGTTTTGTGTGTGTTTTTAGTGAGGATATATTCCCATCTAAGTTCTCCCTCCTTCTGATGTGGTTTCCCTGAGCCATGCACCTCCTGATCTCTGCGTCTAACGCTCTGTGTTGCTCTTAAAGTGGCCTGGTAGTGACTGTCCTACTTAATTTCCAGTGCCTCTGAGGAGCTGGCTGGTCTTCACTTGGCACTCTTTCCCCAAAGACTCATGGTTGAGATTGGGAACCAGTTCATTATGGGATCAAACCTTCACCCTGTCACTCGGGCAAGGCAGCATGAAGGTGTTCGTGTGCTGCCCAACCCGTTTTCCATTGCTCGGAGTGCACTGTTATCTGGCCGGCATGCACTTGCTAAAGCAGCACGTTGTAATGCAGCAGGGATTTTCACACACTCTTTGTCAGCACAAGGCCAAACATATCTTGTTCCTTGAATGATGCTGTACTTGTGAACCCAAAAGCAACTTACTTTTTTCTTCAATTTCCCCCCCCCTGCTTTTCCTGATGGTGTTAACCTCGTGCTTGTATGAACAATCAGCCTGCCCTTGGGAACCTCACCAAACTGGCCATTCATTGTATGACTTCAGACAATATGTCGGCTGTCAAACATGTGCAGGGCATCACAATTACGCCTGAACTTGCACTCACCTGGATTCTTACAGATCAGGATCCGGTCAGTAATCTGTAGCTCAGTCGCACACCTGGAAACACATTTAACCAGTTAATGCAGTACTACTTAAACAAAGTTGAGCCTGTGTTAAGATCGCCTGGAGTCACACCTGGAGTGGTTGCCTTCTGCCGTTATTACACAAAATTACAATTGGATTTAATTTGGACAAGGACTCGGAAAATTACATAATTGTTAGCTTTTCAAAACTAAGACCTTTGTGACAAGAAAATTAGACTTGTGTTTATATAATGCCTTATTACATTTCTCAAAAATGTCTGAGTGCTTTGTATACAATTAGTTACTTTAAAGTGCAGTGACTGTTCCTCTAAGTAGGCAAGCCACACTGCGAAATTCCACAAAGTAGAATGAGATCACTGATGGTTTAATCTGCATTTGGCTGAAAATGGATTGTTGGCCATGACACCTGAAGAACTCGCTGCTCTTTGACTAGTGCCATGAGATCTTTAATGTCCTCCTGAGCCAGGCTGAAGGGGCCTCGCTTGGAGGGCTTCTCTGAAATGCAGCAGTTCCTCAGTATTATACAAAATTGTCAGCCTCAGTTTTGTGCTGGAGTGGGACTTGCACTCCTAACCTTCTGACTCAGAAACGAGGGTGCTACCAACTGAACTAAGCCGGCAAGACAAACTGAAGTTAATGAAGACTTAGTGAGGTGTTTGTTTATGGAGATCTGAGGAGATAATTTAAAAGTAGGCTACACGATGACGTACTAATCAGTATGTCCATCAGTTTCTGTGCAGTCAACTGTTTATACTGCCCTTTGATGTCCTGTAATTACTGTATTTGTGAAATACCAGGGAGCCTGTTTTGAAGTAATTTGAAATAATCTCCAAGGATATGGTTTGTCTTTGAATGGATTGAGTTTATCCTCTCGCACAGCTTGAGGAGATGCAGGTGGCTTTTAAGTGGGAGATGTTGGCTCATTTTTAGCTTATTCCATTCTGGTTTCAGACAGACCTCAGGTGGTCACATGTAGCAGGTGCCAGTGACGTGATCCCAGACTTCACGTGTACCAGTGAACCCTGTATTTTACTGTGTCCTCACGCTTTAAAACAAACCATTGAAGGAATTGGTTGGGTTTATTCTGCAGATCGCCTTGTCGTGTAACTTTTTGGACCTGAGTTTTTCCGGTGTCTTGTCCAATATTTATCCACCTGGTCATTATCGCATTGCTGTCTGTGGGAGCTTGCTGTGCGCAAATTGGCTGCCATGTTTCCTACATTACAACAGTGACTACACTTCAAAAGTACTTCATTGGCTGTAAAGCACTTTGGGACGTCCTGAAGTTGTGAAAGGTGCTGTAGAAATGCAAGTTCTTTCTTTGTATTGGGATTATTTGCTTGCATGGAGGGTAAATGCTGGTTGGGCAGAATGGCCTGCTTCTTTGTTATAACTTCTATGTATGTATCTGTGTAGATCGCTGCCGTGCTTCATGGTGATGGGCAAAAGTAAAATCTGTTTGAATATTGTCTCTTTCGGGTACCCATTCGTTCTACCGAAATACCCTTATATAAAGCCGTGCTTGCTGGTAGCAGTTTCAATATGATTGTCCCATTTAGGCTGAATCTCTAATGATGGTGGCAGATTTTATTGTAAATATGAATATCCCAAATGTTAATTTTAGTTTGTTGGTCAGTCCAGCACACTTCACTCTGAACTCTGAGATCTTAATTTGAGAAACGTTTTGCTTGCCCGCCTCATGCTGTTGCCGAGGCAGCATATTTGTCACTAAGAATCCATGTCTAGAGACTAGACCTGTTTAGAATACAGAGCTCTTCTGTTGAGGGGCACCAAATGGCCACCTTCTCAAGGGCAATTAGGGATGGGCAATAAATGCTGGCCTTACCAGCAACGCTCACATCCCAGGAATGAATTTAAAAAAAAATTGAATTTTTAAAAAAGCATTGTAGGACAAATTAAAGTCCATCCTTTTGAAAAGAGCAAACTATTTATAATATGAGAAAAGGAATGTTTGAGGTAACCTAAGTTTTTTCCCCCATCTTTGTGCTCCTCCTTCATCTGCGATATACAAATTGACAGGCAACTTGCACCTAGGCCTCTGCCAATAGCAGTCTGAGCGCCGCTCCCAGGGATGCCTGAGGCAACTGGGCTGAGTTGTGCTACTTCTCCTCTCGCCTCTTCCATGCTCGCCTCGCCGCCCCAGATGGTGGGAGGGAATTCACTATATACAGGTTGCGGAAACAAGCCCTTGCACTGTGCAAATTATCTGGTCGTTTATCTCATTGCTGTTTGTGGAATCTTGCTGTGCACACATTGCGTTTCCTACATTACATAACAGTGACTGCACTTCAGAAGCACTTTATTACAAAAACTAGTAGAATGTCCCAAGGCGCTTCACAGGAGTGTTATAAGACAAAAATTTGACACCGAGCCACATGAGAAATTAGGGCAGATGACCAAAGGCTTGGTCAAAGAGGTAGGTTTTAAGGAGCGTCTTAAAGGAGGAAAGAGAGGTCAAGAGGCGGGGAGGGAATTCCAGAGCTTAGGGCCTAGGCAACAGAAGTCATGGCCACCAATGGTTAAGCGATTTATAATCAGGGATGTTCGAGGGCCGAATTAGAGTAGCGCAGAGATCTTGGGTGAGTGGACGGGGTGGGGGAGGAGATTAGAGATAGGGAGGGGCGAGGCCATGGAGGGATTTGAAAATGGATGAGAATTTTGAAATCGAGGCGTTGCTTAACCGGGCGCTAATGTAGGTCAGCGAGCACAGGGGTGATAGGTGAATGGGACTTGGTGCCAGTTAGGACACGGGCAGCCGAGTTTTGGATGACCTCAAGTTTACGTAGGGTGGAATGTGGGAGGCCAGCCAGGAGCATGTTGGAATAGTCAAGTCTAGAGGTAACAAAGGCATGGATGAGGGTTTCAGCAGCAGATGAGCTGAGGCAGGGGCGGAGACGGGTGATGTTACGGAGGTGGAAATAGGCAGTCTTAGTTATGCCGGGGATATGTGGTCGGAAGCTCATTTGACACCAAGGTTGCGAGCAGTGTGGTTCTGCCTTAGACAGATGTTAGCGAGAGGGATGGAGTTAGTGGCGGGGAACGAAAACAATGGCTTCGGTCTTCCCAATATTTAATTGGAGAAAATTTCTGCTCATCCAGTACTGAATGTCAGTCTGACAATTTAGAGACTGTGGAGGGGTCGAGAGAAGGGGTGGTGAGGTAGAGCTGGGTGTCGTCAGCGTACATGTGGAAACTGACGCTGTGATTTCGGATGATGTCGCCAAGGGGCAGCATGTAGATGAGAAATAGGAGGCGCCAAGGATAGATCCTTGGGGGACACCAGAGGTAATGGTGCGGGAGCGGGAAGAGAAGCCATTGCAGGTGAAACACTTTGCGACTTCCTGAGAATGTGAAAGGTGCCAGCGATGTGATCACAGACCTCACGTGTACCAGTGAACCCTGTATTTAACTGTGTCCTCGCGCTTTAAAACAAACCATTGAAGGAATTGATTGGTTTTATTCTTTCAGTGGTATGTATCAGAAGTCCAACACTTTGTCACTCTGAAGCCATAATTTTTTAATCTTTATCTCATGGTTTGTTGCATTTCTTATTTCTCATAGCTAGAGTATTTGTCACTTGGTCTGAGGTTCTTGTGTAACAATGGTTTTATAGTTTATTTCTGCAATAGGGTGGGGTGGGGGAAATCACATCGCATTGTGAAAGTTTAATTAAATGTGGTGCCAAAAATATCTTTACATAAACCTCAAGGAGGAAGAGATTGCATGAATGCTCTGAACTTGGTGTCCAATTAAATGCCCAATTCTGTTAACTAAGGAACATGTTGAACTGAATTATTACTTCAGCTCTTTTGTGAGATTATCTTTGGGTCATCATTTAAAGTAGGAGTTTTTGTCCCACCTACATTGAATTTGCATTATTAAAACTGCACAATAGTTGGTCTGTGCTTGAAGTTTAGAAAATTGGTCTGTACCCACCTGTCCCAGTTAATTAACAAAAGAACTTCCATTTCTATAGCGCGTTTCACAACCTCAGGACGTCCCAAAGCACTTTACAGCCAATGAAGTACTTTTTAAAATGTAGTCACTGTTGTAATGTAGTCCTGCTCTTTTTCGAATAGTGCCATGGGATCTATTGCATCCACCTGAGAGGGAAGACAGAGCCTCGGTTTAACGTCTCATCCGAAAGACGGCACCTCTGACAGTGCAGCGCTCCCTCAGCACTGCACTGGAGTGTCAGCCTAGATTATGTGCCCAAGTCTCTGGAGTGGGACTTGGACCCACAACTTCTGATTCAGACGAGAGAGCTACGCACTGAGCCATGGCTGAAACCTAAAGGAAGAACTTGCATTTATGTAGCGCCTTTCACAACCTCAATGTCCCAAAGCTCCTTGGGACGTTTTGGTACGTTAAGGGCTCTATATAAATGCAAGTTGTTGTTGTTTACAGCCAAAGAAGTACTATTTAAAATGTAGTCACCGTTGTAATGTAAGAAACGTGGCAGCCAATTTGTGCACAGCAAGGTCAAAGGATTAGGTCATGGATGAACAAAGCTACCAGTCTGTTCAGGCATGCTGAACTTGACCTAAAAGATTGGCAACACTATATTTGGAAACCAAATCAGGGCAGGTAAATATTAGTAAAGGATGGCTGACAAAAGTAAGTTTTATTTTACTTCTACTACAGCTTGTGTAGTGCATTTAACTTTGTTTAAATCTCTCAAGTTTGCTTTACAGGGAGGGGGAATTCAGATACCAAGAAAGTAGTTGAAGAATTAGGGGGGGTGGGGGGTGACCTAAGATGAGGTCAAAAAAGAGGTTTTTGAAGATTGAGAGAGATGAGCAAGATGAAGAGTTTGGGTGGAGAATTCCAGAGACCAAGGCAGTGATGGGTGAAAGCTGTGCCGCTGATATTGGAGCAGGGAGAGGGAAGGGGCACTCAGTAGACCAGGCTCAGAAGGGTGCAGGACTGTAGTTAATGTACACTTTGCACAATGCTTGTGGAAAATATATCAAGTGCATGGAGTGGAAGTAATATGTATTTAAAGGTTGAAGCAATTTGATTAGTCTTCATCCCAGGAGTTTGATGGACCTGGGACCCCAAAGTGCGCAGTAACTAGTGGCCATGTTAGTTGAGGTTGCTGTTGCCTCACCTCCCCCCACCTCCTGTGTAGATCCACTGTCTAATTTTGGGTGCTGGGATGGGGAATTACACTTTCATAAAAATTGTGTACATGTCCCTTAAGCCATTGATTGTTGTCGTGTTTCTATGCTAAAAAATGTAACCAAATTCTCGAGTACAAATTAATATTCTGTACAGTTCCTTTTGTAATGTAGGAAAATGCAGAATATCCTTAAGGTGGCAGCTGTGCAACAGAAACAATGTGTGTCGTTTGAAAGATGACCAGCTCATTCAGTGCTGAAATACTTAAATATTCCAGTTTCACAAATAAACTAAAAATAAAACCGCAACTTTAATAATGGACCTGCCACGTCCTTCAGAGTTTTTTTTCAGTTCTAATGCAACTTAATTGAGCCTCTGGATATTTATAATTAAATGCAGGTGGCTCTGATTTTAGTGTTGAATTGTTAACCAATTTGATAAATCAGACTTGAAATCTAAGAAAGTAAGTTGTCTGTCTTTAGTCACTTCCATTTTCTGACCAAGTATCATTCGAGAATTAAGAGGGTGTGCTGTCACCTTGCATTGTTCTGTAATGGGCTGTAGGAAATGTATGAGGGGGGTGTAGGCTAGTGTGCAGTTTTCCTTCAGCCTCCCTCCTCCACGCTAATGCTTTTTGCCTTTCTAATAATTTGGCTAGGTTCTAAAATATAACATTGGGTAATTGAAGAAAAAAAGAAAGACTTGCATTTCTATAGCGCCTTTCATGACCACCAGACATGCCAAAGCACTTTACAGCCAATGAAGTACTTTTGAAGTGTAGTAGTCACTGTTGTAATGTTGGAAACGTGGCAGCCAATTTTGCGCACAGCAAGCTCCCACAAACCGCAGTGTGATAATGACCAGATAATCTGTTTTAGTGATGTTGATTGTAGGATAAATATTGGTCAAGACACCGGGGAGAACTCCCCTGCTCTTCTTTGAAATAGTGCCATGGGATCTTTTACATCCACCTGAGAGAGCAGACGGGGCCTCGGTTTAACGTCTCATCCGAAAGACGGCACCTCCGACAGTGCAGCACTCCCTCAGCACTGCACTGGAGTGTCAGCCTAGATGTTTGTGCTCAAGTCTCTGGACTGGGATTTGAGCCCACAACCTTGTGACTCAGAGCCAAGAGAGAGAGCTACCAACTGAGCCTCAACTGACACTCCCCAATTCAGCGGAACCAACCTTACCCACTGCTGTTCTGAGGCGCAACTCATTAGTTGATCCACATGCCACTCCAGACTTCAAATTAATATTTAAAAAAAAAGGTGCGGTTAAAAATTTGGAGATGTCAATGTTCCATCTGTTAGCGTATTTATCCCCAATAATTTTCAAATAATAGAGAATTTTATGAGTAAAGGAAGTGTTTGCTGATTATTCTGAGTGCACACTGAGAGATGACCATGTCTGTTTGGACACTAAAGACGGCTGATTGTTGTAACATAAATGGATATTTAAATATAGTGAATTTTACTGATGTGTGTCTGTCAAGTAAGATGTTAAACTGAGGTCCTGTTGTGGTTGTTCAGGTTAGTGTATAAGATCACATTGTACTTTTTCAAAGAGCAGGGGTATTCCAATTCTGGCCAACATTTATCCCTCAACTAATACCACCAAAACAATTAACTGGCCATTTATTTCATTGTGATTTTTGGGACCTTGCTGTGCACAAATTGGCTGCCACGTTTGCCAACATAAGTGACTACAGTTGAAAACAAAGTAATTCATTGTTGTGAAGCAGTTTGGGGCGTCCTGAGGATATGAAAGATATCATATCAAACACGTCTTCCTTTTTATTTTCAAATAAAGACACTTCTCTTTCATTGCTTTGCTTCACTTACTGCTAGCTGTATTAGGGCACGGTAGCATAGTGGTTATGTTACTGGACTAGCAGCAGCTGGGGAAATTTAAAATTCAGTTAATTAAATAAATCTGGAATAAAAAGCTAGCATCAGTAATGGTGACCATGAAACTACCGGATTGTCATAAAAACCCATCCGGTTCACTAATCTCCTAATAATAGGGAAGGAAATCTGCCGTCTTTACCCGGTCTGGCCTACATGTGACTCCAGACCCACAGCAACGTGGTTGACTTGTAACTGCCCTCTGAAATGGCCTAGCCACTCAGTTGTACCAAACCGTTACAAAGAAGTACTGCAGTGGTTCAAGAGCAATTCGGGATGGGCAATAAACGCTGGCCTTGCCAGCGATGCCCACATCCCGTGAACGAAAAAAAAAATTAGGTCAGAAAAGCATTGGCATATCCTACATATTTTAGAACCTAAAGCATTTGTGCAGCGCTGGTTGGTGTGGAGCCAGCATTACCTGTGTGTCACCTGAAAAGTGCTGCTGATGCAATCTGAATTTGGAAGAAACTGTTTGTGGCTTTGGTGTTGGATATTGATAACTGGCCCACGTTTCATTGTTATCTTTCATCTTGTGTTTGTCTTTTTGAAAGAAAGTGACTTGGACAAAACTAGTGTGATATTCCACAGCGCCCGGGTTAGAAAGCTGGCTCTGATTACAAGGCTGTAATTCAATTGAAGGAGGTTTTTTAATGCTGTAAAACGACACAACAAAGCTGTAGTGGGTTCTCAAAAGTTAAATTACAGTCTTATTCCTCTTTTTTAAAGGTAAATAGAAATCAAATAAACTTTGCCACTTGAAATGACTGATAGTCCAAATGCTATATATTCAAAGTGGTTCCATGAAAAGGCAGAAAATTCAAATGCCATATCTGGATTATGATAGTTGACACAGCTTATGGCATTGTGAGCCCTCAATCTAATAGCAAATTATTGGTAAGTAAGTGAGTTGTATTCAGCAGTCAACATGGACAAAGCTGGATAGAATGGAGCTGCTTTGTTTATATGGCTGTTCAATTTTTTTTAGAAAATTGTTAATGAAATAGGCTGTGTATGGAAGAGGGAGGCCTGAGTTGCACATTGAAGGAGATTTGGGTTGCAAGTCTAGTGACAAATAAGCTTGAGACCCGTCTCTCTGATTTATAGTGGCAAGTGGTCTGATTTTGAATTTGTTCTTGATGAATCACCCTTCATTGGTTACTTGTACCGAGAGAAGTGCAGACACAATGCCATAAGCTAGCTCCTATGTCACTATCTTGATCTTTCAGCTATTCTGTGTCAACTATCATAATTTTCTGCCTTTTTATGGAACCGCTTTGAATACATAGCATTTGCTCCATCAGCTTGAGTTCTTTGAATGCTGCTGTTTTTTTAATTCACATTTAATATTTGCATAGATTGACTTTGCATCTGGAAACCTACTGATTGATACCAGCCACAATGGTCTAATTGTCATATCAGTACAATGCCCCTTTTACTGTAGTAATTATTGTATACTTCTTTTGTTTGCAGTGGGGCCACGCTGCTCAGTGTGTTACACAGATAACTTCAGTTAAAGGGTGCGAGGTGAGAAATGGTTGAGAGAAACATTAAAAATAAGTAAAGCATATTATGTACTGTGTATACAGCACAATAGACAGGGTGATATATGACAAAGGATTCTGCTGCAGAAGTAATTTTGCAATACCATGGTATCCTACATATGCCATTGTGCGTTTCCTTGCATCACAAATGCTTGCCACAACAAATATCCTTCATTCCATTCATGATTGTGGTTCATACGAGTAATAAAGAGAATCTACAATTGTTGGAAATTTGAAGTAAAATCAGGAAATGCCCAACAGGTCAGCCAGGAAGATGGGATGAGATCCTTCATTGAAGCTCTCGTACTGACTGATCTGTATATCTCCAATTCTTGCAGACAAAAATCAAAAATGCTGAACTGTTGGATTTAACACAGTGGCAGCAGAAAAGAGCAGGGAAATGGAAATAGAGTAGAAAGCATCTAATGTGGAGTCAGCAGTCGCACAGGTACAAAGCTTCGATATGGAGCTAACATCGGCATGATGTAGGGAGCTTCAGTGTGGAACCAGCACTGGCACAATATGTGCTTCAACTAGTAGCTCGTGCTGGAAGAGACACGATCTGCCACACTACCTCTTCCTCTGCTGTTGTCCTATAATTCTATGGAAAGGCTACTAATACCAGATAAATCTTTTATTTTTGTTGAATAGGAGTCCAATATGTTCAACAAAGTGACCTTTTATTAAATAGAGTTTAAAAATCTATTTCAAGTTATTTCAAGTAAATTCAAGTGATCAGATGCGTTTATTTACCAGATACAGAGGCAGACCAGTGAGAACGTAGTGAGTAGGGCTTGGTCTAGAGAGTACCAGGATTGACAACTGGACCCAGATTAATGATCGTTTTGCAATTGAGGATGCTGAGATGCATTAGTAAAATTAGAGATGCTGTTTGGTGGGACCTTGATTTTCAAATTGCCTGCTGTGTTTGCCTATAAAACAAGACTGACTGCATTTCAAAAGGAATGAATTGGCTGTAAAGCACTTTAGGACATCCTATGGATCTGAAAGGAGCTATTTAAAACCGAAGTTTGTTCCTTGTGTCAATTGATATAGTACTTTCATCATTTACAGGAAGGGTAGCATAGTGGCACTGTTACTGGACTAGAGGCCTGGACTAATGATCCAGAGACGTGAGTTCAAATCCCACCACGGCAGCTGGGGAATTTAAATTCAGTTAATTAAATAAATCTGGAATAAAAAGCTAGTATCAATAGTGGTGACCATGTAACCACCAGATTGCCGTTAAAAACACTAGATCGTCGTAATGTCCGTCAGGGAATCTGCCATCCTTACCCGGTCCAGCCTCTGTGTGACTCACAGACCCACAGCATTCTCTGTGGTTGACTCTTAGCTGCCCTCACCACCGCCACCTTGAGGGCAATTAGGGATGGGCAATAAATGCGGGCCTTGCCAGCGACGCCCACATCCTGTGAATTAATTAAAAAAATATAATGGTAATGCGTATAATCTGGGTTCTATATTGCGATTAGTACCCATTTGAGGTTGGCTACTGCCTAGCACGAAGATGTGAAGTGATTGCACAGATTACAGTGCTCTTTTGGCTATCGAGTTTGCTGTTTTTGTCTGTTCCTCCAGTTGGGCTGTGGGTGCACGCAATTCATTTTAATAAAAATCAACTCCTTTTAACCAGATACTTTATTTTTTAAATCTCAATTTTTAATTTACATAAATCTTGTGTGTATTTCACCTGATGCATGATGTAAAACGCTCCTTTCTGTCATGTGATGGAAAGCCACACATCAAAGAATTCAGTGTGTATAATGGGGGCAATGTTAGATTGGAACCCAAAATAGGAAGAGCTCAATCATCATGGTCAGCAGTTTGGTGTCTGGGTTCCAGTGTCTGTATAAAGTGTTGCAGCTTTGCTCTTACGGTTTTTCATCAGAACCCAGTTCTTGTAATACAGTCCCAATTTCTTCTTCTCTGCGATATACAAGGAATAGTTTCTATAGAGAGCAACAGATACTGGAGTGGTTTCAGGCTTTGCTTGTGGGGTTTATCATGACCTGTGTGCACTGCGATGGGATCGTTGCTTTAAAATCACTTAAAAAATTTTTTTTTTTTAAAATTGTGGAATGCGTTGAAGATTTCTTTTATCTCTGGCCCTTTTAGTACTTATTGTAGGACAACTGAATGTAGTTGATGTACGATGACAGCCTGGATGAGGAATTATAAATTGTGACAGAATTACTATCTGTTGAGTAACTGCCTATAGCTGAATACTAGGACATAAATCATTACATACACAACCCCAGGTCCTGTCACATAATCAGTGCAGGCAGCCAGAAGTATTGCAATAGGTGCTACATAATGGCACCTCAATCTTGTTACATAAAGATCATTGTCAAATACAATGTTAAATTAAAATGTATACTTTCTGTAAAATCATCTATATGCAAATGAAAGGCTGTAATCCAACCATTGGGTTCAGAAGGTGTTCAGTTTTGCTGTTGGATGATTTATAACATGGTTTCAATTCCTTGATTGAATTAACCATGAAAATAGAAGCAGTCTCTCAATCTATTTGTAAAGCAGTGATGGTTAGGACGGGGTTAACAATGGTAGAAGCACAAACTTAGTGTTAAATGATTTCTAAAAAAATTTCGATCTTGTGGTTTGATACAACCTGTGTTCTGGCGCCTGTGTATCGTGTTACTTTGTATCTCCATTCCCTCCCCTGTACTGGACCACCGTTCTGCACATGTTGCTAAAAGCTTGGTCAAAGACAGAGGTTTTAAGGAGGGTCTTAAAAGGAGGAGAGATAGGTGGAGAGGTTTAGGGAGGGAATTCCAGCGCTCAGACAGCAGAAGGTATATCTACCAATGGTGGAGCATGCGTAAGAGGCCAGAGTTGGGAGAACGCAAGAGTTGTCGTAGGGATGGAGGAGGTTACAGAGATGGGAAGGGTGAGGCCGTGCAGGAATTTGAACATTAGGATGAGAATTTTAAAATTGAGGTGTTGGTGGACCGGGACTCCGAGCAGGTCATCGAGCACAGGGATGATGGGTGAGCAGGACTTGGTGCGAGTTGGGATATGGACAGCAGAGTTTTGGATGAGCTCCAGTTTATGGAGGGTGGAAGATGGGAGGCCAGCCAGGAGAGCACTGGAATAGTTGAGTCTGGAGGTGACAAAAGCCTGGATGGGGGTTTCAGCAGCTGATGGGCTGAGGCAGGGGCAGAGATGAAAACCAGTCTGCTGACAATTACTGCATTCTCTAAAACTTCCTCAAACAACCAGAGATGAGATTTAAAAAAAAACACACAAACAGGATGCAAGTTCACCCCTCGTTGTGACTCTCTACTTTGTGAAAAAGAAAGAAAGACTTGCATTTATATAGCACCTTTGACAACCTCAGGCCCCCCAAAGCGCTTTACAGCCAATGAAGTACTTTTGAAGTGTCCTCACTGTTGTAATGTAGGAAACACAGCAGCCAATTTGCGCACAGCAAGCTCCCACAAACAGCAGTGTGATAATGGCCAGATAATCTGTTTTAGTGATGTTGATTTTAGGGATAAATATTGGGCAGGACACCGGGGAGAACTCCTCTGCTCTTCAAAATAGTGAGGTCGCACAACACCAGGTTATAGTCCAACAGTTTTATTTGAAATCACAAGCTTTCGGAGCTATCGATTTGCTCCTTCCTCAGGTGAAGTAAACTGTTGGACTATAACCTGGTGTTGTGCGACCTCTCAATTTTGTCCACCCCAGTCCAACACCGGCATCTCCGCTTCAAAATAGTGCCATGGGATATTTTGCATCCACCTGAGAGCAGACGTCTTGGTTTAACGTCGCATCCGAAAGACGGCACCTCCGACAGTGCAGCACTCCCTCAGCACTGCACTGGAGTGTCAGCCTAGATTATGTGCTCAAGTCTCTGGAGTGGGACCTGAACCCCTGACCTTCTGACTCAGGCGAGAGTGTTACCCACTGAGCCACGGCTGACAGTGTTTGTGACCTCAACTGATGGATTAGTGTGTGAGGGAATGAAAAATGTACAGTGATCCAACTCGTACCCAGTGGTAGAATAGATTCTTTTTACGGTATAATCCCTGTTTCTGTGGCTTTCCCATTTTCATGCTGCTGTGTTTCAACCATGAGGGTGGGAATCGTACAAATTCTGGGCACGCGGACCTATTCTACCCTGCAGCCAATTATTTTTGCTTTCCTCCCGGAAGTATTTGGTGAGTACTGCCTCAATTTGGAATAGTATTTGCACTGGCACTATCACTCCAGAGTGTGTGGTATGGATTCACTGGTGTAAACAGTGTGTTGTCTTCTGTGCTCCGAGTTTCAGCACCTTTCGAGGTGAAATCTGTCGGTACAAAGGGGCCAGCCTTTAGTGTGGGTTGGTCCTGTGGGGAAAATTTGCTTATTGTGAGGCGGTGGGGGGGGGGGGGAGGAGTCAGCTGCAAATATGTTGTTTTTACAACAGTGCCATATTTGAACAGGCGTTATTGATTTGTCTTGGCAAAATGTTTCAATTTCTGTGAACACTGGTTTACTAATTCACTTTGACATATTTCATTATTCTTTGTTAATTGTTATGTCTACTTCATTTCCGCTGGTAGCCATCTTGAGGATTTCTGTATCTCAGGAATGTTGTGATGTGCCTTTTGTAAGGACCATAGATGTTATCAATGGATTGACCCATTTTTACACCTAGACTATTTTTAGCTATTTAAACTACCTGTTCATTTGCCATTCTGGTTCATATACTACCTTTAGTACAAAGTCCAGTTTAACTGTTGATGACACAATTGGACAATGCAAACAAAGCAAGATTTCCTGTCAGTGCAGCTTTGTCAATAATTGTCCCCTCTGCAGAAAACTAAGGTTTTAAAAAAAATATCCATCTCACCTGCCTGGTGTAGAATGGTACCCTTCAGTTTATAACATTCAGTAAAAGGTTTTCATTGTAGGTTCTTCCATGCATTCTGTATTATTCTTCTTTTCCTTTCTTTCCCATGTGATAAATGCTTTTGTCACTCGGACAGAGCTGTCTAGGATGTTGGTGTCTCTAGCAGTGCTGTCAGCTCCACCTATCAGGTGAGACACTTGGGCTATGCAGGAAGATAGCCTAAGCTGTTTACTGTGTTTGTCCTACAGCCATTGGAGTCTGGGACATTTCACTTCTTAGATATGATCAGCTAGTCTCTAGTGTCTGGTGTAGTTTGTTTTATATAGTAAGGTGTAATGAGTACTGAGAAAAGGAGGTGAGTGGCCTTGTACAATAAATGGTAAGTCCTAATACACCAAACACGAGCTCCGAAAGAGGAGCAGAATTCCTCTTTGAAGTGAGTGAGGAAGGGAACAGCTGCAGAATGTTGCTTATCTGGAGCTGTCCCTGCTAGTTTCACTCCACTGTACCATCTGGCATATATCCACAGTAACTGTAGTCATTAATGTTTTTAACATATATCCGCACTCTCAGAATCCTCGGTTGCTAGGATAAAGTATCCCATTGGATGTGTGGTATCTGTATTTAAAAGATGCTTCATTTGATTTAGTCTTGTGGGTTAAATTGCTGAAGCAGTGCTGTGTACACGTGCAGAGGATTTTTTTGGGTCAAGCTGACTACCCTGTTCAATGGATTAGTCTGCATGTATTTTTCCTACAAGGTCACTTGGTTTGTGTGTGTGTGCACTGGTGGAGAGGGGCTAACGTTACTGCTGTTTCCCACAGTCTAGGCTGGACATGCGGCGGGAGCGTGACATAGAAACATAGAAAAATAGGAGCAGGAGTAGGCCCTTTGAGCCTGCTCCGCCCTTCAATATGAGCATGGCTGATCCTCTATCTCAATACCATATTCCCCATACCCCTTGATGCCTTTTGTGTCTAGGTCATGGGTTCAATCCCCATTCCTACCCCGTATCCTGAGACTGACCCCTCGTTCTAGACCTCCCAGCCAGGGGAAACATCCTCCCTGCATCCAGTCTGTCTAGCCCTGTCAGAATTTTATACGTTTCAATGAGATCCCCTCTCATTCTTCTAAACTCTAGTGAATACAGGCCTAGTCAACCCAATCTCTCCTCATACGACAGTTCTGTCATCCCAGGAATCAGTCTGGTGAACCTTCGCTGCTCTCCCTCTACGGCAAGTATATCCTTTCTTAGGTAAGGCGACCAAAACTGCACACAGAGTACTCCAGGTGTGGTCTCACCAAGGCCCTGTATAACTGCAGTAAGACATCCTTGCTCCTGTATTCAAATCCTCTTGCAGTGAAGGCCAACATACCATTTGCTTTCCTAACTGCTTGCTGCACCTGCATGTTTGCTTTCAGTGACTGGTGTACAAGGACACCCAGGTCCCTTTGTACATCAGCATTTCCCAATCTATACCATTTAAACAATACTCTGCCTTTCTGTTTTTCCTACCGAAGTGGATAACTTCACATTTATCCACGTTATACTGCATCTGCCATGTATTTGCCCACTCACTCAACTTGTCTAAATCGCCTTGAAGCCTCTTTGCATCCTCCTCACAACTCACAATCCCACCTAGTTTTGTGTCGATTTGAGTTTGCTTTGCGGATACTGCAATTTCACTGGAAACCTTATTGACTCATTCCACAGACATTAGTAGAATTAATTAACTTCAATTTTTAATAAAGGAAGGAAGAAAGACTTGCATTTCTATAGCGCCTTTCATGACCTCAGGACGTCCCAAAGCTCTCTACGGCCAATGAAGTACTTTTGAAATGTTGGCTGGGGAAATGCAGTCCGTACCAAGGGACACAGAGCTGCTGCTGAAGAAAGAAAGACAGATTTGCATTTATATAGCGCCTTTCACGACCACCGGACGTCTCAAAGCGCTTTACAGCCAATGAAGCTCTGGTCCTGATGTAGTTGTAATGTAGGAAATGCAGCAGTCAATTTGCACACAGCAAGCTCCCACAAACAGCACTGTGGTAATGACCAGATAATCTGTTTGTGATGTTGGTTGAGGGATGAATATTGGCCAGGATAAACTTGCCTGACTGTTGAATATTTCCAGCATTATCTGTTTTTATTTCAAATTTCCAGCATCTGTAGTATTTGCTTTAGTTTTAGTGTTCTGTTTACAATTTTTACATTTCCAGGCTAGTCCTGTCCAATACCACACAGGGGGCCCATAAAGAAAAGCAGTGACAAGTAGGTGGGATCGATCTTGTTTACTTGTTAACTAGGAAATAAAAAAGTGCTGGGCAGCATTGTGTGTAGCAAAAATGTAAATATCTGGTAATGTGTCTGTCTGTGCCAAACATGGGCACGCAGGAAATCTTTCCAATGTCAGTCGCAATCAGGTTGTTGGGGAGGTGGGGTGGGTGCTAGAGAAGGAGGTTGAAGCTGCTTCCTTAACCATATCACCCTTGTGCAAGGCATAAATTGAGCAGATAGATTTTCCGACGTGTGTACTTTGTCAAGCGGTAACAAACTTTTGTAGAAGCTCTAGACGTCTGCATTTAGAACTTCAGGGGGTGTGAATGTTGGCTGGGGAAATGCAGTCCGTACCAAGGGACACAGAGCTGCTGCTGAAGAAAGAAAGACAGACTTGCATTTATATAGCGTCTTTCACGACCACCGGACACCTCAAAGCGCTTTACAGCCAATGAAGCTCTGGTCCTGATGTAAAAGCACTAAAGTGATGGTAGAAGAGCTGTGGTACAGCTTTAGCAGTGTCTTCCAAAATCTTAAGGATTTGTCTTGTGCTATAATAGACGAGAAAGGGCTTTGCAAAGTTGTTTGCTTTGATTACATATACAATACTGACAGTGTTGGGCAAAGTGAGAGTAACGAAGGAGCTTGTATTATGTCTGAAATGTAATTCACTGTGAAAGCAGATGACCCATGCTTAAGTGGGTGTGGTTCCAAGATCGGTTTCATTGAACAAAGCCTTGTGTTGAGCTCAGAGAGTCATTGCTATGTATTTAACTGCTTCTTTATACCACGTTACTCCCAAGGGAAAAATCTGTTGAGCTAAATTACAGTGTTAAGTGATGTTAATCTTAACCTCTGTATTTGGGTAACCCAGTTTGTGAATGGAAACCAAATTGAACATAAATAAACTCTTTAAGAATATTTCCCTGCACTGCCTCTTGTTCCTCCTCCTCCCCCACATCACATTTAGTCGATGAATATTTCCCTGCACTGCCTCTTGTTCTTCCTCCTCCTCCCCCACATCACATTTAGTCGATGAATATTTCCCTGCATTGCCTCAGGTTCTTCCTCCTCCTCCCCCACATCACATTTAGTCGATCAAGACTGATTGGCTGCATTTGTGACCTCCCAAATCACTGGCAGTGCTGCTAATCAACAGTTGCTTGGAGGAATTGTACTGAGGGTTATAAAGATTTCCCGAGGCTATGGACCCCACCCCAAATTTCAGCCCTTTCCCAGGGAAAAAATAATATGCATATAGGCTACATCCTCAACTCGAACTAGATTTTAGCTTTTATAAATGGCGTGGCTCGTATGCAAATTATACAGTATGGGGGTTCACCTCCATTCATGGAAACACATGCCTCTGGTACAGCTACCCTCTCCCTGCCAGCTTTTAAAATATTAAAGTAGTAGATGGTAGCTATTGTGTTGGAGCATATCACTTCCAGATGGGAGACCTGTGTTCTAGTCACAGTTGATATTCATGCTTTCCCGTGAGGGAGTATTTTGCCCTGTCTTGGTTCCGATATGACCATTTAGGAAAAGAAAACTATTGTGGGATGATCCCTTGGGACATTGCTCCTGACTAGTTTTCCAAAGAGTGGGATTGATGGTAATGGAGACCTGTGGATTGTACTGCCTCTTTGGATGCGGTTTATATTCTGATGTTTGTCTCTTGCAGTGCTTTGGAAGTTCGAGTACGGTGCTGCCCGAGACACTACTATTTATATCAACTCTGGATGGAAGCTTACACGCTGTCAGCAAACAAACGGGCTCAATTAAATGGACCTTGAAAGAAGGCAAGTAGCATCTCTCTCGTGTCTTGGAACCTGTAGTTATAGTGTGGCTTTAATTTATATTTTTTGACAGACGGCTCTCCTTGAATGGTTGGAGTGGGGAATGCTCGCGCGTGCACTTTCTTTGATGCGGTGGCTAAACCGGTTGCCAGAATGCGCACAGCAGCACTCCTGTTGTGACTGCTGATTTTTTTTTTACTCTTCCTCATTATAAAGAAGCACTTAGCCTCTGCTCAGCACTTCCTCACAAACTGATTTACAAGGATGATACCAGAAATGCGAGGGTATACATATCAGGAAAGGATGAACAGGCTGAGCCTCTTTTTTTTCTCTTGAAAAAAGAAGGCTGAGGGGTGACTTAATCGAGGTCTTTAAAATTATGAAAGGTTTTGATAGAGTAGATACAGAGAGAATATTTCCACTTGTGGGCAAGAGCATAACTAGAGGTCGTCAATATAAGATAGTCACCAAGAAATCAAATAGAGAATTCAGAAGAAACTTCTTTACCCAAAGAGTGGTGAGAATGTGGAACTCGCTACCACAGGGAGTGGTTGAAGCAAATAGTATAGATGCATTTAAGGAGAGGCTGGACAAACATATGAGGGAGAAGGGAATAGAGGGTTAGATGAGGAAAGACGGGAGGAGGCTCGTGTGGAGCATAAACGCCGGCATGGACTGGTTGGGCTGAATGGCCTGTTTTTGTGCTGTATATCCTATGTAATCCTATTTAAAACTGAGATTGGGATTGAGAAATTATTGGGGAATTATGGCCCCATACCCATGTCCCACACCCTGGTGCCAATCTTTGATTCTGCAGTGATATGCCCCTCTTATACTACAGGTTATTAATATTTTGAGCGCTGAATTTTGCCAAATGACATTTTTCCTCTTGTCATTTAGTGCAGAACCTGGCTATTGTAAGATGCTTCAGTGAATAATTAACATTTTGAGATGATTTCGAAATAACTTGGTTTCAAATGATTACAAAAGAGCTTTCATTACTTTTAAGAGGACTCATCAATTGACTGTAAAGAATGTGTGTTGGGAAGCATTCTGAGGGAATTTCAAATCCCAGCGAACAATCCACTTTTTGACTTTGTCCTCATTCATTATGTGGGTAACATGGATTTAGAAGTGATTTCTTCAGGAATTGGAGTTGATCAAGAAAAATTCAATTTTGAACTAGTGTTTGGTGCTTTCACATTTTATATTCTACATTTCAGTTTTGAAGGTCTAGATTTATGGCACAATTTAGATGCATTTTTTTTATCCTGCCCCAACTGCACCATTTTTGGCTGGAAAGCTGGGCAAAATGCAGCCGAGTCCCAGATCTCCGCCAATGTTACTCTCTAACTGGCTGCTCGAAGGTGGGTAGGAATGAGCTTGGTCAATTTCCTTATGGCGAAGTGCCTGGCCTTCAATTAGTTCCTCCCCTCGGCAGGTTTAACATGGCAGCTTCTGCATATTGGTTAAATGCAGTTATCTCCTAACTGCCAGTTTAAGGTGGGGATCACTAAGCTTTGTCCTCATGGTTCGTGTCATCATCAGAATCCTCAATTGAGGAGGACTGGATGTTGCAGTGGGCTAGACATTGGCATTTTCATGCTGAGACTTTCAAATCCAGCCCAGGAAGTTTCTTCTCTGTGTTGGCTGTCTTTGATGTAATGCCTCCCTGACGGATGATTCTCTGTACCGATATACTGTACTATATCTGTGGGTAAGCGTTCTCCAAGGCGGCCTTCGGGATACACGACAGCGCAAAATCATAGAGCAGAAACTGATAGCCAAGTTCCGCACTCATGAGGATGGCCTCAATCGCGATATCGGGTTCATGTCACGATACAGAACGTGACTTGACATCATGGCCGGTCTTCTCAGGTGTTTTTTTTTTAAAAAGACTAACACAAGAACCAACACAAATTGACAGGATATGCAGCCAGCAGGTGGTTTGACACGTTGAACCCCCTGGGACACATCTCATTGTCTTGGCTGTGCTCTTAGTGTGTCTTTGATGTAGGGAAAGATTTGAATAGATTTTGTCTGTGTTTAAATTGTGAATTCTGGGAGATTCTCTCACTGCTAACTTACCTGAGGAAGGAGCGAACCGCTCCGAAAGCTTGTAAAATTAAATAAATCTGTTGGACTATAACCTGGTGTTGTGCGACTTCTCATTTTTGTCCACCCCAGTCCAACGCCGGCGTCTCCACATCATGATCTATATACTGTGTAATCGATTTGTATTCCCTCACTGTACCTGTACCTGAAGAAGGAGCAGCGCTCCGAAAGCTCGTAATTTCAAATAAAACTGTTGGACTATAACCTGGTGTTGTGCGACTTCTCATTTTTGGCTGTAAGAGTCATAGAACCAAAGAAGTTACAGCACCGAAGGAGGCCATACGGCCCATTTTGTCTATGCCACCCCATTGCTAGAGGAGTCCAAAATAGTCCCAGTGCCGCCCTCTCTGCAATGCTGTATAGTCCTCTGCTTCCTGTGTTAAATGAGTTTGGGCAGTTTTAATCACTTCCTAGTGGGCATTGGTCCACATCAGAAAACTGTTCTTAATTGACACACAATCCCACTGGGTATGATCGTGTAGCGGTTATGATACTGGAGCAGTAATCCAGAGATTGAGAGTTCGGATCCCACCAGGGAAAGTTGTGAGATTGAATTTGTGGGCGAGCACCAGAAAAAGCTGCTGGATTGTTGGAACTGGCTCACCCCGACCTGGTCTGGTGTACACGTGTCTCGTGCACACAGGGTTGTAGTGCCCTCGCAAGCTGCTCAGTTGCACAAGCAATTGCGACAAAGCACATTCAGCCAACTAGAGGTGGGCAATAAATGTAGCCTTAGCCCACTTCTTGAGAATTAAAAAAAAAAAGTTGGCATTTCAGTTTGTAGAGCTTAATGTCCTTAAGCACAAAATTGGCCCCATTTTGCAAAAGCCGTGATTTGATTATTGTCTCGTAATCCGCTCCCATCTCCTATCCTGCATGCATTTAATAATCTATTCACTATCCTGCCACACTTGTGACATGAAAGTTAAAGCAATGAAAATGTGCAATGGATAACAGCCTTACTTGGGAGTGTGTCATACATTTGCACATTTCAAAAAGTGTGCAATTTGACCGTGTTGGAAAATGCTAAATTTTGTTTTATATGGGTGGCTATCCAACAAAGGTCTTTCAGCTAGTC
This sequence comes from Squalus acanthias, assembly GCA_030390025.1. NCBI lineage: Eukaryota > Metazoa > Chordata > Chondrichthyes > Squaliformes > Squalidae > Squalus > Squalus acanthias. The sequence continues at coordinate 1,351,446 of CM059447.1, read as the reverse complement.
AGTGCTGTGACTGGTGGCGGGGGGGTGGGGGAATGAACTCAAAGACCAGAGAAGTAGAAGTCTGAATGTGGTTATGCACAGGTTGTAACAGCAGATGGTTTCAGGTTTAATATTCTGAACTGCTGACAGTTAAACTGGTATGTCTGCCACAGTAATGAAACCTTGCTTGTTCAGGCTGTTAGGAGGTTTTTTTGTACTGCAGCCATTTACCTTGTGCTTTTCGAATGAGAGGGGAAGTACTTTGATTAAAAATATGTACTTTCTGTCTGATTTATATAGGACTGGTTAGAAACAAAAGATGCTACTTTGAGACTTCACCACACTCTAGTTTAATTGAGAATATGGAAATGATACCCAAAGTAAAGTGAGAGTTTGCAGGACAGCAGGTATAGATAGGTGCCCTGTGCTGGAATCCAGTGTAAGCTAACACTGTACAACCAGGAGACCCGTCAATAATGACGCTTGTTTACTCACCAATCTCAAATGCTGGAGCTGTGCCAGTGTACAGTTTGTGTGCTTGTGCAAGTTTTTTTTATTAGCCAGTACCCAATTATGGAATTGGGTATTCTGGAAATTGGCAGTCATGAGTTCATATCACAAAATATCACAAGTTTATCAAAAAAAATACCCTAACCTTCAACTGGCTTTCTGCACAAAGCCAACATCTATTTAAAGTCACACTAACATATCAATTTAAACGTTGTGACCTTTTGTACAACAATGCAATTAAACATGCCTTCCGCTGTTTGTGGAAACTTTGACAGTTTTCTCCCCTCCATTTCTGAAGACACTGATTCTCGCTGGCTTACAATTCCATGGGTGCTAGCTGCCTGCTGCTCCCTTGCCCATTGCCTATGTGTGTCGGTAGGCCATTTGGCAGGGGAAGGTATCGTAGCTAAGCACTGTCCTGTTTGTGTCAGTCATGGCTCAGTGGGTAGCACTCTTGCCTCTGAGTCAGAAGGTTGTGGGTTCAAGTCCCACTCCAGAGACTTGAGCACAAAAATCTAGGCTGACACTCCAGTGCATTACTGAGGGAGTTCTGCACTGTCGGAGGTGCTGTCTTTCGGATGAGACGTTAAACCGAGGCCCCGTCTGCCCTTTCGGGTGAGTGTAAAAGATCCCATGGCACTATTTCAAAGAGCAGGGGCGTTCTCCCCGGTGACCTGGCCAATATTTATCCCTCAATCAACATCACTAAAACAGATTATCTGGTCATTATCACATTGCTGTTTGTGGGAGCTTGCTGTGCGCAAATTGGCTGCCGCGTTTCCTACATTATAACAGTGACTACACTTCAAAAGTATTTAATTGGCTGTAAAGTGCTTTGGGACGTCCTGAGGTCATGAAAGGCGCTACATAAATGCAAGTCTGTCTTTTTCTTTCTCACTGGATTTCCTTGTGTGCAATCTTCCACCAGAGTCACCAGTGATCAGGAGTTGTAACTCCTCTTGTTTCCCAGCCCAGAGTTCCTGAGGCCAATTGTAGCACCTCCACTGCTGCTAAACCTGAGATTGGCTAACTTAGGACAAACCAGGAATCGGACATACGACCTTTTTATCTATACGACTTAATATTACACCGGGCCATCTTTCACACAGTAGGCCATTGGGGGAGATTGCAGTTTTAAGAAAAGGATGTTCTAGGTTTTTGAATTGAGGTTGGTTCTTAAAGATACAATAGTATACGAACTGTGCACTGAGACTGAGAAATGTTTACAAGAGTGTGATTGATTTGGGGCTCAGCTAATCGGTCTTTCAGGAATTTTGATCAAAATGATCCTTTTTGAACAGAATAATCGACAGATTCTTGTAATGAAGGGAGAAACCAGTTTATGTGTATTGTCTGCTTGCTGTTTCATAAGTCACAGATTGAAATGGTCTGTGAACTTCATTTTCAGTAACCTATGCACAGTCTCGTGTCTCTTGTTAAGGTATGTTATTTCCTTGTCAAGTTTTATAGAAGATTGCACACAAAAACACAGTTCCTTCTCAATGTGCTGCTTTAAGAGTGTTCCAGCTTCTCTTTAACATGGTGCTATTTTGAATGTAGTATGGGAAGTGGATGCAGTTCAAATAATTTTTTGTTAAAGTTTACAGGGCACTCCTCTTTGGAGTTTTTCAGCACTAATTTACCACATTTCTGTGCTGTTTCTGCTGTTCAATTTGAATTATCGGAAACAATCCGTGTCGGCATTTACCCTCCATGCAAGCATATAGTTGTAATCAATGTTCCCTCTAATTTATTTTTGGGTGCGCGGCCCCTTTAAACTTCCTTGCATGCGCGGTTTTACCATTGAGAAACCAGCCTGCGCGGGAGCTTCAACGGGAACATTGGTTGTAATTACATTTACCGATTCCCAGTAAGTGAATTCCACAGCTTCACAACTCATAGAATTATACAGCACAGAAGGAGGCCATTTGCTGCGTTGTTAAATTCTCCTAATCTCTTTCTCTCCCCACCCCCCGCACCCCGGTTTTTTGGCAATTATCTTAAATCTATGTCCTCTGGTTAACGCCCCTCCTGCCAGTGGAAACAGTTTCTCCCTATCTGTCGAAACTCTTCATAACTTTGAACACCTCTATCAAATCTCCTCTTAACCTTCTCTGCTCTAGGGAAAACAACCCCAGCTTCTCCAGTCTCTCCGCATAACTGAAGTCCCTCATCCCTGGAACCATTCTAGTAAATCTCCTCTGCACCCTTTCCAAGGCCTTGACATCCTTTCTAAAGTGTGGTGCTCAGAATTGGACACAATACTCCAGCTGAGGCCTAACCTAATTTCTAAAGGTTTAGTATAACTTCTTTGCTTTTGTACACAGTGGGCTGGATTTTGATACTGGGGCGGGTTGGGGTCGTGTCATCCGCATTTCGTGTTATCCACCCGACTGCAATTGGACGTGGGAGATTGATGCAATTTTCACCTAATTGGGCAATTGAGTTCCAGCATGTGGGAACCCATGAACCAATTAGTGGTTTCAGTCTGAAAGTCACCTCTGATGATGTCATCATTGCTGCTGTATTGCAGGTCAGAGACTGCCTGGTCTCAGAGACTGCCTGGTCTCAGAGACTGCCTGGTCTCAGAGACTGCCTGGTCTCAGAGACTGCCTGGTCTCAGAGACTGCCTGGTCTCAGAGACTGCCTGGTCTCAGAGACTGCCTGGTCTCAGAGACTGCCTGGTCTCAGAGACTGCCTGGTCTCAGAGACTGCCTGGTCTCAGAGACTGCCTGGTCTCAGAGACTGCCTGGTCTCAGAGACTGCCTGGTCTCAGAGACTGCCTGGTCTCAGAGACTGCCTGGTCTCAGAGACTGCCTGGTCTCAGAGACTGCCTGGTCTCAGAGACTGCCTGGTCTCAGAGACTGCCTGGTCTCAGAGACTGCCTGGTCTCAGAGACTGCCTGGTCTCAGAGACTGCCTGGTCTCAGAGACTGCCTGGTCTCAGAGACTGCCTGGTCTCAGAGACTGCCTGGTCTCAGAGACTGCCTGGTCTCAGAGACTGCCTGGTCTCAGAGACTGCCTGGTCTCAGAGACTGCCTGGTCTCAGAGACTGCCTGGTCTCAGAGACTGCCTGGTCTCAGAGACTGCCTGGTCTCAGAGACTGCCTGGTCTCAGAGACTGCCTGGTCTCAGAGACTGCCTGGTCTCAGAGACTGCCTGGTCTCAGAGACTGCCTGGTCTCAGAGACTGCCTGGTCTCAGAGACTGCCTGGTCTCAGAGACTGCCTGGTCTCAGAGACTGCCTGGTCTCAGAGACTGCCTGGTCTCAGAGACTGCCTGGTCTCAGAGACTGCCTGGTCTCAGAGACTGCCTGGTCTCAGAGACTGCCTGGTCTCAGAGACTGCCTGGTCTCAGAGACTGCCTGGTCTCAGAGACCTGCCTGGTCTCAGAGACTGCCTGGTCTCAGAGACTGCCTGGTCTCAGAGACTGCCTGGTCTCAGAGACTGCCTGGTCTCAGAGACTGCCTGGTCTCAGAGACTGCCTGGTCTCAGAGACTGCCTGGTCTCAGAGACTGCCTGGTCTCAGAGACTGCCTGGTCTCAGAGACTGCCTGGTCTCAGAGACTGCCTGGTCTCAGAGACTGCCTGGTCTCAGAGACTGCCTGGTCTCAGAGACTGCCTGGTCTCAGAGACTGCCTGGTCTCAGAGACTGCCTGGTCTCAGAGACTGCCTGGTCTCAGAGACTGCCTGGTCTCAGAGACTGCCTGGTCCTCAGAGACTGCCTGGTCTCAGAGACTGCCTGGTCTCAGAGACTGCCTGGTCTCAGAGACTGCCTGGTCTCAGAGACTGCCTGGTCTCAGAGACTGCCTGGTCTCAGAGACTGCCTGGTCTCAGAGACTGCCTGGTCTCAGAGACTGCCTGGTCTCAGAGACTGCCTGGTCTCAGAGACTGCCTGGTCTCAGAGACTGCCTGGTCTCAGAGACTGCCTGGTCTCAGAGACTGCCTGGTCTCAGAGACTGCCTGGTCTCAGAGACTGCCTGGTCTCAGAGACTGCCTGGTCTCAGAGACTGCCTGGTCTCAGAGACTGCCTGGTCTCAGAGACTGCCTGGTCTCAGAGACTGCCTGGTCTCAGAGACTGCCTGGTCTCAGAGACTGCCTGGTCTCAGAGACTGCCTGGTCTCAGAGACTGCCTGGTCTCAGAGACTGCCTGGTCTCAGAGACTGCCTGGTCTCAGAGACTGCCTGGTCTCAGAGACTGCCTGGTCTCAGAGACTGCCTGGTCTCAGAGACTGCCTGGTCTCAGAGACTGCCTGGTCTCAGAGACTGCCTGGTCTCAGAGACTGCCTGGTCTCAGAGACTGCCTGGTCTCAGAGACTGCCTGGTCTCAGAGACTGCCTGGTCTCAGAGACTGCCTGGTCTCAGAGACTGCCTGGTCTCAGAGACTGCCTGGTCTCAGAGACTGCCTGGTCTCAGAGACTGCCTGGTCTCAGAGACTGCCTGGTCTCAGAGACTGCCTGGTCTCAGAGACTGCCTGGTCTCAGAGACTGCCTGGTCTCAGAGAGCTGCCTGGTCTCAGAGACTGCCTGGTCTCAGAGACTGCCTGGTCTCAGAGGACTGCCTGGTCTCAGAGACTGCCTGGTCTCAGAGACTGCCTGGTCTCAGAGACTGCCTGGTCTCAGAGACTGCCTGGTCTCAGAGACTGCCTGGTCTCAGAGACTGCCTGTCTCAGAGACTGCCTGGTCTCAGAGACTGCCTGGTCTCAGAGACTGCCTGGTCTCAGAGACTGCCTGGTCTCAGAGACTGCCTGGTCTCAGAGACTGCCTGGTCTCAGAGACTGCCTGGTCTCAGAGACTGCCTGGTCTCAGAGACTGCCTGGGTCTCAGAGACTGCCTGGTCTCAGAGACTGCCCTGGTCTCAGAGACTGCCTGGTCTCAGAGACTGCCTGGTCTCAGAGACTGCCTGGTCTCAGAGAGACTGCCTGGTCTCAGAGACTGCCTGGTCTCAGAGACTGCCTGGTCTCAGAGACTGCCTGGTCTCAGAGACTGCCTGGTCTCAGAGTCTTGCCTGGTCTCAGAGACTGCCTGGTCTCAGAGACTGCCTGGTCTCAGAGACTGCCTGGTCTCAGAGACTGCCTGGTCTCAGAGACTGCCTGGTCTCAGAGACTGCCTGGTCTCAGAGACTGCCTGGTCTCAGAGACTGCCTGGTCTCAGAGACTGCCTGGTCTCAGAGACTGCCTGGTCTCAGAGACTGCCTGGTCTCAGAGACTGCCTGGTCTCAGAGACTGCCTGGTCTCAGAGACTGCCTGGTCTCAGAGACTGCCTGGTCTCAGAGACTGCCTGGTCTCAGAGACTGCCTGGTCTCAGAGACTGCCTGGTCTCAGAGACTGCCTGGTCTCAGAGACTGCCTGGTCTCAGAGACTGCCTGGTCTCAGAGACTGCCTGGTCTCAGAGACTGCCTTGGTCTCAGAGACTGCCTGGTCTCAGAGACTGCCTGGTCTCAGAGACTGCCTGGTCTCAGAGACTGCCTGGTCTCAGAGACTGCCTGGTCTCAGAGACTGCCTGGTCTCAGAGACTGCCTGGTCTCAGAGACTGCCCTGGTCTCAGAGACTGCCTGGTCTCAGAGACTGCCTGGTCTCAGAGACTGCCTGGTCTCAGAGACTGCCTGGTCTCAGAGACTGCCTGGTCTCAGAGACTGCCTGGTCTCAGAGACTGCCCTGGTCTCAGAGACTGCCTGGTCTCAGAGACTGCCTGGTCTCAGAGACTGCCTGGTCTCAGAGACTGCCTGGTCTCAGAGACTGCCTGGTCTCAGAGACTGCCTGGTCTCAGAGACTGCCTGGTCTCAGAGACTGCCTGGTCTCAGAGACTGCCTGGTCTCAGAGACTGCCTGGTCTCAGAGACTGCCTGGTCTCAGAGACTGCCTGGTCTCAGAGACTGCCTGGTCTCAGAGACTGCCTGGTCTCAGAGACTGCCTGGTCTCAGAGACTGCCTGGTCTCAGAGACTGCCTGGTCTCAGAGACTGCCTGGTCTCAGAGACTGCCTGGTCTCAGAGACTGCCTGGTCTCAGAGACTGCCTGGTCTCAGAGACTGCCTGGTCTCAGAGACTGCCTGGTCTCAGAGACTGCCTGGTCTCAGAGACTGCCTGGTCTCAGAGACTGCCTGGTCTCAGAGACTGCCTGGTCTCAGAGACTGCCTGGTCTCAGAGACTGCCTGGTCTCAGAGACTGCCTGGTCTCAGAGACTGCCTGGTCTCAGAGACTGCCTGGTCTCAGAGACTGCCTGGTCTCAGAGACTGCCTGGTCTCAGAGACTGCCTGGTCTCAGAGACTGCCTGGTCTCAGAGACTGCCTGGTCTCAGAGACTGCCTGGTCTCAGAGACTGCCTGGTCTCAGAGACTGCCTGGTCTCAGAGACTGCCTGGTCTCAGAGACTGCCTGGTCTCAGAGACTGCCTGGTCTCAGAGACTGCCTGGTCTCAGAGACTGCCTGGTCTCAGAGACTGCCTGGTCTCAGAGACTGCCTGGTCTCAGAGACTGCCTGGTCTCAGAGACTGCCTGGTCTCAGAGACTGCCTGGTCTCAGAGACTGCCTGGTCTCAGAGACTGCTGGTCTCAGAGACTGCCTGGTCTCAGAGACTGCCTGGTCTCAGAGACTGCCTGGTCTCAGAGACTGCCTGGTCTCAGAGGACTGCCTGGTCTCAGAGACTGCCTGGTCCTCAGAGACTTGCCTGGTCTCAGAGACTGCCTGGTCTCAGAGACTGCCTGGTCTCAAGACTTGCCTGGTCTCAGAGACTGCCGGTCTCAGAGACTGCCTGGTCTCAGAGACTGCCTGGCTCAGAGACTGCCTGGTCTCAGAGACTGCCTGGTCTCAGAGACTGCCTGGTCTCAAGAGACTGCCTGGTCTCAGAGACTGCCTGGTCTCAGAGACTGCCTGGTCTCAGAGACTGCCTGGTCTCAGAGACTGCCTGGTCTCAGAGACTGCCTGGTCTCAGAGACTGCCTGGTCTCAGAGACTGCCTGGTCTCAGAGACTGCCTGGTCTCAGAGACTGCCTGGTCTCAGAGACTGCCTGGTCTCAGAGACTGCCTGTCTCAGAGACTGCCTGGTCTCAGAGACTGCCTGGTCTCAGAGACTGCCCTGGTCTCAGAGACTGCCTGGTCTCAGAGACTGCCTGGTCTCAGAGACTGCCTGGTCTCAGAGACTGCCTGGTCTCAGAGACTGCCTGGTCTCAGAGACTGCCTGGTCTCAGAGACTGCCTGGTCTCAGAGACTGCCTGGTCTCAGAGACTGCCTGGTCTCAGAGACTGCCTGGTCTCAGAGACTGCCTGGTCTCAGAGACTGCCTGGTCTCAGAGACTGCCTGGTCTCAGAGACTGCCTGGTCTCAGAGACTGCCTGGTCTCAGAGACTGCCTGGTCTCAGAGACTGCCTGGTCTCAGAGACTGCCTGGTCTCAGAGACTGCCTGGTCTCAGAGACTGCCTGGTCTCAGAGACTGCCTGGTCTCAGAGACTGCCTGGTCTCAGAGACTGCCTGGTCTCAGAGACTGCCTGGTCTCAGAGACTGCCTGGTCTCAGAGACTGCCTGGTCTCAGAGACTGCCTGGTCTCAGAGACTGCCTGGTCTCAGAGACTGCCTGGTCTCAGAGACTGCCTGGTCTCAGAGACTGCCTGGTCTCAGAGACTGCCTGGTCTCAGAGACTGCCTGGTCTCAGAGACTGCCTGGTCTCAGAGACTGCCTGGTCTCAGAGACTGCCTGGTCTCAGAGACTGCCTGGTCTCAGAGACTGCCTGGTCTCAGAGACTGCCTGGTCTCAGAGACTGCCTGGTCTCAGAGACTGCCTGGTCTCAGAGACTGCCTGGTCTCAGAGACTGCCTGGTCTCAGAGACTGCCTGGTCTCAGAGACTGCCTGGTCTCAGAGACTGCCTGGTCTCAGAGACTGCCTGGTCTCAGAGACTGCCTGGTCTCAGAGACTGCCTGGTCTCAGAGACTGCCTGGTCTCAGAGACTGCCTGGTCTCAGAGACTGCCTGGTCTCAGAGACTGCCTGGTCTCAGAGACTGCCTGGTCTCAGAGACTGCCTGGTCTCAGAGACTGCCTGGTCTCAGAGACTGCCTGGTCTCAGAGACTGCCTGGTCTCAGAGACTGCCTGGTCTCAGAGACTGCCTGGTCTCAGAGACTGCCTGGTCTCAGAGACTGCCTGGTCTCAGAGACTGCCTGGTCTCAGAGACTGCCTGGTCTCAGAGACTGCCTGGTCTCAGAGACTGCCTGGTCTCAGAGACTGCCTGGTCTCAGCTGTGAGAGGACCTGGATGCAAAATGAACAGCATCAGAGAGAGAGAGAGAATTTTTTTTGCATCCAGGTCCTCTCACAGCAAAGGCCAGGCAGTCTCTGAAGACATTCAATGCAGCAGCATCAGAGGCGACTTTCAGACCTTTACTACTACTACCTTCATCACATCTCCGTTGTAATAGTGGACCTGCAGCTGATAGTCAGCTATCCACTTGTGCTCCCGCCAGGTTTCACTGGAGTGTTTCACATCAGGCGCACTTCACGTGGGAAAAGGGTTAAACTAGCTAAAACGTTTCAAAATGGCATTAGAGCCAATTTAGGGCTTTAATGGCCTCTCCCGCCTCTTGGAGGCGGGATGGAGTCGGGAACACCGCACACGATTTTATCAAAATTGCATGGAGGCGGGATCAGGTCCGCCCGCCACTTTTCGCAATTTTAACCCCCCACACGCCTCCAAACCCGCCTCCACGGCCCTATGAAAATCCAGCCCTATGTCTCTTTATAAAGCCAAGGATCCCGTGTGCTTTTTTAACAACTTGACCTGCCACCTACCAAGATTTGTGTATGTGAACCCCAGGTCTCTCTGTTCCTGCAGCCCCTTCAACTCTCTTTAAAGGTTTCTCTTGCTCTCTGTTCCAAATCTTTTACATTTAAACTTGTATCTATGGCTCTTCATTCTTTACCCCTCACTTACTGGAAACGGTCTGCTTCTATCTACCCTGTCCCATCCTTTCATCATTTTAAACACTTCTATCATATTCCCCCATAATCTGCGCTCGAATGTGGGTTGTCCACTCTTCAAAGCCTCAGCATTCTTATAACAGGAGCCCAATACTCTAACTGAGATCTGAAGGTTTTATGTAAGCACATGATTACCTCTCCGCTTTTATATTCTATACCTCTTGTGATAAAACCTAGAATTCCATAAACTTTTATTAACTTCATCAACCTAAGGTGCTGGCTTTAATGCCCTGGGGATCCTGTATCCCCAAATCCCTCTGCTCTTCCACAGCACTGAACCGACTTCAATTCAGAGTATAATTACTGCTAATTTTTTTTTTACCAAAGTGTGACGCATGTCACACTTGCTGTCTACTTTTTAGCCCATTTCCCCCGTCTTATCAAAGCTTCCTTTGGTTTATTTTGCTGTCATCTGCAAATTTTGACACCACTCCTTCTAGCCCTGTGTCCAAATCATTGATCTAGACAGTGAACAGAAGTCAACCCAGAACGGAACCCTGTGGGACACCACTACCCACTTCCAACCACTCTTAAAAGCTGTCCTTAACTTCTGCTCTTCTCTCTTCTCCCTTCTAACCAATCTTTAAATCCAGTTTGCTACCCCCCCCCCCCCCCAAACCCCCTGATTCCATACCCCTTAATCTTCACTAGTGATCATCTCCTGTGTGGTACCTTGTTAAAGGCTTCCTTAAAGTCCATCTACACTGCATTCACTGTGTTTCCCCTATGTTACCACCACAAAGATTCTGTGAGATCTGTCAAGAGCGATCGTTCCTTTTGAAATTCCTGCTGGCAACTTCTAACTTTTCTCTCTCGATATGTGGTAATGTCATCCTTAATTAATGACTCTAAGCTTTTCTCTACCACAGACGTTAAGCTAACTGCCCTGTAATTATGTGAATTAGCTCTGTCTCCCTTTTAAAAAAAATAAAATAAATGGGACTACCATTTCTCAACAGTGTCTGCCCACAAAGCTCTGAATATGAGGTGATCAAGCCTCCAATGTACTCGGACGCTTCCCATTCATTCCGTGTACAATTCCTGATCCAAGGATGAAATCATCTTTCTGATTAGTTTTGAAAATATTTTTATTAAATACAGTTGGTCACTAAGAGGTAGCAGTACATTTTAGAAGTCTTAAAGACAGAAGTAATTGTGTTTATCATTTGTTGTTTGGATATTTAATTGGTCTATGGCAGGAGTGTTCAAACTGCAGCCCTTAGGCCACATATAGCCCTGGTCCCGGGCAATCCAGCCCTCAATGCCCAGGCAACTCACTCATATTTTGTTGTTTATTAGCTGGTTTGTCCTGTTTGAATTGAGGGTCTGGAAATTTTGGAAAGTGCTGTTGCCTAATTGATGGCTAAATCCAGTACCAAATTCTTTTAGTATCAGCAAAATGAAATTAATAGGAACGTCGATTTAAGCTACATATGTGGGCCCCGGAGCCCATGGTACACATCTGTATGGCCCACAAATATAAAAGGTGGGCTACCCCTAGTCAATGGTACAAAGATTTCTTGAGGTTGTTCTTACTCTGGAACTTCCCGAAAAACTGATCTAAGTGTAATCGTGCTGAGTGTGCCGTCTCTTGAATTAATGTTCGGTGTAGCGTGCCAGTGACTCAGTCAAGCAGGCAGGGTTGGCTGTAGAGTTAGCTTGTGTTGCAAATTTATGGGAAGAGTCTTTTAAGCTGCTTTTATATTGTCCAGCCACCGGCTCCATAGTGTGGATCTTACACAGCTGGTAGCACCATGAAGATAAACTTGTCTGATTTTTTTTTTCCATGAGTGGCACTTGGGGCCCATTTTTGTACTGATTCTTCCTGACTGCTGCTGGGTCAATCAACCTGCTGTTCTGATGGCAGCGCTGAGTTTACTGCGAGTGATGTAACAGCAGTGTTGTTTTTGTAGTCATGTTGTGACGTGTGCTGGCCAAGTTGTCACATCCAGTTTGTGTGTGTGCAAAATAACGGTCGTCACAGTGTAACCGGTTTACAGGAAGTCCAGGTACGTTGTCTGCTGGTATCTGTGGCTGTGCCGTGCAGTTAGCGCCAATAACCAGGCTGTAGTACAAAAGCAGTTTTTCATTTACAGAAGAGTTAAAAATGTGTCACAAAAAAGCCCTAAAGTGACGCATTTAATAAACAAAACAGCATTTTGTCTCATGCCTGTGAGGCATGACAAAGATGTAAAACCAGTTTGGGTCTTGCATTTTAATTGGTGTCAGGCAAATTTAAGTCAGAATTGGTAGTGTTTGTGAAGAATTCAAAACACTTAACAATCCTTGTGTGTGAACTTGGGGGACATTTAAATACAGTATTTGATGGTTGTACTGTATCCATAGCTCCACAACCACCCAATACACTCCAACCCTATTCCCCCGTCCAGATTCAGGAACCAAACATGCCTGAGGACTTGCTACTCTGGGATCCAACCATTGAGTGCCTAGGCTGCACCCTAACAGAGTCCTTCTATTGAGACCACAATATGTTGAGCTCACTGGTCTTCAGACCAACTGCACTTTATATTTAGTTGGCTCTTGATAGCATATTTCTGATGAAATGTTTCATCTATCCCGCTAATGGATATGATTATCTCTTGGTTATATTTGCATAAGTTCCTCGTTAGTTTAGTGTTTAGTATCCCTGCCTGTCACGCGAGAGACTGGGGTTCAATTCCTCGATGGGGAGAGATTATTGCCGGCCCAGAAACAATGGGCCGAATGGCCTCCTTCTGTGCCGTAAATTTCTCGGATTCTATAAACTTGTCCTCGGTGTTTTGATTATATCTCTGAATTGAAGTGTATCAATTATTGAAGTACAATTAAAAATAATTTTGTTTCTTTGCCCTTTTAAGCTATACTGTGATGCACTCCACTTTGAGAAAACCATGGTATTTTCTGTTTTGTGTTTACCTACTTTCCCCCCAACCCCAGCTCCTTGACTTCACAATACCTCTAGTGGGCAGCAATTATGATACATCATAATACTCTCCTTTATATTATGCCTTTCATGCCAACATGTCTGTTATGTGGTGACCATTCTTCACCAGTAATGTCCTACCAACAGTCAAGAGATGAATGGTCAGTTAATCTGTTCTTAGATGGTATTGGATGAGAGAAGAATAATGAAAAGGTTATGCACATTAATACTACAAATGGCAATGAGATGAATCATTAGTTAATCTGTCTTTGGTTGGGAGACAAATGTTGGCCAGGATACTAGAGTAGTCCCATGGGATCATTAGCATCCATCTGAGCTAGAAAAACAGGAAACCTGGGCCTATGTCCTATATCTTGTTTGACAATGCAGTGATCCTTCCATACTTCAGACATGCGATTTGAACCCACAACTGCTGCCCTGGAGGCGCAAGTGCTGCCAGCTCCGCCAAATGGACACACGCAACAACAGTTGCCATTTGGTCCATAGAGCACTGTATAATCATGTTTTTCCATTAGTACTTCTTAATATATATTTTCTTTTACCAAATGTAAAGTGGCTGCCTGTTTACTAGCATGTACTCGTACAGTTTGGGTAAGAGATCTGTGGCTTCGTAACTCGTAAAATTCAAAAATATCTGTTTCAGGATCAGGAATGATGGAATTTCTAGATGGATTCATAATTTGCATTGTCCCATTTCTGTTTTGTTACAGCGGTGATTATAAACTTGCTAACTTTTCTTTTTGTCTTGTACAGATCCTGTGCTTCAAGTGCCCATGCATCTCACCGAGTAAGTTTCTAGTGTAGCTATACATCTGTTCCCATCTAATGTAAAAGGCACAGAGCAGCATATGTGTTGAGGATTGAGAGCTGGAATTGTGAATCATTGTTCTGCCATTTCTTGGTGCAGCCTGTTGGGAGACTACCGTTGCTTACCAAATACCTGTAAAGTTTTGGATCCTCCTCTGTACACATTTTCCTAGAATGCTGTACTCATCATCCTCTCCTGTTCCGCTCATCACAAACTTAAATTAATCCAGAAATCTATGGCTCGATTTCTCCACTCACACACAGTCCTACGTGCCCATCACCCATGTCCTTGCCCAGCTCCCCATCCCTGGATATGGAATTAAGGGTTCCTGCCCTCACTTTGTGATCCCTCCATGTTCTTAAGCGACTATATCTTCTCCAGTTGTACCTCCCAGCCCAGGCACTCTGCTCCTCTGACTCTGGATTACCACCATCTCCCACTCTAACATCCAAAGTCATTCTTTTAAATGCAAGTCTTTCTTATAGCTACTATGTTCTGCTCTGAAATTCTGTCTCACAGCCACTTTATTTATTCTAAGGATGTGGGTGTCACTGGCAAGGTCCGCATTAGTTGCCCTGAGAAGGTGATGGTGGGCCTCCTTCTTGACCACTGCAGTCTGTGTTTGTAGCAATTTTGATACAACTGAGTGGCTTGCTAGGCCACTTCAGAGGGCAGTTAAGAGTCAACCACGTTGGTGTGGGACTGGAGCCACATATAGGACGTCAGGCTTCCTTCCTTAAAGGACATTAGTAAACCCGTTGGGTTTTTACAACAATCTAACAGCTTCATGGTCACGTTTACTGATAACCAGCCTTTTTATTTTCAGATTTGTAAAAACTGAATTCAAATTCTCCAGTAACATAAGCACTGTGGGCCATATCCCTTTCTACAAAAGTCTTCTAAAATCCTATCCCTCTGACCTGCTTTTGACCCTATTTAATCCTTCTCGTCTCCTGTGTTCTCTGCTGTGTGAATACTTGAACTACATTGTTCCATTGATGTAGTGTATGCAAGCTGCCATTTATCTGTAATATTCAGTGCAGTAAATCCCAGTGTCACTGTTGTTAGATTTCTGCTGGGCACAATCCCTTCTACAATCAATGTTAAGTTTGTATATATTACATTTTTTTGGTCAACCAAGTACAGTTGGGAACCTAACAACATGTTTGCGTCTCAGAACCAATCTATTGAGAAATTTGCTTGTAGAATTTCTGTTTTCCCAGTAGAGTGCATATGCTCTCTCCCCACAGGGCACCTCATTAACCCAATGCCAGAGAACTTGGGCACAGCTCGGAAGAGCCAAGACTTTAGGGCCCCTTAAGTGTCTGTAGGGGTACTGCTGGAGTTCAACCACCTAAAACTCAGAAGGTTGTGGGTTCAAGTCCCACACCAGAGACTCGAGCAGAAAAATCTAGGCTGACACTCCAGTGCAGTACTGAGGGAGTGCTGCACTGTCGGAGTGCCGTCTTTTGGATGAGATGTTAAACCGAGGCCCCGTCTGCTCTCGGGTGGACGTAAAAGATCCCATGGCACTATTTTGAAGAACAGCAGGGGGAGTTGTCCCCGGTGTCCTGGCCAATATTTATCCCTCAATCAACATCACAGAAACAGATTATCTGGTCATTATCTCATTGCTGTTTGTGGGAGCTTGTTGAGCGCAAATTGGCTGCCGCGTTTCCTACATTTACAACAGTGACTACACCTCAAAAAGTACTTCATTGGCTGTAAAGCGCTTTGGGACGTCCGGTGATCGTGAAAGGTGCTGTGGAAATACAAGTCTTTTTTTAAAATGGCTGCTCAAATTACCAGTGCAAAGTTTGGAGTTCCGTAGTCCGATTTGGCTCAGGTACTGGATTAGAGTCTGCCAAAGAGGTTTGACTTAATTCCAAACTTTCATATGAATAATAATAGTGTGCAGTATTGTTACTCCCATGTTGCTCCATCAGAGCACCTTGCAGGATGTACAGTGTTACTCCCATGATGCATTATAGCACATTGCCGGGTGTAGTGTTGTTACTCCCATGTTGTTTAGTCATAGCATTTTCTTTGTACTGTACTAGTTCCTTCAAAATTGCTAAGTGGGGAAGTATTGGCACCTCTTAACTGCAATGAGCCCCTCCCCACAAAAGGGCAGCTTCAGCAATGTGTAATCCAGTTGGCTTTACAGTTACAACACCTGGATTTTGCTACCTGTCAGTCTCTGTACTGTGCAGATAAATGACTCCGCTGAGGCTGGTAGTTCATCATCCTCTATAATTAGAAGCGCTGTTGCCAATAAGTTGTTTATTTCTTCTTTGCAGACCAGCATTTCTTCCTGATCCTAATGATGGCAGCTTGTATACGCTGGGAGGCAAAAACAATGAAGGACTGACTGTAAGTTAATGCTCATGTAGTCCCACCTGTTTGACTTGGAGTGTGTCTGTTTGTTTGAAAACATGTTTTTTATCTGGTGTGATTGCTAAATACTTTTAAACCCAATAAGCTATCTACTAATTCTTGTTTTTTAATGACCTTTTGTAAACTTTGTGCATATCAAGGTGAGTGATGTTAATGCTGGAAAATGGGACATTTTCTATTTCACGCATCCAATATCCGCATCAAGCACTCTTGGGTCAGGTATAGTGTGTTAGAGTCTGGTCTGGTTAGGCCGAATGGCCTCTTTCCATGCTGTAAATTCTGTGTAATTCTTCTGATGTTGGGGTGAAGACACATTGTTGAAGAGCACCTACTGCTTCAATGTGGCATTTTAATTTCCCAAACCAGCTGTACTTTGGCCTCTCTGAAATTGCCAATTTATGTGTCCAACTCTGAAATATTACTGCCAGACATTTATTTAGAAAAAGCTCTTATTGGTAAGCTGCAGAGAGAGCACTTTTATAAAAGTTTCAGTATAAAGACGACTAGAATAAAGATTCTGGGATCAAATAAGTTTGAAAATGCACCACCTCAGCCCAGGGTTTCACATGCGTCTGTTGAATGGGAATAATGAGAGAGTGCAGTATTTGTCTGGTTATCTCATCAGCCTGGCCTGTTGAGCTATTACTGTCCATATTGAAAGCTGCTTTCTTACACTCCTTGATAGTTATATATACACCGAGTCTGAGATCTCTACTCTCGGTGAGGTGAATCAGGAAGAACGCTCCCTCCCAAACAAGTGAAGGACAAGGTCCTCGGGCTTTCCAAATCAATCCTCCTTATTGATTCTGGTCTCCGCTTTGAACTAGAGATTTTGTAGAGGTCTGATTTCAGGATGAATGTGATCTTCTGCTGCTAGGTTTTAGTGCACCTCTTTTAGTTCCAGAATTGCCAACCTTAAAATATGTTTTTAGTTTCTGTATTTGTACTGAAACCATCAGTTCTCTTTCACAGAAACTTCCGTTCACAATCCCTGAACTGGTTCAGGCATCGCCTTGCCGAAGTTCCGATGGTACACTGTACATGGGTAAGTGAACTGCCAGTTTCACAGTACCGTACTGCCGATTTAATTATTTTTAGATTCCAACTATTCTTATCCAAGAATGAATCAGTTATAAACTGTGCAGCTGTGTTGGGCGGGGAACACGAGACTTCATGAAATGCTCCATCACTTCTTGTTTTTGCTGGAAGGAGAAAATGCTAGCAGAATGTTCCTTCATGTTTGCAGATGAGTAAAGTTCAAATACACTCAAATCTGATGGTTAAGGCTTAAGGTTTCAGTAAAGCGTTTGGCTGTGTGATGTAGTTAAATACGCAGCATGTTGGTGTACTTGTCCTGATGGTTTCCCATATGGTGAGATTCCATTCTCAACTGGGTCGTCTTGGAAATATACTTCCACAGCAGGGAGGAGTAGAAATCAGGAACCCACTCGTGCTTCCTAGTGACTTGGGATCAGATCACATGACCCCCCTTATGCTTTGGGGGAGGGGAGAAGAGAGAGGATAGAAGGTTGGGTAATAAATGAGAAACTTAAGGGCCAGCACGCCTGATTTCCGATTGGAGAGATTTTAGAAATGGGCGAGGCTGACCGTATAACAGTGCTGTTGTAGTCGAACAGCCACACTTCTTGCCATCACTGTTGATGCACCGTGTCGCTTGGTTATAAATTGATGCGGCGAGTGGTGCTACCGAGTAATAATTAGATCCATGTCTGTTCTGTCTGCAAGTAACTAGCGGGCCGTGAGGGTGGTAATATAACGAGATACATAAAATGGGAGGAAATCCTTTCCATCAGATAATGTTGTTTGGTAATCGTGGGGGGCAAGATACTTATTTTATCAAAGGAGTGATCGCTAAATCATAGTATGTCTGGGAACAAATTTTGAAGCAACATTTCCAGAACATAATTAGAGTTTGATTTGACCGAGTCACTGCCAGTCAAATTGTCATGAGGTTAATCAGAGATCTGTCTTTCAAACCTTTTTATTCTAGTCACACTGTGTTTATAGAAAGCCCTTGGCGTGGGCAAAGGTTTAGATAATCGTTATTCTTTAAATAGTTAAACATCTGATTAGAACAGGTACAATAAGTTCTTTATTTGTGGACTCATTAAAGTGGATTGCAGATCTTGAGATTAAGAGGTTGAGTTCAAAACCAGACTCTGTGTGGTATTTTCATATTCGCCACCTGCAACTTGAACTAGTTCTTGCAAATAGGGGTTGCAGGAGGTGCTTTTGACGAGTAAATTTGAATGAGAAGCTGATAGTAAAATAATAGTTATTTCTCAAGTGTACCTTAAGGGGGATTATTTATAGAACGGTACTGTTTCAATAGGACTAGTTCAGAGGTCTCTGCAATTATGTGACTTTTAGCCTGCTTTTTACCTTGAAGTGCAAGAAATGGAAGGCTTTGAACCAGGTTCTATGGTTGAAGTCCTCCCTGAGAAGTTGGCATATCTGAAGACCCCCAGTGTGCCTCACGAAGAGTAGGTTGGTAATTTCTCAAGTAACATGGTAACGATTTATTGGAAGGCAATTTTATTTTGTGTCCTCAGGGAAGAAGCAGGATATCTGGTACGTTGTGGATCCAATGACTGGTGTTAAGCAGCAGACGTTAACAGCTTCCTTTGCGGAGAGCATGTGTCCATCAACACCTCTCCTATACCTTGGGCGTACAGGTAAAATGCCACAGGTGTTCTACATTGTCTATGTCCTGTGAGCCTATACTAAAAACTAGAATGTCATAAATAGCCCCGGGAATAATTTTCCTATGCCTGTGAATAAGTTTATTTTACTCTTTGGGTTTATCAGTATTCTGAATAAAATGATGATTTGGTAGAATTGAATTTAAATATATGCAAAGTTCCAACCGTTTCACCCAAGCAAAGGTGAGCAAGTAGTTACATCTCTGGCGATTTCTGATTGTAAGTATCTGCAAAAATTAATTTTCTCTGGGCTAATCACAAGGCTTCACTAAAACATTAAACCCAGCGCAGCCTGATCACTGCAACCAGCTCGGCCACTTCAGAGTCAGTTCCACTCTCGAATGTCATTCGCACTGATGTGCCCCTGTTTGGTTAATCCTGATGGGAGTATCTGAGGAAATGGTTTTGGGGTGGAGGTAATCACTCGCCATTCCGATTTGTCTCCTGCTTTGTTTATGGTTGAGCCTAGGAGAGCATAGTGCAAGCTCCAGTCTGGGCAATGACGGTTCCTGTCCCGTGGACTGCCCTGTTTAAGTTACTAGTCATAGCTATGAAACGGGAGGTATCGTATTTACAATTTTAAGTTCATTTTTTTTCTTTCTAATTTTGGTGTAGTGGTAGCAGAAGGTCAGAGCCATTTGGGATAAATCCAATGGAGGTGGAGGACAAGTGACTCAGAGCAGGGGCTCAAGTGGGGGAAACCACCCAACAGTTTACATCAAAAGGATGCTGAATGGATGGATCCCAGGCTGAGCTCCGTCTCTCTCGGGTGGCTTTTGTTGACTTGGGTGTCAATTCGAGATGGAAAGTTTTGGGTCATTTTTAGTGCAAAAGGAGCCTGGAGTAACATTTAAAAGCAATATCCTGCAATATCAAGCCAAGAAGCACCAATGTCAATAGCGATGTCTTGTCAACTGTTCCCATGAAGAAACAAGTTTGTAGGGAAGAAAGGGAAAGAGCGAGGAAATGGGGGAGGTCTTTGGTTCCTTATTCCCTCCTCCTGTTCCTTTAATCCTGTAGCTCGTAACTGCCAACAGAGTACACTTTCATGGACAGCAGCCGCTCTAAAGTACCTCAGCCAAGTAGCCACATGTCCTGAGCCAGTCTGGACAGTGACTCTTGAGGAAAATTTGATAATGGGGATTATTGAAAACAAACCTGACTCTGGCTCCAACTAACGTCCATTCACGTGCACTTCCACGTTGGGCTGCTGCATAATGAGCAGGAACCCCGGTTAGGTTTCCCCCTTGTCTCAAGCTGGGAGTCACAGGTCCATTCGAGAAACTTCCCTGCTATCCCAACTGATGTAGCACACACTCGGGCTCAAAACTAGAAAGCTACATGCTCAAGTTTACCTTGCGAACCATTGAGAAATAAGTCCCGAGTTTCTCTCTCTGTTTTATATTTACATCTCTGCTTCGGTCTGTCAGGCATCGTCACCTCCCTATTGCCAAGCCTGTTCCCAAACTTCCTCTAATGGCCACTGTGTGCCTGCCGAGGTGTGACTATCCCCTCTATTCAGGGAGACAGCACAGACTCTGCTAAGAATGGCTCGGTTTGGGAGCTAAGCAAAGTGATTGAAGCTCCCTTCATGCTCTCTGGCTCTGAGCATTACTCTCTTCCCCTCAGTTTTGTTGTGCTGACCCCAACAAAGCACCTATCGTTTCTGTATAACAACAGTATGTTAGATACTCCACCATTGGTTTTAATTCATTAGCCCCTTTTCAGGCTTGTGTCCACCATCAGAGTAGTGCAGCCGAGGTGGGGAAGTCCGGGGAAGGGTTTAGACATCACCTGTCAATCCATTAAAAATAATAAGTTCATAAAGATACTTCTTCATAAATGAGCACTGATGTATGTTGGAGAAGCAGCAGGCGAGGACTCGCCCCCACCCCGGATTGCAATAACTTGAGTGAAGTTGTGGGCTTGTTTTAGTTTGTTTTGGTCTAATTGCATTTGAAATGGGTGACTGGCTCCCCCCAGTGGCTCAGCAAGTTTCTGCAACTACTGAGCCACATTGAACAGGAAGTTGCCTGGCGAGGTCCTGAGTTAGCAGATCTCCAAGCAGGGTAGAGGTAGGGGCGCACTAATTGGCCTCTGCACCCCTGGGTGTGAGGGAGGGGGAAATCAGCCAGGAATCCTGCTCCTGATCTCCATCCACTGATGGAAAGCATACATGGACAGGGTGATTCCCAGCTGGGATTTGACTGAACAGCCCTACAACTGCAATGGAATAGGGGACCAAAACTCCCAGTCAAGGCTCACTTATGAATGTTAGTCACTTGGGACAGGTACTGGAGGGTAGCTGGGACCTGGAACAGTAATGTGGAACACCGAGAAGTCGATACTTGTCAGGAGGGAAGAAATTGATGAGAAAAAGAAAATGTTTGTGGGGCAGGGTGGAGAGAAAGTGTGTCATTTTGAAATTGGGAATGTCATCTTGTGGCATAGCAGAAAAACCCAGAGATGCGTTGGCACACAGCTCATTCTGGCACTAGCCCCATGTCCAGTTGGATTAAGTCTGTCAATGGAATTCAGCCACAGACCGAGGCAGAATGCAGTTCTGTGGAATGCCAGTGACCGTATAACTAGCACCCACCTATCCTTTGGTACCAGGTCAAACTTGGTCCTTTGTGCCTAGGGTGGTAAGTGGCCCCCCGCATGCTGACGCACTCTTCTGTTTTCAGAGTACACGATCACCATGTACGACACTAAGAACCGGGAGCTGCGATGGAATGCCACCTACTTCGATTACTCTGCCACCCTACCCGATGAGGACACTGAATACAGTAAGAATGGTTTGAGTTGAACAGCTGCTTGTTCTACTATCTCTGCAGAGTCAACTGCTGGTGCGTTTTGAAAATTTTGCCTGGCAACAGCGGATATAACTATACAGTCACGTCACTTCTGTGCTGCAATTGCACCTAAATTGACCATTTTACTGATGGTCACAACTGTTCAAGTATCGCTCTATAGTTTGGAAAGGTTACTTGTCATTTTGGCTTTGTAATTTTTAAAACTTTGTTCTTTGGTTGTGAGCCACATTGGCAAGGACACATTTATTGCCATCCCTAGTTGCCTTGAGGGCATTAAGAGTCGACCAGGCAGGCTTAATTAATTTTTCAGACAACTGAATTCACAAATTATTTGCATGCGCGCGTATAATTTTTTTAAATTTAAAAAGAACATTACAACATATCCTAAGGTACCCTTCCCTGAAGGACATTGGTGAACCATTTTGGTTTTTTATGACAAACCACCAGTTTTCAGTTATTTTTCTGGTGCTGGTCCACAAATGACCAGATTTATTGAATTCAGTTTCCCAGCTTTCCGTGGAGCGATTAGCATACTCCATCTCTGGGTTGCTTGTCCAGAACCATAACCACTAGGTGGCCGTACCCTATGTGCATTGCTACTGGCATTCTCTCGCTTCCACTGCCTGACTAGCCCCTTTTTATCCTCTGAGGCCCCTGACAGTTCTTTTGTTCTCTTCATGCTTGTGTGCCAATTTCGACTTCAGCTCTTTAAACCTCCTAAGCCTAGCTAGAAAAGGTCACTCCCTAAACGGTGGATTTTGACCAAAACATGGAGACTTTTTTTTTTGCATTAATCGGTCTTTACTAATCCTGCAGTGTGTGGGGGAGGAGGGGAAGGGGTCAGAGCAGGGAGGGGGAGCTTGACTTGTTTATGTGCTGTGGAGGGGGGAATCACAATTCTGAGTAATCAGACAGTCCAGTCGCTGGTTTTGACACATGTATCCAGCCCCCAACTCAAAGACTGTATGTTCCTGATGTAAAGCTCCATTGTGTCCTGATAATGTCGGCAGCAGAAGCTATCCACCGTGCTTTTGGTGCAATGAAACGATTTGTGCGTATAAAATCTAACCTTCCACTTGCAGAAATGCTCCACTTTGTGTCGAATGGAGATGGGCTGGTAGTGACGGTGGACAGTGAATCAGGAGACATTCTCTGGATTCAGAACTACGCGTCACCAGTGGTGGCTATGTACATCTGGCAGCGGGAAGGACTAAGAAAAGTGATGCACACGAATGTTGGCATTGAAACCCTCCGCTACCTCACATTCATGTCGGGAGAGGTCGGCCGCATCACAAAGTGGAAATACCCTTTTCCTAAAGAGGCAGAGACCAAACAAAAGCTGATGTAAGTACAGTGCCGAGTTTGTTAAACTAGTGAGCACTATAAAAATGGTCAGTAATCCTGTATTGTAGCAATGTAAACTTTAAACTGGGGTGTATTGGCTGTGTCAATAATGTATTAAAATTGCAAAAGAGGTAAACAATATCTTGGGTGTAAATTTAAATATCGCTTTAAACTTGCATCCAATCCCATCTCCTTCCCACTCTCTTTCTCCCCCCCCCCGCCCCGCCCCCTTGCATCCGAGCACCTCCCTTCTGTGTCACTGCTTCCTGCTGAGACAGCGTGCCTGTACTGAGCACGGAGCAATATCTAGTGCTAGCGCTGCCTTGTGATCAGTTGCCTGGGAATGGGGAGGTGATAGAATGCGTCTAGTGGGGCAAGAGGAAATCCTTCACCTTCGCTTTAAGATAACGTGCTGCTTCTGTGAAGCACTCCACCTAGAGGCCTGCTGAGAACTGACACAATTAACCAAACAGTGGCAGGTAGGTTTGGATGATGAGCAGCATTAACCATGTGTTTGGAAGCCCCACGTTGGCTGATTACATGTTTGACGTTGTATTAACTGTTAATCCACTTTACCCTAGCGCATGTTGTGACATGTTTGAACAAAATAGATGTAAGTGATAATTCAGCACAATCTGTTGCAGAGGTCAAGATTCATCATGCAACGAGACCTGGGCGTCATGGTACATCAGTCACTGAAGGTGGGAATGCAAGTGCAGCAGGCAGTCAAGAAAGCAAACGGAATGATGGCCTTCATAGCAAGGGGATTTGAGTACAGGAGTAGGGAGGTGATGCTACAGTTGTACAGGGCCTTGGTGAGGCCACACCTGGAGTATTGTGCGCAGTTTTGGTCTCCTAACTTGAGGAAGGACATTCTTGCTATTGAGGGAGTGCAGCGAAGGTTCACTAGATTGATTCCTGGGATGGCCGGACTGACATATCAAGAAAGATTGGGTCAACTGAGCTTGTATCCTCTGGAGTTCAGAAGAATGAGGGGGGATCTTATAGAGACATTTAAAATCCTGACTGGTTTAGACAAATTAGATGCGGGCAGAATGTTCCCAATGTTAGGGAAAACTAGAACCAGGGGTCACAGTCTAAGGATTAAGGGGAAGCCATTTAGGACTGAGCTGAGGAGGAACTTCTTCACCCAGAGAGTGGTGAATCTATGGAATTCTCTTCCACAGAAGGTTGTTGAGGCCAGTTCGCTAAATATATTCAAAAGGGAGTTAGATATAACACTCACAACTAAGGGGATCAAGGGGTATGGCGAGAAAGCAGGAATGGGGTACTGAGGTAGCATGTTCAGCCATGAACGCATTGAATGGCGGTGCAGGCTCGAAGGACCGAATGGTCTACTCCTGTACCTATTTTCTATGTTTCTATGTTTCTATGTTTCCATTGACCAATAAGTAATGTCACTCGAGAAGCTGCTTTAAATGTTAATTTGGCTCATATACCTGAAAAGGAAAAATGTGCAGGGCTCTGGGGAAAGAGCAGGGGGAGTGGGACTAATTGGAGAGCTCTTTCAAAGAGCCGGCACAGGCACGATGGGCCGAATGGCCTCCTCCTGTGCTGTATCTTTCTCTGTTAAAGATTCTGTGATATTACTCAGAAGAGCAGAGATCGCTCCTGGTGTCCTGGCCAATATGCCTCCCTCAAAAAGCAGCACCAAAAATAGAGATGAACTAGTCATTGCTGTTCACGGGACATTGCTGGGGAACAATGGCTGTCATTTTGTCTACAATAACAACAGTCCCTACATTCCAAAAAGTAATTAAGTGAATCATACAAACACAATTATTTTTATTTAAATGATTTAACAATTAATAGTTCTATGTTAGGTATTCAAGGGGAAGCTAGATAAACACATGAGGGAGAAAGGAATAGAAGGATATGTTGATGGAGTTAGATGAAGAGGGGTGGGAGGAGGCTCAGTGTGGAGCATAAACACCTGGCACAGACCAGTTGGGCCGAATGACCTGTTTCTCTGCTGTAAATACTTTGCAACAGTCTGCTGATCCACTGCCCTATCAGAGGGGTCAGGGATGGGTGTACCCCACAATTCCCCTCGAGCTTCATGCCATAGCTGCTAAGGTAGCAAAATTGAATGACCAGTCGGCTGTGGTTCTGAGCTCCCCCTTGTGGCTGATTAGACCATTAGCAGAGTTGTGTGAACGGGTTGCTTGCCTTCCCTTACAGCTAAGGTATGGCTTATGGATATTTTAACAATTAAAAGGAAAAAAGTCCAGTGTTCCTTTAGCAGATTACGTGCACTCTTTGTAAACACCACGAGACAGAGGCTGCTGATGACTTGCTGAATTTCTGTTAGTCTTTAACTGCACATCTTGTTCTTCATTCTTAGGCCGACTCTGTATGTGGGGAAATACTCAACCAGTTTGTATGCTTCATCATCGCTGGTACATGAAGGAGTGGCTGTTGTGGTAGGTAATTGGAATTTTTTATTCAATTGCAAAATTGTGTCCCTTTTATTTAAAAAAAAAGCTTTCAATATTAATTTGTAACTTTAATTAAAATTAATGGCCAACGTTTGTTAGTATATTGCAGACATCAGCGGTTGTATTCTTTTTCCTCTCTGATTTCTCCCCTCTTCCCTAAGCACTGGTTGGGACTGGACTCTCTTCTCTTGGTCAAATGGCCACTTTTCACCGTGTCTGAATCGTGAGTGGCAGCAGGATATTAGACCAGCAGGGGGCGCTGCAACTGAGCCCGATCCTGTGTCCACCCAATTGACCCACGGCTGAGATTGTTGCCTATAAATTCCGGGGGTCGGGGTGGGTGGGAATCCTGGCTGATTGTTTTTCCCCTTTACCAATCCGGAGATGTTGGCGGGGCGGGGCGGGGGGGGAAATCACACTGCACCTATTGGTGCCCCACCTGGGGTCAGCTGACTCGGCAGAAATTGGGAATTTAAACAAGAGTCACAGAATAGTACAGCACAGAAGGAGGCCATTCGGTCCATTGAGTCTGCGCTGGCTCTTCCAAAGAGCAATCCAGTTAGTCCCACCACCCCCCCCCCCCCACTCTTTCCCCATGTCCCTGCAATTTTTTTCTTATTCAAGTATTGATCCAGTTCCCTTTTGAATCTGTATCCACCACCCTATCGGGCAGTGCCTTCCAAATCCTAACCACTCGTTGCGTTAAAAGGTTTTTCCTCATGTCCCTTCTGGTTCTGTTGCCAATCACCTTAAATCTGTGCCCTCTGGTTATCGACCCTTCCGCCATTGGAAACAGTTTCTCTTTATTTACTCTATCTTAACCCTTCATGATTCTAAACACCTCTATCAAATCTCCTCTTAGCCTTCTCTGCTCTAAAGAGAACAACCTCAGCTTCTCCAGTCTATCCACGTAACTGTAATCCCTCATCCCTCATCCCTGATACCGTCCTGGTCTACTTCCTGCTTTAACCAGCTGAGCCACTGGGGCAGCATTTATTTACCTATTTTAAAAAAAATAAAAGCAACACTTTTTGGGAAGGTCATATAAGTTTTAATTCCAGGTTGCCTATTTTTAAACACTTGCTCAGCTCGGGTGTTGTGCGATTCTAAAGAAGCGCGTCGATGCCTGTTGCACAGCTCAGTTGAAAGGAGCAATGGGTGTTTGTGCAAACACAGAGCACCCCATTGCACAATTCTCACATTCATCTAGGATTTAACACTTGTGTTCAATTTATCTCTACCCTCTCCTCACCCTGCTGCTGCTTAAGAACTCTCAACTCCAGTTTTCAATAAAAAATCTAGATATTTTATGGAAAACATTTAAATTTCTTGGATTCCTCAATGAGGAGGGAACAAGAACATTAAGAGTTAGGAGCAGGAGTCGGCCGTATGGGCCCTCGAGCCTACTCCGCCATTCAATAAGATCATGGCTGACCTTCTACTTCAGCTCCACTTTCCCGCCCGATCCCCATAACTCTTGAATCCCCTAGAGTCCAAAAATCTATCTCTCAGCCTTGATTATCATAGAATAGAATCATAGAATGGTTACAGCACAGAAGGAGGCCATTCGGCCTGTCGAGCCCGTGCCGGCTCTCTGCAAGAGCACTTCAGCGAGTCCCACTCCCCCGCACTTTCCCCGTAGCCCTGCACATTGTCTTCCTTCAGGTACTTATCCAATTCCCTTTTGAAAGCCACGATTGAGTCTGCCTCCACCACCCTTTCAGGCAGTGCATTCCAGATCCTAACCACTCGCTGCGTAAAGTTTTTCCTCATGTCACCTTTGGTGCTTCTGCCAATCACAAATCTGTGTCCTCTGGTTCTCAACCCTTCTGCCAATGGGAACAGTTTCTCTCTATCTACTCTGTCCAGACCCCTCATGATTTTGAACCTCTATCAAATCTCCTCTCAATCTTCTCTGCTCCAAGGAGAACAACCCCAGCTTCTCCAGTCTATCCACGTAACTGAAGTCCCTCATCCCTGGAACCATTCTTGTAAATCTTTTCTGCACCCTCTCTAAGGCCTTCACATCCTTCCTAAAGTGCGGTGCCCAGAATTGGACACAATACTCCAGTTGAGGCCGAACCAGTATTTTATAAAGGTTCATCATAACTTCCTTGCTTTTGTACTCTCTGCCTCTATTTATGAAGCCCTGGATCCTGTATGCTTTTTTAACTGCTTTCTCAACCTGCCCTGCCACCTTCAATGATTTGTGCGCATATACCCCCAGGTCTTTCTGTTCATGCACCCCATTTAGAATTGTACACTTTAGTTTATATTGCCGCCTCTCATTCTTCCTACCAAAATGTATCATTTCGTACTTTTCTGCGTTAAATTTCATCTGCCACGTGTCTGCCCATTCCACCAGCCTGTCTATGTCCTCTTGAAGTCTATAAAATATACTCAACGACTCCGTATCCACAGCCCTTTGGGGCAGAGAATTCCAAAGACTCTCAACCCTCCGAGTGAAGAAATTCCTCCTCATCTCAGTCTTAAATGGCCGACCCCTTATCCTGAGACTATGCCCCCTAGTTCTAGACTCTCCAGCCAGGGGAAACAACCTCTCAGCATCTACCCTGTCAATCCCCCTCAGAATCTTGAATGTTTCAATGAGATCACTTCTCATTCTTCTAAACTCCAGAGAGTATCAGCTCAATCTCTCCTCATAGGACAACCCTCTCATCCAAGGAGCTTCCAACAGGTAGTGGTTGAGGAAATAAATGTTATTTTCTATTGTGTAGGGATTCAAGAGAGAACAGAGATTCTTGTAGATAATTACAACATTTTCCTACTGTCTTTAATACCGTTTTTGTATTCACAGCCACGAGGCAGTGCATTCCCGTTGCTCGAGGGTCCCAAAACAGAACGTGTTACAATCGCAGATCGCAGGGAGTGTGACACTACCCCCAGTATTGATGTTAAGTTCGCACAGGGAGTCAAAAACACAATAGATTACCTGAGGAACCAGTGGTTTCTGATAGGTAAGAGGAATTCAGTGGTGGTGAAGTGCCGAGTACCTTGTTCCCTTCAGGACTTTCACCACAGTGAGCATTTTCACTGATGTTGGGACCCGAGTGGAATTCACTACTGTCATCTGCTACTTCCTTCGGTGTGGAGCTCTGCATTGATCGGATTTGTTTTATTTTAGGTCACCATGAAATTCCCCTAGCAGCCCACACCAAGATCCTTAACGACTTTCCCGAGAATGTGCAGAAAATTCCGGATGACGTAATCGCTACCAGCCCACAGAATGAGATATTTGAAGATGTATGTATGTCTCAATTGTTTCTCGCACACCTACACACTGTGACCTGTTGTGTGATCCAGAATAAGATGTTTTAAAAATGTACAACATAGAAACCTGATTCAGCCCCTCGAGCCTGCTCCACCATTCAATTAGATCATGGCTGATCGGTACCTCAACTCTCGCCTCATGTACCCGCCTTCGTTCCATATCCCTTGATACCCTTACCTAACAAAAATCTATCAGTCTCAATCTTGAAAATTTCAATTGATCCAGTTATTTGGGGGGTGGGGTGGGGGGGGGGGGGGGGGGGAGGAGTGTTCCAAATTTCCACTCCCCTTTGTGTGGGAAAAGTGCTTCCTGATTTTCCTCCTAAATGGCCGAGCTCTGATTTTAAGATTATGCCCCATTGTCCTAGACGCCCCCACCAGAGGCAGTAGTTTCTCTGTATCCACCTGATCAAATCCCTTTATCATTTTCAAGACCTCAATTAGATCACCCCTCAACCTTTTAAACTCAAGGGAATACAAGCCAAGTCTTTGCAACCTGTCCCCACAATTTAACCCTCTAAGCCACGGTATCATTCTGCCGTATCTGCGCTGCACCCTCTCCAAGACCAATATATCCTTCCGAAGGTGCAGTGCCCAGGACTGAACGCAGTGCTGCAGATGGGGCCTGACTGCAGAGCCTCGCCCACATCAGCAGACTAACCGTCCATGGGAATACCCCATACTCACTGGAGATCAACGCGCACTTTCCAGGGATAACAATCAGGAGCAGGAAACCTGGCTGATTTTCTGGGAAGATTCTCCCTCCCTCCCCTCCTTCCCTAGTCAAGGGACCCTGATCATGCCCACCATGCTGCCCCAGCTTAGAACAGCCAGTCAAACCTGGGACCGAGGTCTGTATGACTCAGTACCAACTTACCGGCCTTCGAGTGAAGGGGGCAACCTTTGGGTGTGACACCATTTTATAATACTTTGTCATTAAATGACCACAATGTTAATACTGAAAACTAAAGTCTTCTTGGATGTGTGTGTTTCTGTAAATGCCTATTTTTGTATCACTGTAGCAGTCTACATCTTCACAGATGTGATTTTTTTTTAAATTTGTTTCAGCATTTCCCAAACATTGATGAAGTTGCAGAGGACTTTGACATTTTGAATGACCTCAAAGAAAAATATAGCCAATCGCAGCCCAAGCACGAAGCTCCTGTGGATTCGGTATTAAAGGACATGGCCACCATCGTCTTTAGTACCTTTCTGCTGGCAGGATGGGTGGCCTTTGTCATCACCTATCCTAAGGTAGTGCACACAAGTCTTAAGTGAATCAAAGTATTGGATGATAGGTTTTGGGGTGTAGGGTGTAGAATCAGGTGTGGTATCGCCCTTCAGTGATCTGCCCCCAGTGGTATGTAACTCAATCTCTTATTTTATTTGTCTTATATTCTTTCTCCCAAATCTCTCCCCCCAATTTGCTGGCCTGCTCGTTATCAAACAAAATTTGACACTGAGCCACATAAGGAGCTATTAGGACAGGTGACCAAAAGCTTGGTCAAAGAGGTGGGTTTTAAGGAGCATCTTTAAAGAGGAGAGAGAGGCGGAGAGGTTTAGGGAGGGAATTCCAGAGCTTAGGGCCCAGGCAGCTGAAGACTGACCTTTGCTGGCATATAGTTCCACTGGCACTGGTTGCTCTTTCGGGAACTCGGTCTTGTGGTTGTTAAGTGTGAGAGTTTGGACAGTGAGTATCCGAGTTAGTTGACCATCAGCAGCACAGCTGAGCTTGATCCTAGCCTTGTCCGATACCCACATGTGCGCACTTTCCGTATAGCGATTAGGACTGGGTACTATTGCCCTCCTTGGCCCCAGAACCCAAATGTAACGCACTCGCTGCTGTCTCAGCTAACTCAGCACACAGCAGGAATCGAAGCTGGCATCTTCCTGCTCTGTGCTGAGTCAATACTACACCAGGCAGTGCATTTATCTGCTGAACCATTGGGGTGCTTGTTCAAGTTACCTCGTCACTGAGGTACCTCATGCCAGTAAGTTTTCCATTGTATCAGTGAACGTGCTCCTGAGACTCACCCTGCCAGAGCGCAATGCATCCACAGCAATGCCGAATTGACTCTGGCATCTTGCACGACTGTAATAAAACAGCCAGGTGGGCCCAGTGCGATATCCCAAACCACCGTGGCACAAAGCATCGCTTTTCCTTGTCCTCCTGCAGTCGATGGGATCCGTGGGTGGATTCGTTAGAAAGTCGCTTCCTCTGGTTTTGCTCGTTCTTTCAACGATTCAAATTTGCTTTTGTTGTGAAGTATATGAGCAGAGATCTGCTTAGTGTGGGTTCTGTATTTTCATGGAACCAATGTAAACTCAAACAGTCGGAATCCTTCTGCTTCCACACAGGTGCCCGTTTGATCCCTGTGTGCGGCGGGTGACCTACATGGACACCGTCTCGCTAATGAGGGTTATTTTTAGCACAAGTGACTTCTCTTACTCCGAACCGCTGCCCTCCGCCCCGGCCCATCAACGTACACATCCTCTGCCAACAGGCCAGACAAGGACATACTCCCAGTGCGCTGCCCTGCTGTTCCGTAATTGGCTGTTCGTGGTACCGTGCCCTGATTTCACCACCTATTCCTGAGAGGGAATCTTGCTCATGTTTGACGTTTTCTGGGATAACATGGATGAGATTGGGTACGCTGAAGAATCCTGGGTCAGGGCATGTATATAGACGCTCTTTAGCACTTCGGTAAATTGCACTGTGCCCACCTGGCAGTTTTAATATAGCCCATCCGTGTGCCAGTCAATGTTGGCATCACTGGGAAGAAACCTCCACAGTGTAAAGGAGCTTGGTGGCTGTCAATGTGCTGAGACTAGGGTGAACAGCCTGGCTTCCTTGTGATTTATACTCTGCAGGTACTTCATGTATTAGAAATCATAAGCTAGGGTGACCTCTACTGGTCGGTTGTGGATAAGGAAGGAAATGAGGAACATTGAGACAGTTTCCTTTAAGAACATAAGAAATAGGAGCAGGAGTAGGCCAACTGGCCCCTCGAGCCTGCTCCGCCATTCAACAAGATCATGGCTGATCTGATCCTAATCGCCAATCTACTATCACAGAACCATCTCCTGAACCCAGCAGAATTGGACATACGAAATAGGAGCAGGATCAGGCTACACGGCCCCTGGGCCCGCTATGCTACCCACAGGGCCATGACCGATAAGAACCTAGACTCATGTCCAAATTCCTGTCCGCTCCCCGTAACCCTTAATTCCCTTTACTTCTAGGAAACTGTCTATTTCTGTTTTAAATTTATGTAATGATGTAGCTTCTACAGCTTTTTGGGGCAGCATATTCCATGGACCTACCACCCTCTGAGTGAAGTAGTTCCTTCTCATCTCAGTTTTGAAAGAGCAGCCCCTTATTCTAAGACTATGCCCCCTAGTTCTAGTTTCACCCATCATCGGGAACATCCTCCCCGCATCCACCCGATCCAACCCCTTCACAATCTTATATGTTTCAATAAGATCGCCTCTCATTCTTCTGAACTCCAATGAGTAGAGTCCCAATCTACCCAACCTCCCCTCATCCCCGGGATTAACCAAGTGAACCTTCTTTGTACTGACTCGAGAGCAAGTATGTCTTTTCTTAAGTATGGACACCAAAACTGTATGCAGTATTCCAGGTGCGGTCTCACCAATACCTTGTACAACTGAAGCAATACCTCCCTATTTTTATATTCTATCCCCCTAGCAATGAAAGCCAACATTCCATTGGCCTTCTTAATCACTTGCTGCACCTGCATACTAACCTTTTGAGTTTCGTGCACCAGGACCCCCAGATCCCTTTGTACTTCAGTACTTTCCAGTTTCTTGCCATTAAGATAATAACTTGCTCTACTATTTTTCCTGCCAAAGTGCATAACCTCACACTTTCCAGTATTGTATTCCATCTGCCAAATCTCTGCCCACTTACTTAGCCTGTCTATGTCCCCTTGCAGAATTTTTATGTCCTCCTCACTCACTACTTTCCCTCCCATCTTAGTATCATCTGCAAACTTTGATATGTTACACTCGGTCCCCTCCTCCAAATCGTTAATATAGATTGTAAAGAGTTGGGGACCCAGCACTGACCCCTGCAGAACACCACTAGTTACTGATTGCCAGTCTGAGAATGAACCATTTATCCCACCTCTCTGCCTTCTGTTAGATAGCCAATCCTCTATCCATGCCAGAATATTACCCCCAATCCCATTATTTTTTATCTTAAGCAATAATCTTGTGGCACCTTGTCAAATGCCTTTTGGAAGTCTAAATACACCACATCCACTGGTTCCCCTTTATCCACCCTGTATGTTACTTCCTCAAAGAACTCCAGCAAATTTGTCAAACATGACTTCCCCTTCATAAAACCATGCTGACTTTGTCCTATTAAATTATGATTATCCAAATGTCCTGTTACTGTCTCCTTAATAATGGACTTCAAAATTTTACCTACCACAGATGTTAGGCTAACTGGTCTATAGTTTCCAGCCTTCTGTCTACTGCCCTTTTTAAATAAGGGTGTTACATTAGCAGTTTTCCAGTCTGCCGGGATCTTTGCTGAGTCCAGGGAGTTTTGGAAAATTATTACCAATGCATCCACAATCCCTACTGCCACTTCCCTCAAGACCCTAGGATGTAAGCCATCAGGTCCAGGTGATTTATTCGCCTTGACTCCCATTATTTTACCGAGTACCACTTCCTTAGTGATTTTGATAGTGTTTAGCTCCTCCCCCCCCTATAGCCCCGTGTTTGTCCAGTGTTGGGATATTCTTAGTGTCCTCTACTGTAAAGACTGATACAAAATATTCATTCAGTGTATTTGCCATCTCCATATTTCCCACCATTAATTTCCTGGTCTCATCCTCTAAGGGACCAACATTTACTTTAGCCACCCTTTTTCTTTTTATATAACTATAAAAACTCTTACTATCTGTTTTTATATTTTTTGCTAATTTACTTTCATAATCTATCTTCCCTTTCTTAATCAATCTTTTTGTTATTTTTTGCTGTCTTTTAAAGTTTTCCCAATCCTCTATCCTCCCACTAGATTTGGCTACCTTATAAGCCCTTGTTTTTAGTCGAATACTATCCTTAATTTCTTTACTTAGCCACGGATGACTGTCTTTTCTTTTACACCCTTTTCTTCTCAGTGGAATATATATTTTTTGGAAGTTGTAAAATAAATCCTTAAATGTACACCACTGATCATGTATCGTCTTACCCTTTAATCTATTTTCCCAATCCACTCTACTCAATTCCGCTCGCATACCTTCATAGTCTCCTTTATTCAAGCTTAGCACGCTTGTTTGAGATCCAACCTTCTCACCCTCTAATTGAATATGGAATTCAACCATGTTATGGTCACTCATTCCAAGGGGATCCTTTACTAGGACATTTTTAATTAATCCTGTCTCGTTACACAGGACCAGATCTAAGGTTGCTTGCCCCCTGGTCGGTTCAGTTACATACTGCTCAAGAAAGCCATCCCTAATACACTCAATGAACTCATCCTCAAGGCAGCCCTGCCCAATTTGATTTGTCCAATTTGATTTGTCCAAATAATAGGAATGTTAAAATCCCCCATAATTAAAGATGTTCCCTTATTACAAGCCTCAACTATTTCCTGATTGATACTCCGTCCAACAGAGTTGCAACTGTTCGGAGGCCTATAGACTACGCCCACTAGTGTTTTTTTCCCCTTATTATTCCTTATCTCCACCCAAACTGTTTCATTATCCTGATCTTTTGACCCAATATCATTTCTCTGTATTACAGTGATTCCTTCCTTTATTAACATAGCCACCCCACCTCCCCTTCCTTCCTGCCTGTCCTTCCTGATCGTTAAATAACCTGGTATGTTTAATTCCCAGGCATTGTCACCCTGCAGCCATGTTTTTGTTCCTGCTTTTGCCCTTTTTTATTACTTTACCTTTTACTCCATACCTTCTGCCCCTTCCTGACACTCTGGTTTTTAATTTCCCCACTGCTACCTAAGTCTATGACCTTCTCTGTTATTTTTATTATTTGCTCTCTAGGAACCTCCCCCCCCCCCCACTAGTTAGTTTAAAGCCCTCTCTACAGCCCTAGTTATATGATCCGCCAGGACTCTAGTCCCAGCACTGGCCAAGTGAAGTCCGTCCCAACGGAACAGCTCCCTCCTGCCCCAGTAGTGGTGCCAGTGTCCCAGGAAGCAAAACCCATTTCTCCCACACCAGTCTTTGAGCCACTCATTTAACTCTCTAATTTTATTTGTCCTAGCCAAATTCGCTCATGGCTCAGGTAATAATCCAGAGATTAATACCCTTGAGGTTCTGTTTTTTTAATTTGACCCCTAGCTGCTCATACGCCTTTAACAGAACCTGCTTCCTTGTCCTATCTACGTCATTTGTACCAACATGGACCATGACAACTGGATCCACCCCCTCCCACTGAAAGTTTCTTTCCAGCCCAGAGGAGATGTCCTTAACCCTGGCACCGGGCAGGCAACACAGCCTATGGGACTCTCGCTCTCAGCTGCAGAGAACTCTATCTATCCCCCTAATAATACTATCCCCTACCACTACAACATTTCTATTTACTCCCCCCTCTTGAATGGCCCCCCGTTCCACGGTGCTGTGGCCAGGTTGCTCATCCTCCCTGCTCCCGTCCCCACAGGGAGTAAGAACCTCGAACCTGTTGGACAAGAGCAAGGGCTGCGGCTCCTCCAACACTACCTCCTGGATCCCCGTACCTGCCTCACTCGTAGTCACACCGTCCTGTCCCTGACCATGGGCTACATCTGAATTAATTAACTTCATAGGTGTGACCACCTCCTGAAACACAAAGTCCAGGTACTTCTCCCCCACCCTGATGTGTCGCAGTGTCTGAAGCTCAGACTCCAGCTCATCAATACGGAGCTGGAGTTCCTGTAGCAGCAGACACTTGTCACAGATGTAATCACCGTGAGCCTCAATGGGGTCCACCGGCTCCCACATCTCGCAACAGTAACACATCACCTGCTCCATTCTATGTAATTCATTACATTTTTTATTGTTAGTTATGGACACTCTCTGCCCGATTATAGATGCTAGTATCCCCTCTAATTAATTGGATTTAAATTAAATCAATCCCTCTAAATTACACCAGTTAAATGGTTTACCAACAGTCACTCTGCACCAGAAAGGCCTTATTAACTACAACCCACAGAGTTTAAGTTTAAAAAGAGAGAAATACTCACCAACCAATTACTTACCTGCTTTCTGGTGACGTCACACCTCGATTATTTTTACCTCTCTCCCTCCCTCCGAGTTCGGAGACTGGTCCCGCCTTACCTGGTCTCTGGAGCCTTTTAAACCCTTTACCGCCGCCTCGCCTCACGCAGGTTCGCCGCCGCACCAGGAAGCTGACAAAGATGGAAAAAGGAAGGCACAGCTCCTCCCTCCCCCCTCCCCCCCTCCCCCCCCCCCCCCCTCCCCCCCCCCCCCCCCCTCCCCCCCCTCCCCCCCCTCCCCCCCCCCCCCCTCTGGCAGTTACAGAACCAGATTAGACCAGTTAATTAATTAATTACTATCACCTGCTCTCCAGCACAGAGCTTGCTTAGCCCTGCCCAAGCCTGGAAGAAACTTAAAACTTGAAACAGTAAATTTAAATGCTAATTGCAAGCACACAAGACTAGAATTTATAAAACTAAGAGATTAACCTTTAAGATTTACTCCCTCACTCACCAAACTCGCAGCTTAGCACTCTGTTCCAAATCTGCACTCCGTTAAGCTTGTTAAGCTTTAGAATATATCTTCATTTCTGTGTTGGCTCTGAAATTTTAATTGGAAACAATTTTCATAAATAAGAAAGCAAAGAGCACATTATTGAGAATATTTAAGCTGCTAAAGGCTGTCATGGACAATGAAAGCTTAAATGTGGATTTGCTTGCAGTATTAAAATATAGAGAGATTAATGCCACTTGTTTTTTTAGTGGAGTTAAGGAAGGAGGTTAGTGTTAAATTAGGGATCAGTGGGTGGTGTGGGAGGGAATGGACTGGATGGGCAGAATGGCCTTTTCTCACTCCCGACTTTGTTCTTCAAATTTTTTTTATTACAAAAGTTTAAAGTTTAATTGCAAGAAGTCATTCCTTAGCTCACTCACAAGATCAGATTCTGTCATTATTTTAAAAACAAAAAATAGCTTAAATGTTGTATCGAATATGAAATTCAGCTGTAAAGTTTCCTTTGAAGCAGTTCTAGTTATAAATCTTACCATGGAAATCAAGAATCCAATATCCATTCTTCAAAGGGAAAAGTGGTGAGAATGTGGAACTCGCTACCACATGAAGTGGCTGAGGCACTTCATAAATAAACACATGAGGGAGAAAGGAATAGAAGGAGATGTTGATGGGGCGAGATGGAGTAGGGCGGGAGGAGGCTCGTGTGGAGCATAAACACCGGCACAGACCAGTTGGGCCGAATGGCTGGTTTCTGTGCTGTAAATTCAACGTGATGTAAAGTTAAGTGTCTGGCTGTGAAAAGGAGATGCTGTCACAATGTAGGTTGTGTAAGTCGGTCTGTGCCAGGGTTAGAGCCTACAGGTGTGTTTGATTATTTTTTTAAACTGTCGAACTGCAATGCTAATGTCACCGCCAGTTTAAAAACTCTATCTGTGCAATGCAGTTGCTACAAAAGTTATCAGAATAAAAATGCTTTTGTTTTTTTAGACTGTGCAGCAGCAGCAACAGTTGCAACACCAACAGTTTCAGAAACACCTGGAGGAAAGGCTGGAGCTCATGCAGAAACGGCAGCTCATTTTCCGTCCCCCCATCTTGGGTCCGGAATCGGACTTCATGGAGACGTCCAGATTGCGAACAGAAAGCTCAAGCACCAACACGCCAAATGCATCTCCGAGAGCATCGAATCATTCACTGTACTCCAATCATTCCATCTCCGAGTTTGGCAGCTCGGCCACGGAACAAGAGGATGGAGGTAAAGGTTGGCTGGAAGATTGGACCCTGTAGAATTTTAACCCAGCGAGGTGGGGGGGTAACAATGTCAGGAAGAGAGAAGCAAGAACCAGAGGCGACCTGAGGAAAGACTTTTTTACACGAGTGGTTAGGATTTGGAATGCATTGCCTGATAGGATAGTGGATACAGATTCAATAGTAGCCTTCAAAAGGGAATTGGATAAAATTGCAGAGACATGGGGAAAGAGCAGGGGAGTGAGACTAACTGGATTGCTCTTCGAAAGAACCGGCGCAGACTCACTGGGCTGAATGGCCTCCTTCTGTGCTGTACTATTCTATAAAGGAACAAAAATTACAGAAGAGAGCAATTAGGTTAAAAATGATAAACAATTCCTCCCGCAATGAATGCTATAACAAATCTTTATAAACTTTTTTCAAATATGCATTTGTAGTCAATGAGATCAGGTACCCAGTGTCAACACTCCGCACTCTTGGTCAGGTATAGCATGGTTAAATGCAGATTAGAACTCTCTACTTTGCCCTCCCTTCCAAATTGCGCCCCCTGCTGCTTAAGTGCATCATTTCTCTGTCTGTGGCTCTGAATTACTGCATTTTGCGCTATGGGCCTAAGCCTACTAAAACACTGGACTCAAACTCTCCCAGCTTGTTTCACATCAACTATTTTTAACCAACGTTTTGCACATTCTGCTATCACTTGCTCAATCAAGTGTTGTACCTGGGAGTCATTCTTTCAAGAGAATTGTCAAGTGCAGCCAGTCCATTGTGATTTGGTTTTGAAAATCCTATTTAATTTTATTTGCTAGGAGAAAAATAAATCAAATGTTTATAATCAGTTTATAATGGCCTGCTAGCCAAGTCTCAATGTTTTGTGTGACTTTAGGCCTTTGACAGGACAGACTACATAGCAAATTTTGTGATTATCACAGATTTTTTTGGATCCTTTGGAGTTGGAGAACCCTACTGCCATGCAAATAAGTAATTCCATACAAAGCTACTGTTCAGTGGCGTTTTATTTGAAGCAAACATTTTAATTTGATTACATTCTGCGCAGTGTGGGTCTTTGGCTCCTTCCCAAAATCATTATTTTCAACAGACTGTTCTTTGTTAGATTAACTAGTTTAAATAGTAACCATTCTAGTAACTGGGCTGCCACACTGAAGCCTTAACTAGGAGACTGGAGTTTGAATCTTCATATTCACTAGATTCTACCCTGTTGCAGGGAGTGTCGCTGTATCCGTCAGGTTGTCTGGGGAAGTGAGGCAATCCCTGTCTTGCCTGTTGAGCTGAGCACTGGCCACGTCAATGGTCAAGATGTCCATTGGCTGGAGTTTACCATCTAGGAGAATAATGTAGTTGGAGGATGTTCAGGCTCGAGAAAGAAGGCAAGACACCTTTAAGGAAAATGTGCTGCAAGTCTGTGATGGCAGCAGGATTGAAACTCCTCCCAGTGAAGGTTCTATCACAGAGCAGTGTTTTCACTCCAGGTGCTGGCCTGTTTCTGCTGTGGCAGTAATTAAAATAGCATCACCCAGCTAGCCCCACTTCAAATTGCATATCTTGCATTATTTGGTGTACAGAAGAGAATAGTTCAGACCCTCTTTCCTTCTCGAGTGGAGAATGCCCAGCAACCAGTGGTTTGCAAAAGAAGAGAAACAAATAGCCCGTGGGTGCTTTACCTAAAGGTTCAAACATGCAATTCCGATTTCATTAGGACAGTGGGGTGACAGGGCCTGGGGAACATATGTGGGACATATGCTTATCACACCCGACACCAACAACATCCTAGCTGAGCAGTCAGCCCATTAGTGTCTCACTCGTGGTCAGGAGAATTAAACTGAACCAGTGCAGGTGAACATGTGTCACACCTGCGTGCCTCCTAGAGATCAGTTCTACAGTGATATTGATGAAGACCTGGCCTTACTCAGAGAAATTCAGTCACTGCCCTATGATTGCATCATGTCCCGGAGTGGAAACAATAGCTTTATCTTATTGCCTTTGTTCCTCAGATGACGATTCTGATATTGTCAGAGTTGGAAAGATTTTGTTTCATCCGAAAGACGTGCTGGGACATGGTGCTGAAGGAACTATCGTGTTCAAGTATGTT
Organism: Squalus acanthias; assembly: GCA_030390025.1. Taxonomy (NCBI): domain Eukaryota; kingdom Metazoa; phylum Chordata; class Chondrichthyes; order Squaliformes; family Squalidae; genus Squalus; species Squalus acanthias. The sequence goes on along the minus strand of CM059447.1, from coordinate 1,312,171 downwards.
TGATTCATTTTCAGAATTTGGAATATATATATATATATTCATAATCCTTGAAGGAAGATAGCTTAGTGGGAAAAATATTTTCCCTCCCGATCGATACACTACCAAGCAAATTGGCACAGGGTCAGTAGGATCAGGGAGATGAATGCGTGGCTCAAAGATTGGTGTGGGAGAAGTGGGTTTCGATTCCTGGGGCACTGGCACCAGTACTGGGGAAAGAGAGAGCTGTTCCGTTGGGACGGACTACACCTGAACCATGCTGGGACCAGAGTTCTAGCGAATCGAATAACTAGGGAGGTAGCTAGAGCTTTAAACTAAATAAGGAGGGGGGGAGGGTCCCGGTGGAGAGAAATCTAGAATGCTAAAGAGAAAAGACAAGGAAGCAGTGCAGGAAAGTGATTGGGGTAAGGATAACCCGGTTGTGTCAGGAAGGGACAGAGCATACAAACAAAAGAGTGCACTAACAAATAGGGTCTGGGTAAGAAAAAATGGTAATAAGACAAATGGGGCCATAGTACAAAAAAATGTTAAGATGTCTAAAAATGTTCAAAAGACAAATCTAAAGGCACTATCTGAATGCACGAAGCATTCGTAATAAGGTAGACGAATTAACAGCGCAAATAGATGTAAACGGATACGATATAATTGCAATTACGGAGACATGGCTGCAGAGTGACCAAGGCTAGGAGCTGAATATCCAAGGATATTCGATATTTAGGAAGGACAGGCAAAAAGGAAAAGGAGGTGGGGTGGCACTGTTAGTAAAAGATGAAATCAGAGCAATAGTGAGAAAGGATATTGGCTCAGAAAATCAAGATGTAGAATCAGTCTGGGTGGAGCTAAGAAGCACCAAGGGGCAGAAAACATTGGTGGGAGTTGTCTATAGGCCTCCAAACAGTAGTGGTAATGTAGGGGACGGCATCAAACAGGAAATTAGAGATGCATGTAACAAAGGTGCTACAGTAATCATGGGAGACTTTAATCTACATATAGACTACCCAAACCAAATTAGCAATAATACTGTGGAGAATGAATTCCTGGAGTGTGCACGAGATGGTTTTTTAGACCAGTACATTGAGAAGCTAACTAGGGAACAGGCTATCCTAGATTGGGTATTGTGCAATGAGAAGGGGTTGATTAATAATCTTGTTGTGCGGGGTCCTTTAGGGAAGAGTGACCATAGCATGATAGAATTCTTCATTAAGATGGAAAGTGAAGTAGTCCAATCTGAAACTAGGGTCCTAAATCTAAACAAAGGAAACTGTGAAGGTATGAGGAGTGAGTTGGCTATGATAGATTGGGGAGCTTCATTAAAAGGCATGACGGTGGTAGGGCAATGGCTAACATTTAAGGAATGAATGCATGAATTGCAACAGTTATACATTCCTTTCTGGAGCAAAAACACAAAAGGAAAAGTGGCCCAACCATGGCTAACAAAAGAAATTAAGGATAGTATTAGATCCAAAGAGGAGTCATATAAAGTTGCCAGAAAAAGTAGCAAGCCTGAGGATTGGGAGCAGTTTAGAATTCAGCAAAAAAGGACCAAGAGATTGATTAAGAGGGGAAAAATAGAGTATGAGAGTAAACTTGCAAGGAACATAAAAGCGGACTGTAAAGGCTTCTACAAGTATGTAAAAAGAAAAAGATTAGTGAAGCCAAATGTAGGTCCCTTACAGTCAGAAACGGGAGAATTTATAATGGGGAACAAGGAAATGGCAGCGCAATTAAACAAATACTTTTGGTTCTGTCTTCACGGAAGAGGACACAAATAACTTCCCAGGAATGCTAGGGAACCAAGGGTCTAGTGAGAAGGAGGAATTAAAGGAAATTAGTATTAGTAAAAAAATAGTGCTGAAGAAATTAATGGGACTGAAAGCCGATAAATCCACAGGGCCTGATAATCTGCATCCCAGAGTACTAAAAGAGGTAGTCATGGAAATAGTGGATGCATTGGTTGTCATCTTCCAAAATTCTATAGATTATGGAACAGTTCCTGCAGATTGGAGGGTGGCAAATGTAACCCCACTATTTAAAAAAGGAGGGAGAGAGAAAACAGGGAACTACAGACCGGTTAGCCTAACATCAGTAGTAGGGAAAATGCTAGAGTCTATTACAAAGGATGTGATAACAGGACACTTAGAAAATATCAACTGGATTAGACAGAGTAAACATGGATTTATGAAAGGGAAATCGTGTTTGACAAACCTACTGGAGTTTTTTGAGGATGTAACTGGTAGAATAGATAAGGGAGAACCAGTGGATGTGGTGTATTTGGATTTTCAGAAGGCCTTTGATAAAGTCCCACATAAGAGGTTAGTGTGCAAAATTAAAGCACATGGGATTGGGGGTAATATACTGGCATGGATTGAAAATTGGTTAACAGACGGGATAGAGAGAGTAGGAATAAATGGATTTTTGGGGGTGGCAGGCGGTGACTAGTGGGGTACCACAGGGATCAGTGCTTGGGCCCCAGCTATTCACAATATATATCAATGATTTGGATGAGGGAACCAAATGTAATATTTCCAAGTTTGCTGACGACACGAAACTAGGTGGCGTTGTGAGGAGGATGCAAAGAGGCTTCAAGGCGATTCAGACAAGTTGAGTGAGTGGGCAAATACATGGAAGATGCAGTATAACGTGGATAAATGTGAAGTTATCCACTTCGGTAGAAAAAACAGAAAGGCAGAGTATTATTTAAATGGTGATAGATTGGAAAATGTTGATGTACAAAGGGACCTGGGTGTCCTTGTACACCAGTCACTGAAAGCAAACATGCAGGTGCAGCAAGCAGTTAGGAAGGCAAATGGTATGTTGGCCTTCATTGCAAGAGGATTTGAATACAGGAGCAAGGATGTCTTACTACAGTTATACAGGGCCTTGGTGAGACCACACCTGGAGTACTGTGTGCAGTTTTGGTCTCCTTACCTAAGAAAGGATATACTTACCATGGAGGGAGTGCAGCGAAGGTTCACCAGACTGATTCCTGGGATAGCAGGACTGTCGTATGAGGAGAGATTGGGTTGACTAGACCTGTATTCACTGGAGTTTAGAAGAATGAGAGGGGATCTCATTGAAACGTATAAAATTCTGACAGGGCTAGACAGACTGGATGCAGGGAGGATGTTTCCCCTGGCTGGGAGATCTAGAACGAGGGGTCACAGTCTCAGGATACGGGGTAGGACATTTAGGACTGAGATGAGGAGAAATTTCTTCACTCAAGAGGGTGGTGAACCTGTGGAATTCTCTACCACAGAAGACTGTGGAGGCCAAGTCACTGAATATATTTAAGAAGGAGATTGATAGATTTCTAGACACAAAAGGCATCAAGGGGTATGGGGAGAGAGTGGGAATATGGTATTGAGATAGAGGATCAGTCATGATATTGAATGGTGGAGCAGGCTCAAAGGGCTGAATGGCCTACTCCTGCGCCTATTTTTCTATGTTTCTAAAACCAGCTATCTTCCTTTAAGTGACTTTGATCCAGATTACTTTTTAAAGATCTAACTTTTTGTAACGTTGGTAACTTTCCCTCAAGGGGCAAGTTTGATGATCGATATGTTGCAGTGAAAAGGATTTTGCCAGAATGCTTCAGCTTTGCAGACCGGGAGGTACAGCTGCTCCGCGAATCAGACGAGCACCCGAATGTAATCCGCTATTTCTGCACGGAGAAGGACCGCCAGTTCCAGTACATAGCCACAGAGCTTTGCGCAGCTACTCTGCAGGAGGTGAGATCTCTGGGATGCCTTGGGCAAGATTGCTACAACATGTGGACCAAAAAAAACAACGGAGGCAAATTTTATTGAGAATGAGATCCAAAGATTACATTTTGGGACGTCCAACGTAGTGTCAAAGAGTGGCAGGAGCTGCGGGTCTGTGCTGGCAGTTCAACACTTAATGTTCTGTCATTACTGGGGAGGCACCAAGTGAAAGATTTATCACTTCCCACAGAGCTCCCGGGCCCACTGCCCATGTGTCCTCAAAGGGAATGAACCGCAGCTTTTGAAGATAAAGGAGGAGCTAGAGAGCAGTGCCGGCAAAAGCTGCCTCAGGTTACAGAGTAGAAGAGATAAGCGAGAAAGGAGAGAGATGCAAAAGAGTTTGGGAGGCATGTAATCGCAAGCTTGTTTGTCAGTCCCACCCAGTTTTGTTGTAAAATGAAATTCTACAGAACCCGAGGTTTTGTCAACATGCTTTGTTTTGTGTGTGTCGCTTGTAGGTAATTCTCTTGTGTCAGAAATAACAACTTTCTTTGCTCTTTCTCAGTATGTTGAACAAAAGGACTTTGATCGGCATGGTTTGGAGCCTATTCCTCTACTTCAACAAACCACATCGGGCCTGGCTTATTTACACTCACTGAATATTGGTAAGCAACACTGCATTCAGCAATTTAAAATCCCCCAGGGGCACACAGCAGCATGTACCCACGCTCTCAGCGTTCGATAAATCACCCACACTCTCACTGTTCGATAAATCACCCTCACTCTCACTGTTCGATAAATCACCCTCACTCTCACTGTTCGATAAATCACCCACACTCTCACTGTTCGATAAATCACCCACACTCTCACCGTTCGATAAATCACCCTCACTCTCACTGTTCGATAAATCACTCTCACTCTGTTCAATAAATCACCCACACTCTCACTGTTCGATAAATCACCCTCACTCTCACCGTTCGATAAATCACCCTCACTCTCAGCGTTCGATAAATCACCCTCACTCTCAGCGTTCGATAAATCACCCTCACTCTCACTGTTCGATAAATCACCCACACACTCACTGTTCGATAAATCACCCACACACTCACCGTTCGATAAATCACCCACACTCACTGTTCGATAAATCACCCTCACGCTCACTGTTCGATAAATCACCCTCACTCTCAGCGTTCGATAAATCACCCTCACTCTCACTGTTCAATAAATCACCCACACTCTCACTGTTCGATAAATCACCCTCACTCTCACCGTTCGATAAATCACCCTCACTCTCACCGTTCGATAAATCACCCTCACTCTCACCGTTCGATAAATCACCCTCACCCTCACTCTCACCGTTTGATAAATCACCCTCACTCTCACCATTCGATAAATCACCCTCACTCTGTTCAATAAATCACCCTCACTCTCACTGTTCGATAAATCACCCACACTCTCACCGTTCGATAAATCACCCACACTCTCAGCGTTATATGGAGCACCCATAGTCTTGCTAAAGTGTGGTGCCCAGAATGGGACACAATACTCCAGCTGAGGTCTAACCAGTGTTTTATAAAGGTTCAGCATAACCTCCTTGCTTTTGTGCTCTCTTCCTCTATTAAAGCCAAGGATTCCATCTGCTTTTTTAACAGCCTTCTCAACTTGTCCTGCCACCTTCAAAGATTTGTCATTCTAACCACTCACTGGGTTAAAGACATTTCTCCTGAACTCCTTATAGGATTTATTAGTGACGATCTTGTAGTTATGGCCTAATACAAAAGCAAAATACTGCGGATGCTGGAAATCTGAAATAAAAACAGAAAATGCTGGAAATACTCAGCAGGTCAGGCAGCATCTGTGGAGAGAGAAACAGAGTTAACGTTTCATGTCGATGACCCTTCGTCAGAAATAGAAAAAGCTGGAGATGGAACAGATTTTTAAGCAAGTGCAGGGGCAGGGAAAGGGGGGAGGGGAGGAAAGAACAAAAGGGAAGGTCTGTGATCGGATGGAAGGCAGGAGAGGTTAAGAGAGATTAAGAGATGGTGCAAGGCAAAAGGAGATGGTAATGGGACAAGTTAAGAAACAAATGCTGGCTCTAGATGAAGTGTAAATGGGAATGGCAGAATGAAAGACAGCTGCCATGTGAGAGAGAAAAAAAAAAGATTGGGGCAGAAGTTATGGTCTGAAATTGTTGAACTCTATGTTGAGTCCAGAAGGCTGTAAAGTGCCTAATCGAAAGATGAGGTGCTGTTCCTCGAGCTTACGTTGAGCTTCATTGGAACAGCGTAAGAGGCTGAGGACGGTGCCCCTATCCTTTTTTTCCCATTTTTTTTCTCTCTCCCACATGACAGCTGTCTTTCATTCTGCCAGTGCCATTTACACTTCATCTAGAGCCAGCTTTTGTTTCTTAACTTGTCCCATTACCATCTCCTTTTGCCTTGCACCATCTCTTAATGTCTCTTAATCTCTCCTGCCTTCCATCCTATCAGAGACCTTCCCTTTTGTTCTTTCCTCCCCTCCCCCCTTTCCCTGCCCCACACTTGCCAAAAACCTGTTCCATCTCCAGCTTTTTCCAGTTCTGACGAAGGGTCATCAACCTGAAACGTTAACTCTGTTTCTCCTTCTACAGATGCTGCCTGACCTGCTGAGTATTTCCAGCATTTCTGTTTTTATTTTATATTTATGGCCCCTAGTTTTGGATTCCCCTACAAGCAAAACATTTTCTCTACATCTACCCTATCAAACCCCTTCATAAGTTATAAGACCTCTATCGGGTCACCCATCAGCCTTCTCTTTATTGGCAGAAAAGAGCCTCAGCCTGTTTAGTCTTTCCTGATAGTTAGAACCCCTCAGTCCTGGTAGCATTCTTGTAAATCTTTTTGCACCTTCTCCAGTGCCTCTATATCCTTTGTGTAATATGGAGACCAGAACTGTGTAGAGTGCTCCAAGTGTGGTCTAACCAATGATTATTTTCCTCCCCCCACTGTATGTTTGTACCAAGATATTTGCTCCCTTACCTGAGGGTGGTGACTCTTACTGGGGTGCAGTTCTAGGAGACTGAGAAGGCGTTTGATACCTGCCCATGGTCAGGAGCAGGAACCCTGTCTGTGTTTACTCTTTCTCTCACCCCTCCGCCCCACCCCAGCTGAAATGAGCTAATTCAGCAGAGTCCAGGGATCAAACGGGAGGGGGGGGAGGTCCTGCTAATGTGAAAGGCTCAGACCATACAGTGCATTGACTCGTCCATTACAGGAGCAAGACTTGGTCTTTCAGTAATGGGAATGTCAAAGTGTAGATTAAAACACGTTTGCCTAACCTTCCCACAAATTAATAGTTTACCATCCAGTGTCCAGTATTAAAAATGTTGATTACAAGTGGGCACAGTAGTCTAGGTGTTATGACTGGACTAGCAACTCGAGCAGAGATCGAGAGTTCAAATCCCACCGTGGCAAATAATGAAAGTGTATTCAACAGCTGGCAATCTGTGGGCTGGCACAGGGATAAAAAGACCATGAAAGCAACTGGTGCCCTGGTGTCCTTCAGGGAAGGGAACCTGCCACCCCTACCCGGTCTACGTGGTTGATTCTTGATTCCTTCTGAAGCAAGTCACTCAGTATAAATGTGGCTTTGCCGGCATCACCATATCCCAAGAACAACTCTCACATTTGTATAACTCTGCATTTTTCCCTAAGTGACATTTTAAAAATTCATTCTCAGGATGTGGGCAAGGCGGCATTTATTTGCCCATGTTTGATAGAACTGGCTCGTTAGCTACCCTCTGAAGTAGCCTAAGAGTCAACCACGTTGGTGTGGGACTTTTTGTTTTATTCATGGGATGTGGGCATTGCTGGACTGCTTGTTGAATTGCTGCAAGACAACGGAGTGGCTTACTGGCCATTTCAGAGGGCAGTTAAGAGTCAACCACATTGCTGTGGGTCTGGAGTCACATATAGGCCAGACTGGGTAAGAACGGCAGATTTCCTTCCCTAAAAGACATTAGTGAACCAGATGGGTTTTTATGATAATCCGGTAGTTTCATGGTTACCATTACTGATGCTAGCTTTTTTTATTCCAGATTTATTTAATTCACTGAATTTAAATTCCCCAGCTGCCGATTTGAACAAGTCTCAGTAGTCCAGGTCTACTGGATTACTAGTCCAGTAACATAACCACGATGCTACTGTATCCGGTAGTCACACACAGGCCAGACCGGGCAAGGACGGCAGGTTTCCTTCCCTAAAGGACATTAGTGAACCTGTTGGGTTTTTACAACAATCCGACAGCTTCATGGTCACTTTAACTGATGCCAGTTTTTTATTTCTAGATTTTTTTTTTTAACTGAATTAAATTCTCAAACTGCCCACGGTGAGATTTGTAATATTCTCTGGATTATTAGTCCAGTAACATAACCACTACACTACCGTACCCTTCTATAACTTGACTTGACTCTGCAATGCTCTTCTGAAGGGATAGTGCAGCTCCAGTGCTTCACTGCTTTCTAATGCTTGTTATTTAGCTTTACATTGTCATTTCAAAGTGTGTTAAATACCAAAACACTCTTATTAGTTCACAGAGACTTGAAACCGCACAACATATTAATCTCTATGCCCAATGCCCATGGGAGAGTGAAAGCCATGATCTCTGACTTTGGTCTCTGCAAGAAGCTGGCAGTGGGCAGGCACAGCTTCAGTCGCAGGTCTGGTGTGCCCGGCACTGAGGGTTGGATTGCGCCAGAGGTGCTGAATGAGGACTGCAAGGCAAATCCGGTGAGTTAACCAGAGCATCGTACTGATCGGGGTCAACACTGTGCCAGCAGGTGGGTACCCATTAAGATGGGTGTCTGATAACTCCCAGTTCTCACAGTCTGGAGATGATGCTGGGAAAGAATTGCACCAAATTCACATAGGAACAGGAGTCGGCCAAATTAGTGTCTCGTGGAAAAACTAAACTACAGCTCGCAAAACAAAATGCCATCAACCCAGAGCCATCTCAATTCCTGTGTTGCACCATATGTATGAAAGCTTTTTATATTCCTGGTCACCAGTGAGGTGTGATGGATCTATCTCCACTTGTGCGGCTGATCAAAGGACTTGCGAGATTGTCACTGGTCAGCTTTACAAGTGGAGGTCACAAGGTCGGTTCAGATGGAAAAAAGACATTCAACCCATTTGACCTCGTTCCTCCAGGATTCCAGCTCTACTGTTCTCCTCGAAGAAATGAGCTGTTTTTTAAGGAAGTCCAGTCTTGGCCTCAACCATCCTTTCTGCCAAATTGTTCCGGTTCTTATGTACCAGTGCTGGCAGGATATTGATCATGAACACACATCCATGGCTAATCGATTTTGATGTTCAGAGCCAGTTAGTCAGACCGTCCGTCGCTGTCCCTCACTGGAAACAGAATTTGAATATCTAGCGAGACACTGAGTTAGTACAGACAATGGAGACATAAGGCATTGCAATGAAAGCCCGGTGTGTCAGAGGTAAATCAGGGTGGGTTACTTACACTGCAGCTTTCATCTCAGCTTCTACATTGTGTACACATTTACAACTCGAGACGCACCCCGGTCCCCAGCCCTCACTCAGCAGCTGTACTGCGGGCTGAAGTGATTTGCAGTGTCCAGGACCAGCACTCACTGAACGGTGGTCTTGATCACGCAGTGCTGTTTGGCTGCTTTCTACACAGCTCAGATGAGGCTGGATAATCGGAAGTGATTACAAGGCAATTGAAGGTTAATGTGCTAAACCATTGGAATGCTTTAACTCGCCTGAACCCTGAGCTGAGAAATTAACAGGAATTTACAGTTGATGAGCACTTTGGTTGATATTTCGATTTCAACACTGTCCTTTACCTGGGGGAAATCTGGGATCAAGTCCAGTCCTGACTGACTGGATGCAAGTTTCTTTTTAATTCTAAGTTCTTTCGGCTGTAATGCTCCTGTGTGAAATGAGTTGGGACAGTCTCAACCCAGTTCCAATGGATGCTGGTCACAGCGCAGCACTGCCCCTGATTCAGCCCATATTCACACTGCATAGCAGTTCGATTCAGAGAGGCGACGAGGGAATTGGAAATGTAGCACGGGTGCAGTGGCGGGTGCCTTTCTGAGGGTGGTGGTGTTGAGGCAGTGCAGAGGGAGCGTTACTCTGCTGCTGGCCTGTGCTGTACCTGACCTGAGTGCTCAGTGCTTACATTGGACACTGAGCGGGCGTGTATTCCATTCACTCCAGTGACCTCGCCCATCCTCCAAGCACAGAGTCACCAAACAAAATTAGATTGAAAACGCTGAAAATACACAGCAGGTCTGTCAGCATCTGAAAAAAAAATACTGTCTTAATTTGTAAAGGGTCATTACTCAAAAGCTGTCTTGCTGTGTATTTCCAGCACTTTCTGCTTTTATTTCAGATTTTCAGCATTTGCAGTTTTAAAATCTCATTTAAAAAAAAAGTATTTAAACTCCATGACCAACTATTTTCCACCAAGATTACATACAGCCCATTCATAGTCTGTGTGAAATCCTGCTGCAAACTACAGCATTAACTAGCAAACTGTTTTCAGCTTTGAAGAAAATTCCCTTATCATTGAAATTGAACAGAAAAGGATTCTAAGTTCTCCGAACATGATATCGCAGCCATGTTTTCCTCCAAAGAGGAATTGAGTCTGCTTGGTGATCCATTATACAAATAAATGTTTGATTTTCCCCAGACGTGTGCGGTGGATATTTTCTCTGCTGGCTGTGTGTTCTATTATGTGATCTCGGAAGGGAGTCACCCATTTGGAAAGGCCCTGCAGCGACAAGCCAATATTTTATTGGGCGTCTGCAACCTTCAACGTTTAAAACCTGACTTGCATGGTAAGTGATACTGTCTTGCTATCAGTGTTGTTTTAAAAATTAATCAGTAATCGGTGATACAATGCATTGCAGCTTCATTGCGCCACTCCACGGGGCCGTTGAACGCTGCTTTATGCACGTGATTCCCCAGATCTCGAAGCTTCCCTCGTGGGGTGCAAGGGAAAAATCAGACAACAGCCATCACAAGCCAAGAGATTAGACATTGCTGAAGGGAACAGCTGATCATCTAGACTGGATTTCTAATGCTCCCTCACACCCAGTCTCGCTGCCTGCCCCGTCTCAGACTTTTAACTTGATACATGCTGGATCTTGCGCTAAGAACATAAGAATTAGGAGCTGGAGTCGGCCATTCGGCCCCTCGAACCTGCTCCGCCATTCAATAAGATCATGGCTGATCTTTGACCTCAACTCCACTTTCCTGCACTATCCACATATCCCTTGATTCTCTTAATATTCAAAAATCTATCGATCTCTGTCTTGAATATACTCAACGACTGAGCCTCCACAGCCCTCTGGGGTAGAGAATTCCAAAGATTCACCACCCTCTGAGTGAAGAAATTTCTCCTCATCTCAGTCCTAAATCGCTGACCCTTTATTCTGAGACTGTGACCCCTGGTTCTAGACTGTGACCCCTGGTTCTCGACTCCCCAGCCAGGGGAAACATCCTCCCTGCATCTACCCTGTCAAGCCCTGTAAGAATTTTGTATGTTTCAATGAGATCACCTCTCATTCTTCCAAACTCCAGAGAATATAGACCTAGTCTACTCAATCTCTCCTCATAGGACAATCCCCCCATCCCAGGAACCAGTCTGGTGAACCTTCGTTGCACTCCCTCTATGGCAAGTATATCCTTCCTTAGGTAAGGAGACCAAATCTGTACACAATACTCTAGGTGTGGTCACATGAGGGCCCTTTTTAATTGCAGTAAGATGCCTTTACTCTTGTACTCAAATCCTCTTGTAATAAAGGCCAACATACCACTTGCTTTCCTAATTGCTTGCTGTACCTGCATGTTAACTTCCAGTGATTCGTGTACAAGGACACCCATGTCCCTCTGAACACCAACATTTCCCAATCTCTCTCCATTTTAAAAAATACTTTGGTTTTCTATTTTTCCTACCAAAAGCATAGCAAAGCATTTGGGATCTTGGGTTTCATATATAGAGGTATTGAGTACAAAAGTAGAGAAGTTATGCTGAATCTGTATAAAGCGCTGGTTAGGCCACAACTAGAGTATTGCGTCCAGTTCTGGTCACCACACTTTAGGAAGGATGTGAAGGCCCTTGAGAGGGTGCAGAGGAGATTTACCAGAATGGTTCCGGAGATGGGGGATCTTAGCTACAAGGACAGATTGGAGAAGCTGGATTTGTTTTCATTAGAGCACAGGAGGTTGAGGGGTGATTTGATAGAGGTGTACAAGATTATGACGGGTATGGATAGGCTAGACGGGGAAAGGCTGTTCCCACTAGTTGATGGTACAAGGACTAGGGGAAACAGATTTAAGGTTTTGGTCAAGAGATGCCGGGGGAGACGTGAGGAAAACCTTTTTTACGCAGCGAGTGGTGATGACCTGGAACTCGCTGCCGACGGAAGTGGTGGAAGCAGAGACACACAATGTTTTCAAGGGGAGACTGGATAGGCACTTGAGGGAAATAAACTTGCAGGGCTACGGGGATAGAGCGGGGGAATGGGACTGACTGGATTGCTCTACAGAGAGCTGGCACAGACTCGATGGCCGAATGGCCTCCTTCTGTGCCGTTATGACTCTGACTCTAAAGTAGTAAAATATTTTACAGGCACATCAATAAAAAAAAAGGAAGGTTGGGATGGGAATAGGGCCATAAAGGGATAGACAGGATAATACCACAGGTAACGATAGAGAGATGGCAGAGATATTAAATAATTATTTTGCTTCAGTATTTACCAGGGAGATAGAACAGGTGGACATGACATTGGATGATGAGATAAGTGCATTTAAAATAAAAAGAGGGAATATATAAAATAAACTAATCAAACTCAAAGAGGATAAAAGCCCTGGTCCGGATGAATTGCATCCACGCATTTTAAAAGAATCTAGGAAAGAGATAGCGGAGGCATTACTACACATATTTAATAATTCGTTAGAAAAAGGTGTAGTGCCAGAGGACTGGCAGATAGCTAACGTAATACCTATATTTAAGAAGGGGGATCGAACATGTCCAGGGAATTATAGACCAGTCAGCTTAACATCGGGATAGTGCCAGAGGACTGGCGGATAGCTAACGTAATACCGATATTCAAGAAGAGGAATAGAACATGTCAATGGAATATAGGACATGTCAATGGAATATAGGACATGTCATGGGAATTATGAACATGTCATGGGAATTATAAACCAGTCAGCTTAACATCGGTGGTAGGAAAAATAATGGGATCCCTACTAAAGGAGAAAATAGAAGAACATCGAAAAACCAAAAATATAATAATGAATAGTCAGCATGGATTTCAAAAGGGAGAGTCTTGCTTGACCAACCTCATTGAATTTTTTGAAGAGGTAACAGAGAGAGTAGTCAAGGGTAATGCAGTAGATGTAATTTATCTGGATTTTTCAAAAGGCCTTCGATAAGGTACCCCATAATAGCAAGTAGCAGAATGGATTGCTATCAGGCTTCAAGACAGAAAGCAGAGAGTAGAAGTAAAGGGTAGCTATTCACAGTGGCAGAAGGTGGGTAGTGGTGTTCCACAAGGATCAGTGCTGGGACCATTGCTGTTCACAATTTACATTAACGATTTAGACTTTGGAATCAAAAACACAATTTCTAAATTTGCGGATGACACCAAATTTGGGGGGGGCGGGGGGCGGAGATAGTCAATACTGAGGAGGTCTGCAACAAATTACAGGAGGACATTAATAAACTTGCAGAATGGGCATATAATTGGCAGATAAATGGGAGGTATTACATTTTGATAAGAATAGGGAGGTCATTTATCACTTGGAGGGTGCGAGTCTTGGTGGGGTAGAGGAACAAAGGGATCTCGAAGTACAAATACACAAATCATAAAGTTGCGACAAAGGTTAGCAAGGCCATAAAAAAAGCAAACCAAGCACTACGGTTTATTTCTAGAGGTATAGAATTGAAAAGTAGGGAAGTTATGCTAAACCTGTATCGAACCTTGGTTAGACCGCACTTAGGGTACTTTGTACAGTTCTGGTCGCCATATTAAAGAAAGGATATAGAGGCACTGGAGAGGGAGCAGAGAAGATTTACAAGGATGATACCAGAAATGCGAGGGTATACATATCAGGAAAGGATGAACAGGCTGGGTCTCTTTTTCTCTTGAAAAAAGAAGGCTGAGGGGTGACCTAATAGAGGTCTTTAAAATCATGAAAGGTTTTGATAGAGTGGATACAGAGAGAATGGTTCCACTTGTGGGGAAGAGCATAACTAGAGGCCATCAATATAAGATAGTCACCAAGAAATCCAATAGGGAATTCAGGAGAAACTTCTTTACCCAAAGAGTGGTGAGAATGTGGAACTCGCTACCACAGGGAGTGGTTGAAGCGAATAGTAGAGATGCATTTAAGGGGAGGCTAGACAAGCATATGAGGGAGAAGGGAATAGAGAGTTATGCTGATAGATTTAGATGAGGAAAGACGGGAGGAGGCTCGAGTGGAGCATAAACGCCGGATGGACTGGTTGGGCCAGATGGCCTGTTTCTGTGCCGTATATCCTATGTAATCCTATGTAGTTACTAACTTAATAAAGTAAAGTTATAGCAATTTACAGTTTCTTAGCTAGCTTAGAGACTTAAAAAAAACCTGTAATACTCACCAACCAATCACCTACCTGCTGTCCTGTGATGTCACTCCTCGATTTTTTTTTTCTCTCTCTTTATTCCCTGACTCCGCTCCGACCAGGCTCGCTCTCTCCGCTGCTCTCGGTGAGTTTGGGCCTCTCTCTCCTCTGCTCTTCCCCCGGTGCTCCGCTCCGTCCCCGACCAGGCTCGCTCTCTCCGCTGCTCTCGGTGAGTTTGGGCCTCTCTCTCCTCCGCTCTTCCCCCGGTGCTCCGCTCCGTCCCCGACCAGGCCCGCTCTCTCCGCTGCTCTCGGTGAGTTTGGGCCTCTCTCTCCTCCGCTCTTCCCCCGGTGCTCCGCTCTGTCCCCGACCAGGCCCGCTCTCTCCGCTGCTTTCGGTGAGTTTGGGCCTCTCTCTCCTCCGCTCTTTATTCCCTGGCTCCGCTCTGTCCCCGACCAGGTCCACTCTCGCTAATTAGTTTTATCTGTAGTTAGATTTTGAAAGACTCCCCTCCGTGCTCCCTGCCTGTCATTGTCTCTCACACCCGTTCTTTGAAGGGCTGCCCTCATACCGAAAAATTATTTGGTAAACCTTTCTCCTTTGCAGGCCTATTCTATGATTCTAAAAATTGTATCAAAACATTTAATTGTTTTGACAGTTTGTGACACAGCGATGCACACAATGCCTGGCTCAACTCTGTCCCCAACCATTAAAGTTAATACATGATTGTCACTTAACTTCTGTTTCAGTACAGTAAATCATTGGTACTGATTTTTGTCTCTAACAGTAAGGTTTCTAATTTCCAAATTTGTTTAAATCAATAATATTGATAGAGGGAACAGACCCGGGAAGTGAAATAGAAGGAAGAGAGGAGGCATGGAGCCAGCATTGTAACTAGGGGCCATAAATATAAGACGGTCACTAATAAATCCAATCGGGAATTCAGGAGAAACTTCTTTACCCAGAGAGTGGTGAGAATGTGGAACTCGCTACCACAGGGAGTGGTTGAGGCGAATAGTAGAGATGCATTTAAGGGGAAGCTGGATAAACACATGAGGGAGAAAGGAATAGAAGGATATGCTGATCGGGTGAGATGAAGAGGGGTGGCTCGTGCGGATCATAAACACCAGGAGTTGCCGTTTCTGCATGAGCTCCAGCCTGTCCTCCAGTTGCTTCTGAAACTGTTGCTGCTGCTGCACAGTCTAAAAAACAAAAACGTTTTTATTCTGATAACTTTTGCAGCGACTGCATTGCACAGAGTTTTTAAACTGGCGGTGCCTGTTCGGCCCAACTGGCCTGTTTCTGTGCTGTGTGTAAAATGGACCTTGTAATGCTTTACTCCAAATCGGTACCATTGTCGTTTTGTGGGTCAGTTGACATTGCACTGTCAGGGTGGTCTGGGACAGAGTGGGCCACCCTCAGCACTGCTGTACGATTCTCCCATTCACCCCTCTCCACCATACAGGCATGAAACATTGCTGCCATTTACCAGCTCCATCTAGAACATGGACTAAACTCTTTTAATGTTGACAGTGGAGGGATGAGCAGCTCTGGGACTCAAACCCTTCCCTTTTTATCTTCTGATCAGGAGTCTAATGCCCGTAAGGGAGATTGTATCATTGCAATTTCCATCTCCGAGCCACCGCCTTTTCCCCCAGCAATGCAGCTGCAGAGGTTTTTGTTTCTTGATGGATTTATCAGTAATTCACTGTTTGTCTTTCTAGAGGATATTATTGCCCATGACTTAATTCAGGAGATGATGAGCATGGACCCTCAGAAGCGTCCCTCTGCAAAATGCGTGCTGAAAAATCCTTTCTTTTGGAGTCTTGAAAAACAGCTTCAGTTTTTCCAGGTTTGCTTATTTTTCATTTAACGAACACAGAATTCCTTCCCTTGTTGCTGTTTTCTTCAAGGGCTGCTGCTAATCATTTGCTTTGCTGCTACATGCTCAGTACTGTGGATTCAGGGGTGTTCACAGGGAAGTTAAATTCATGGGATCAGCACGTTCCTAATGGAGTGTTTTTTCCTTCCCTGCATTTTCAAAACTGTCTGTCCCGTCAGCCTCTTTGTTGAGAGAGGGGCAGAGTTGCAAATTCTTTGCCAATTCATCACTTCTTTACTGGGCTGGTGTTCTCACTATGTCTATCTTCAAATCACACTTTTTTTTGATCAGTTCTTTGGTGTTTTCCTTTTTAGGTTTTAACAGTAGATATTAAAACAGGAGAAATAACTCGCTCAGTCAAGCTGTTACGAGTGTGAATCCAAAGGCTGTTCATGTACCATGTTATTTTGCAGACTGACATGTTTTATTTCTCTCCTCACCCCATTAGTTTTCTTGCCCATCACTCCTCTCTTGAAGGCAGTAACTTGTGTTGTCCTCCAATACTTTATTCAAATGGCAATTTAACTAGTGTAAGCTTGGACATTGTGTATTGATGTGCTATTTGACCACAGGGGCCATCAGAACTGGGCCTAATCCTGTCCTTACCCAAAGTCCACTCGGGGGTGGGGGGGGGGGGGGGGGTCATCAGATAGTGAGTAGGAACATCGGCCTGTTTTTATTTCCCTCTCCCTCCCTGACTTGGTAATATTGAGCCCAATTGTAGAACCTCCACTATCTCCAACTGAGATCAATTAACTCTGCACAGACGGAGAACCCTTTCTGTATGGCTCAGTACCAACCCAAATGGTGCATCTACCGACCAAGCCATCAGGGAGAGGAGGGCTGTTTAATTATTTAAATGGTGAGTGTAAAGGCCAACGGCAAGTCTCTTATTCTGCAGAAAATGTACATTTTTGAAATCTATAAACCTGAAAGATTCCATGGCTGTTACAGCAGATACACAACATGACTTGGGTCAAGTAATTTTGGGTTAATCGTTACAGGATGTCAGTGATCGAATAGAGAAGGAGCCTCTGGATGGGCCAATAGTAAGAGAACTGGAGAGAGGAGGGCGAAGTGTCGTTCAAGGTGACTGGAAAGAGCACATCACTGTACCTCTGCAGACAGGTGGGCTGATCATGCGGATTCTGCTGTAACTGGTTGATTTGAAGTTGTGCTGATTCATCCTCAAGTGTTTTACAGATAATGCTACTCGTGTTCCTTTCCTCATTGCTGACCCCGTGTTAATGGGATCGGAGGTAGCCGTGTAAAATCATTTGTTATTGCTACCAGTAACTGTTAATTTTTACTATCCTGTAAGTTTTTATTTTAAACTAAGGTTCTAGTGTAAAATGGGTAATGAAAAGTTACTGTTTTACATGACCGGGCTCAGGCAAGGGGGAAAGATTTAAAAAAAAAAAAAACATTTGTGTAAATCTTTGGTAATTTATCTTCTATCTCTTAAAATCGGACTTCATCTGACTTGTATCTGCTGCTGAACAAGTGAGCAGTGTCTTGGACTCCTGCCTGTGCCCCTATGGACATCCACAAACGGCTCCCTCTTCAATTAGAAGCATAGAAGATAGGAGCAGGAGTAGGCCATTCGGCCCCTCGAGTCTGCTCCGCCATTCAATGAGATCATGGCTGATCATCCAAATTCAGTACCCTGTCCCTGCTTTCTCCCCATATCCCTTGATCCCTTTACCCTTAAGAAATATATCTATCTCCTCCTTGAATATATTTAATGAATTGGCCTCCACTGCCTTCTGTGGTAGAGAATTCCACAGGTTCACCACTCTCTGGGTGAAGAAATTCCTCCTCATCTCAGTCCTAAATGGCTTACCCCTTACCCTTAGACTGTGACCCCTGGTTCTGGACTCCCCGGCCATCGGAAACATCCTTCCTGCATCTAGTCTGTCTAGTCCTGTTAGAATTTTATAAGTTTCAATGAGATCCCCTCTCATTCTTCTAAACTCTAGCAAATATAAGCCTAATCGACCCAATCTCTCTTCATGTGTCATTCCTGCCATCCCAGGTATCAGTCTGGTGAATCTTCGCTGCACTCCCTCCATGGCAAGAACATCCTTCCTCAGATGAGGTGACCAAAACTGCACACAATACTCAAGGTGTGGTCTCACCAAGGCCTTGTACAACTGCAGCAAGACATCCTTGCTCCTGTACTCGAATCCTCTCGCTATGAAGGCCAACATACCATTTGCCTTCTTAACCGCCTGCTGCACCTGCATGCTTACCTTCAGCGACTGGTGCACAAGGACTCCCAGATCTCATTGCACTTCCCCTTTTCCCAATCTATTGCCGTTCAGATAATCTGTCTTCCTGTTTTTGCCACCAAAGTGGATAACCTCGCATTTATCCACATTATACTGCATCTGCCATGCATCTGCCCAATCACCCAACCTGTCCAAATCATACTGGAGTTTCTCTGCATCCTCCTCACAGCACACACACCCACCCAGCTTTGTGTCGTCTGCAAACTTGGAGATATTACATCTAGTTCCCTCGTCTCGATCATTAATATATATTGTGAATAGCTGGGGTCCTAGCACCGATCCCTGCGGTACCCCACTAGTCACTGCCTGCCACTCGGAAAAAGACCCGTTTATTCCAACTCTTTGCTTCCTGTCTGCCAACCAGTTCTCTATCCAAATCAGTACCTTACCCCCAATCCCATGTGCTTTAACTTTGCACGCTAATCTCTTATGCGGGACCTTATCGAAAGCCTTCTGAAAGTCCAAATACACCACATCCACTGGTTCTTTCTTATCTATTCTACCAGTTACATCCTCAAAAAATTCCAGTAGATTAGTCGGGCATGATTTACCTTTTGTAAATCCAAGTTGACTTTGTCCGATCCTGTCACTGTTTTTCAAGTGCTCTGCTATTACATCTTTTATAATGGACTCTAGCAATTTGCCCATTACCGATGTCAGGCTTACCGGTCTATAATTCCCCGTTTTTTCTCTACCACCTTTTTTAAATAGTGGGGTTACATTAGCTACCCTCCAATCCATGGGAACTGTTCCAGAGTCTATAGAATTTTGAAAGATGACCAGCAATGCATCTACTATTTCTAGGGCCACTTCCTTAAGTACCCTAGGATGTAGATTATCAGGCCCTGGGGATTTATCGGCCTTCAATCCCGTCAATTTCCCTAACACCATTACTGATTTCATTCAATTCCTCCCTTTCATTAGACCCTATGTTCCCCGACATCTCTGGGAGGTTATTTGTGTCCTCCTTTGTGAAGACAGAACCAAAGTGTGTATTTAATTGGTCTGCCATTTCTTTGTTCCCCATTATAAATTCCCCTGATTCTGACTGCAAGGGACCTACGCTTGACTTCACCAATCTTTTTCTCTTCACATATCTATAGAAGCTTTTACAGTCAGTTTTTATGTTCCCAATGCAAGCTTACTCTCATATTCTATTTCCCCCCTCTTAATTAATCCCTTTGTCCTCCTTTGCTGAATCCTAAACTGCTCCCAATCCTCAGGTTTGCTGCTTTTTCTGGCCAATTTATATGTCCTCTCCTTGGATCTTATGCTATCCCTAATTTCCCTTGTTAGCCACGGTTGAGTGTAGGGGGTGGTGTGTGGGGGTCAGGTTCACCTCTGACTCAGTGAGCGGTTTGAATCGCTCCCACGCCCCTGGTTCTGGACCTTGGACTTATTTGGGGGTTGTGAACAAAGGTGCAGTAGACAACAGGTTTTGATGAAAGAATTTTGACTTTTATTAAAGAAAAAGGTAAAACACACTTGATGCTTAAACACAGGTTGGGGAACACACGGTACAGGCGAGGGAGAATTACAATATACAAAAACCCTTATCCCTCCCAAATCCCACTGCCTAGCTAGGGTTGATTCCAGAAGATCAGGGATAATGCTCACCAAATGACAGTTCTTGACAGTTGAGAGTTAGGGTTTAGAGTCTTTTGAGTAAAAGGTTTCGTAAGGCCCTTGTTGCCGCGAGGTGTCCGATGGTCACTGAGGCGGTCGCTCTGGTCTCTTGAACTGCTGGCCTTCTTTGTTGTACTACTTTCTGTTGAACTCTGTCTCTGTTTAAACTGTCGTCTTCCGAGCTGTGAACTGCCTTCTTGCAGAACTGTGGAACTCCTTGCTGCTTCTTCCTTGCTTCTCCTGAACTCTGTAACTCCAGCCCTGACTTCTACTGAAAACAGGCTTTTCGATTGAACTGCAGAACTGCCTTCTATTGAACTTGAACTGTTTTTACTGTTTGATGGGTCTTCAATTATACTAAATTGAAGTGGCCTTATCTACCCCAAATCAAATCCCGGTCATTGTAAGACCTCGTTAACAGTAACGGCTTTACTAGTGTGTTAACTGGTTTTGTAAATGTGTGAAGTGGTTTCCGGATAGCTCCATCCTGTCGATCTGTTGTTTAATCGGAGTTTGAATTGTCCTCATGTTTTGGGTTTCTTGACTGGGCCTAGGACTTCTATCTTTATGCATGTCTTTAATGGGTTCTGTAAGTGTCAAATGTTTTTTTTTGGGATGGTTTGCATCCTGTCGATCTTCTTGGCTGATTGGTTTTGGATGGGATGATGGGCTGTGAAGCTGTGTGCTGGACGTTTTATTGTTTTCAGGCTTCCAGCATCCTGTTTGGGCCTGGGGATTTCAAAAGGGTTCTTGGTTTATTCATTTTTTGGATGTGTTTGTGAGGTTTTGGGTGAGGCTCTTCCTTCTTGGTTGGATTGCAGTGCAAACATCTCCCAGACAGCTTGGCTACCCCAATACCCAAAAGCTGTCCACTGCCTCACCACACCCTTTCCTGCAGCCTGTGTTTCTGTGACTGCAGGTTTACCCAATGGCCCTTTTTTAAAAAGGTGTCTTATCCAAAGTCTTTTTTCCTCAGGGTTTTCTTCCTCTGATCCTTAAAGTCCAAAACTGAGGTTTTGACCTCAAATTCCTTCATTTAGGTCCCATCATTCCAAATTCGTGTTAAGATCCAAAACTCACCCCCTTTAGGGTTCTATTCGAGTTTCTGGGGGATTTTGCGAAGCCTACAGAGTCACCTTTTTTTTTGTTTTATTTTTATGCCAAACAGGGATGAATGAACAAATTCTGTGGTTCATCCAAGCGATCTTTAAATGTTTGCCATTGCCTATCCACCGTCAACCCTTTAAGTAACGCGCCCCAATCCATCCTAGCCAACTTGCGCCTCATACCATCGTAGTTTCCTTTATTTGGGAGATGTCACGACCTTTGCCTTGTGCATCTCCAGTTGGAAATGGGGAGGGGGTGGTGGGTGGAAAAATAGGCCGCAGCCTCTCCATTTGTGTGGTTGCTGCTTCACAGTGCAACTCTTGAAGCTTGTATCGTTTTGTGAGGTGAGTGGCTTTGCTTGAAGGACTCTACCTGCTGTCTCCTCGTTCAGTCAGGCTGTCTGTCCCCTCTGATCAGACCTTTGCTGTAGGTTTTTATAACCTGCAAGAGCCTGGGGGGCGGGGCAGGGGTTCCAGTTTATCCACTGATGCAGGAAAATGTTTACTATTTGTCTGCCTAGTGATTTTCATATTGGCTTTTATAAAGAAATCATAGAATCTTACAGCTCAGGAGGAGGCCATTCGGCCCATTGTGCCTGTGCCAGCTCTTTGAAAGAATTATCTAGTTAGACCCACTCCCCTGCTGTTTCCCTATAGCCCTGTAAATCTTTCCTTTTCAAGTATTTGTCCAAATTCCTTTTAAAAGTTACTATTGACTCTACTTCCACCACCCTTTCAGGCAGCGCATTCCAGATCATCATAACTTACTGCGTTTAAAAAAAACCTTCATGTCCCCTCTGGTTCTTTTGCCAATTATCTTCAATCTGTGTCCTCTGGTTACCGACCCTCCTTCCAGTGAAAACAGTTTCTCCTTATTTACTCATCAAAACCCCTCATAATTTTTAACACCTCTATCAAATCTCCCCTTAGCCTTTTCTGCTCTAAGGAGAATAATCCCAGCTTCTCCAGTCTTTTTTTTTATTCGTTTATGGGATCAGGGCTTCGCTGGCAAGGCCAGCATTTATTGCCCATCCCTAATTGCCCTTGAGAAGGTGGTGGTGAGCCACCGCTGCAGTCCGTGTGGTGAAGGTGCTCCCACAGTGCTGTTAGGTACAGAGTTCCAGGATTTTGACCCGGCCACGATGAAGGATCGGCAATATACTTCCAAGTCAGGATGGTGTGTGACTTGGAGGGGAACTTGGAGGTGGTGGTGTTCCCAGGCGCCTGCTGTCCTTGTCCACATAACTAAAGTCCCTCATCCCTGGTACCATTCTAGTAAATCTCTGCACCCTCTCCTGGACTTTGACATCCTTCCTAAAGTGTGGTGCCCAGAACTGGGCTCAATACTCCAGCTGAGGCCTAACCAGTGATTTACAAAGGCAACACAATCTCTGTGGGGAACGAGTCTTGTCCCTAATGTCTTGGAATGTGGCTGTTGCGTATGTGAACCTGCATCTGACCACCCTGCTCTGGTCTCTGCATCTGTTGTTGAAGATCTGACTACATGAGCTCAACTCCCAGTCTCCATTTGCCATTTGATCTCTCCTCCCTTCAGTGGATGAGGTTCACCAGCCATTGGCCAGGATGCTGAGTGCAATTGCATGTGGCCAGTGTTTCATCTCAAAATAACTTTTTCTTTATAGATCTCAGAAAATTCCGATCGTACAAAGGGAGCTCAGTACGAGATCTGCTACGTGCAATGAGGAATAAGGTAACTGCACCAGTTCTTCAAGCATCACTACTTTAATCTATAATAAAATGGCTAATATCAATGTGAAATGTTGCACATCTGAATTATTGCAATTATATCTGTCAGTCAGGTGAGGTGTTAAAACCTGTTACTGTAATGACAGCAGACAATACTCCCTCTGACTGGTCAATGCTGAGGGCTGAGTGGCGGTTAAGTAACTCGCCATCTCCACAAAGCACCAACAGCTTTGGGTGGTTGGAGGAGGGGAGTGGGACCCTCGATAGAGGAAACACCAACAAAAAACAGATGAGCTAATCCTTGAACTATCCAACGTCCTCCACAAGCTGCACGCCGTGACACAGCTGCAGTATCTAACACGTCAACAACTTGTGTTTATATAGCACCTTTTAATGCAGTAAAAATGTCCCAAGGTGCTTTACAGGAGTGTCAACACCAAAATATGACACTGAGCCACATAAGGCGATATTAGGACAGGTGAGGGAGGTTTTAAGGAGCATCTTAAAGGAGGGGAGAGAGGTGGCGAGGTTTAGGGAGAGAATGCCAGAGCTTGGGGCCAAGGCAGCTGAAAGCACAGCCGCCAATGGTGGGGCAACAGAAATTGGGGCTGCGCAAGAGTGGGTGACTTCATTTTTGTGAACTGGCTCCTAGGAAGTGAGTGTTTGGGACTTGATGTCCTTCTGTTACTGAGAGGTGCCTGGTCTCCAAACAGCAACCTGGCTGTGACTGACAGAATAACGGAGAAATTAAACCTGTATCCCAGCACCCATCTGTCAAATCATTTGATAGCCACAGTTTAAGATGCTTTTTTTGGTCTGGTTTTTCAATGTCCTGAAGCTTGTTTGTTGAAATTGCCTCCTTTTGGCGACTGAAGGTTTTAAATCTGACGACCTGTATGATTTGCAAAGCAGCTGGTGATTAGACACACTATTTTTGCCATGATGAGCTAATTTGCTGAAAGGTTTTAGAAGGTGCAGGCACCCTTATGAACGTGCAGGAATTAAACAGCAAACTTTTGCAGCCAGGCATTTTCTTGCTCTGTGAGATACCCGAGTGCATTAGGGGGAGAGTTGGTTCTAGTTGCTGATTTGGAATGCTCTGCTGAGAAAACGGGCATTACGACGTGAGGCAAATTAGGAAAATATTTGACTGTAAATCTCCTAAGTCTTTTATATTTTGCATGTTATATTTTCAGAAACACCACTACCGGGAATTGCCTGAGGAAGTGCAAGAAACTTTGGGCTCAGTCCCAGATGAGTTTGTTCGCTATTTCACATTCCGTTTCCCCCATCTATTGCTCCACACATACTTTGCAATACAAATCTGCAGCCAGGAGAGACTGTTTCATCCTTACTACTACCAAGAGGCAGCAGAACCAAGGCAGCTAGCCCTGTCGGCCACTGACAGCTTTATATAAACCAAGGGACAGAAGGTCGAAAGGCAAATTGTTTATTTCCAAATGCATTCCGCAGGGCCCTTTAAGAACTTGCACAGCGAGTACAAAGAGACTATGTTTGGCAGAACGAGGAAGTCGCCAAACTACTGCTAAGTGCCTTATAAAAGCTGCAAATGATCTGCAGGATAATCTGAGACAAGATGTGAATGTGGTTCTCCAATTTATGGAATGCAGTCTGACTGCCACTGTATTTTAATACAAGAAGATATTTTCCTCACAGGAAGAAAATAGTTTTTAGAAAATTAAGGAAAGTAATGGTGACACTACTCCTGCACTGTCATGGGCTGTTGCATGTTTCACTGTTTCGTGTTTCAGGGGGAAAAAGTTAAAGTAATCTTCAGAAGAGGATCTCAACCATGTTGTAACCCTGAAATACAGAGCATCGCGTCCGTTCGCAGATGCCGGCCAGGTTTGAGTGGTGCAAAGTTTTCTTGGTTACAGTTGGCTAAATTATGCCAAGTCAGTTTGATTCTTGTTATGAAGGTTAGAGCAGCTGCTACACCAATCTGTGGATTAGTTCACCCAGATCAATAGGGAAAATATTCAATCGAGCGTTTCCTGGTCTGTGGGTACTCAAACAATAGTAGGACAAAATACAGTGGATTCAATCCCCATACACAGGAAGGTGGAGAATGAATGACAATTAATCAGTGGTTGTCCACACCAAACAAAAAGCCTGTTGAAAGCTGTGCTTTCAGACCTGCATGAGCAGGGTTTTATACTGCGGCACTGGTATTTGTAGCTTTATGTCACTGTTCTGTGTTTGCGATATAAATGTTTTTTTCATCTTAAGTCCAAAAACTGAGCGTCAGTTACCAGGTTTACATGTTGCAGATGAATCCCTTTTATTTCCAGTGTTTTACCCACTCACTAGAACCGAAAGCAGCTTGAATAGTCCACGTGTCTGGTAAGTTGGCGCAAAATATACAGAAGCCTCTATTGTCTGTATTTCCGTCCTTTACCCATTACGATATAGGGCAGATGTATTTTGTGCTGGTATATTATGGAAATGGCGAGGCGAGTGCATTGTCTCCTGTTGCACTTCCTGCCCAACTTGAGTGAGAGATCTAGACCATTATCTTTACAGATGAAACTTGTGTGGCATTAAATCATTTATCCTTCTTCATATTTTCCTATTTTATCCCCCACCCCACTCACTATGTATTGATTCTGATCGGAAATGGCAGGCATGTGACCTTATTGCGGGTCCCCCACTGCTATCGATCTGGGCAATGGGAGGGGTGTGAGAAGCAGGCATGTGTCCTACCCTCAGTGTAAAATTCCCATCCTGTGGCATAGGTACTCGGGTTCTGATTAATGCTTCCCTGACCGCAGGGCCATGGTCATACTCATGTAGGGAACATGCAGGCTGGAACTCCTACAACAGCTCTGATGTGGCATGAAATGATGCATTTAATTTAAGCCTATTTATTGGAAATGTGTGCTTATGGTAAAAGCTCAGTATTTGGTGCTTACAGGAAAAATCATTATCTCTCAGGACAGTGCAGCCTATGTTTTAATTGTCAAAATAATCTTTTTTAATGTGCTGGTAATTAAAAGCAGTAACTTATTTATTTATTGGGGGGGGTTTACCTTTATATCCGGTGAGTGATAGTTTTGTCTTTTCAACGTTTAATGTGTGTTCAAAGCTGATTTTAGGACACGTGTATCCATCTTTGGTTTGAGCTTGTTTGTGTCTACAGCGTAGAATTAGATGGATGTTTCCACTGATTGTTAACTTTGTGTTGGTTGTGAAAGAAAAGTGACAAAAATAACTTCATTTTCTTCTTTTTACAAAAAAAAATGTTTGAAATGTGATACGTTTTGTTCCTTTTTATTTTGGCATTTGCACTAAAAGGTTTGATCGGCCATCAAGTTTAATGTCTCTTGCAGAAGTTGGTTTAAACGGATGATGCAGTTCCATAAATATGATGTTTAATTTTGTGATGTACGCCATGAATCTGAATTGCTGGTGACTCATGATTTCCATTTTGAAGTCATTAGGAATTGTGATTTAAACATTCAAAGTACACTTTTCAAAATCCATTTTACTCATCGCAAACAAGTCCCAAAAGCACCGCTGCAGTTTTCCATTTGTTATTCCAAGTGTAAATCCCACTCCTGATTGATCAGTTACAGTACTCTCTCCAACATCAAGTCACTTCCAGTCTTTAACCGCAGTGAGTTCTTTTAAGGATACCTAACATTTCAAGACTGAGGTTGATAGATTTTTGTTAGCCAAGGGTGTCAAACAATATGGTAAATGGAGTTGAGGTAGAGATCAGCCCTGATCTAATTGAATGGCGGAACGTGCCTGAGGGGCGGAATGGCCTTCTCCTGTTCCAGTGTTGGGTGAGGAAGGCCAGTTAACCCATCCTAACCTATCTATCCAAAAATAACCTGCAGCCCAGTGCTCACCCACCTCGTCACAGCATCAGCCCAACACATCGGCTGAATTCACTTCTGTGCACATGGACACCATTTTCTATTTAGAAAGTGATTTGTTCATGATTCTAGTTAATTAATTCCGTTTTTAAATGCAAGCATAATTGAAACAATCTTTTTTTTTTACAATTAGGTCTCTAATGCACTGTACCAACAAATTGTACGTGGGCTCGCACTCTTCCCCATGTGGTGAATTCCATTACTCGCAAGTATCCTAACTGGAGTAACATGCCATTAATAGAGAGTGTTGCATAACTTGTATGAGATGTCATTCAACAATTGGGATACTAAATTTAATTCTGGCATAGCTTATTCTGCCTGTTATCTGCATTTCTGCTACATTGGGCATATCCTGAAAACTGTCCATACGGGAGATGAGCTACTGCAATATAAATGAGCTGTATGGTATTAGATTGGGTGGGGGGAATTGTCACTTTTATCCAGTGTGTATTGTATTTACTATAAAATTACAGCAACATGTACTGATTATTTAAAACAATTGGCATCTAATTTCCCTAAATTAAAGATACACTGAGATATGCTATGTTTAATTTTTTTCACAAATGACAATCTCCGATTTTGTCCCGCCAAAGTGCTTTTATTGGAATGTCTAAGTTAGCGGTGCTTGCAACTAAAAGGTAATAAAACTGGGAGTGTCCTACTGATGTAACCTGCTGCCAGCAAATAGCCATTTCGGTGGAAACTGTTTACAGTAAACAATGCTTAATCTAGGCTTGACTTGTCCCCAAAAATAATAATTGGACATTGTTCAACTGAAAGTGTGTTTAGATGCTGTGAATAAGGTGATGGATCTGTACCGAAAAACAGCTACGCTGATGGAGTTATGCGCAGTAAGAGAACTATGGGGTGCTGGTGACACCCTAAAGCGCAAGTTCGTTAACTGCCAGAGCCGAGAGATACGGTAACAACCTGTTAATCACTCCAGACCAACTGTTCTGTGGTGTACTGTGCTTATGGATACACTGTGTGAAGTCTGCCAATAATATGCAATAAATGTTTTATAAAGATTGCATCAGTTGCTGTGAAGGAGGAGATATGACAAATTTGTGATATCATGTGCCTACAGTGATAAAGTACATAGCCTGTACATGTATAACATGGCTTTAAATACATTTTGAAAAGCATTAATGATGATTCAGGATGTGTGCAAGGAATAAGCAAGAACTGTAGACAGTGCTCTTTTTACTGGGGTCTATTATTTATGAAATACATGTCTTGAGCCTGGACGGTTGCAATGGTAAATCATGCTTTGAAATACTGGGAATGTAATTGTTTTTTACTGTCCCTCTGGGTTAATGCAATAAAATATTAAAATATCATGTCTATTTGTGGTCTGTAGGTTTTGGCACCTATTGTTTAACTGAAGTGCGGATGGCAAGTTGACATTGCTTAAAGACACTGACGAACCAACAGGGCCCATTTTAAGAATCCAGGTGCTACAAAGAATTATCATTAACATTAAACTTTTGTCCGGTCCATTTTCAAACCAAGTGCTAATAATACAAGTTGTTGGGCAGGCTGCATCTGGAGAACTGTTGTCTAATCATGGATGGATGGCATTGTCCTTCAGAAGCTATGGAGGCAACTGGGAAAGATGATTCTGGGCGTCAGTGACTTACCTTGTAAGAAAAGGTCAAGAAAGTTGGGTTTGTTTTCTCTGAGAAAGGAGACTTCAGCTGGTCTAACTGAAGCTTTCAAGATTATGAAGGGAGTAGTCCAAGTAAATTGAGACAAATTGTTCACCATGGTGAAGGGTAAAAACACCTGGGGAAATGCGTTTAATTAAAAAATATATAGAAGTAAGAAGTCCGGTGGAACTATTTCACCCAAATCGTGGTAATGGATTTGTGAAGTAAGTTACCAGGAAAGGTCTTTGAAGTGATTATAAATAAGGTTCAAGAGGCATTAGACATGTTTTTGGTGAGAGAATGTATAGATAGATAAGGCAGGTAGGTGGGGCTGATCTAAAAAAGGGATGACATCGATGGCCTTTTTTGCTCATTATTTCTTATCTTAACATTGGAGAGTGTAGGCTTGACTGAGTTACTGAGCTGAATTAATGTTAGTACAGCTAATCATTAATCCAAGATATTTCCATTTAATCAAAGTATCTTTGCAGTATCCCGCTCAATAAAACTTTTAGCTTCTGGATTATGTTTTCATCACCCACTGCTGAAAAAATACTAACCAAACACAAAAATCACAAAATAAAGATGTTTAAAGCTGATTATAACTTTGATTTTGAAGTGGTGTTGGCACATGCGCATTAAGCTGCTGTTAAAGTAACAAACCTTTCCACTTTAGGTGTTCTAATTTTCTGCCCCTCACCCGCCCAAGCACCATCACACTTTATTCTCCAACTTTTCACTGGTTGATTACAGACTGTTATGTACAGAAGGAATCTGCGCACATTACTTGTGTATTAGTTAATGCTTGGGCTAACCTTAGACGAGAACAAAAATAACCATCCCATATACTTCCAGCAAGTTCCATAGCCTCAAATAGTGAGGCAGACAATAGTTTATCTGAAATAAAAAGAGAAAATGCTGGAAATACTCAGCAGGTCAGGCAGCACCTGTGGAGTGAGAAAGAGTTAATGTTTATCTGGTCTTGATAGTTTTAATATAATTGGGGCATAATCTTAAAATTAGAGGCAGGCCATTCAGCAGTAAAATCCAGAAGCACTTTTTCCACACACAGGGTAGTAGAAATCTGGAAAACTCTACCCCCAAAAGTCCGTGAAGGTCAATTGAAGCTTTCAAGATTGGGATTGACAGATTTTTGTTGGGTAAGGGAGCAAAGGTGTGTAAATGGAGTTGAGGTACAGACCAGTCATGATTTAATTGAATGATGGAACAGGCTAGAGGAGCTGAATGGCCTACTCCTATTCTCAAGACCTATGCCCTCAAATTCAACATTTCCTCCTTGTGTGTGTGTATGAGTTGTCACAGTGGGAGAGTTAACACACAGTAACTAAGAAAAGTGGATTACTTTCATTTGAGTGCAGTAGTTGTCACTCTGCAAGTAGAGGATAGACTACATGTCACAGATCTGCTGCCTTTTGCCTCCACACAGATCAGGACTTTTCTGGTATGTGTTTTTTTCAGATACATTAAGTGTTGCTGTTTTTCAGGGTTACAGACAGACAGCTGACTGGTACCTAATGTACACTTGTACTAATGCTTTGGCAGGATTTGACATTTGTGAAAAATTCCATGGTTTTACGACATGATTTTGTCTTCAATTTGCAGCTTCTAAATGTATTAAATTGCAATTTTTAATACAGATTTGCAGCATCTGCAGTTTTTTTCACTTTTTGCTATAAAAATGCAAGTTGTAGGGGAGTCTCTCTCTCAAATCCGATCTCTTAAATGGCAGTCAAGCTTGACCCTGTTCACAGTTTGTCTCTCAGCTGGGGAAGGTCACTCATTGCGATTGACAACATCTCGGTTTGTAAAGGTGGCCCATGTTGCTGTACATCACTTAAAATCAGCAGTGTTCCTGAAGTTTGTGAATTTGTTTTTCGTTTGATCTTGCCGATCCTAAACTTCTCTCCTGCCCTGCCCCTGAATTTGATCGTCTTGAATTCGACATGTTTAATCAGTGGAGATTGTTGGTGAAAGGCAACCATTTCACGGTCCGTCATATCAATAGGCGTTTCCACGGCTCCGAATTAGTTTCAGTTTCAAGTCTTTTTGACTGGAATCTATACCAGAGGAGGGTAATGGCGCTGAATTCCCATCTCGGAAGGTACTAAAATAGAAAATAAATAGTGTTAGAGTATTGTTACTTGAACTTTCTGCACAGTGATGTTGACCATTCGTTCAATGAACAAAGTTTTTTTTCCTAAAAGTTGACGAAGGTCTCTAGATGTTTTCTAGGATTCGCCTGGATGGGTCTGACCGTCTGTTCTGGATCTTTGGTCCCAGACTCTAAATTATTTCTTCCATTTTGAAGTGTGAGGAAATGAGCAGATTTTTTTAAATTTAAAGTGTTCGTACTTTTCCCAAAATAAACGGAATAAAAAACGTAATTAAATAAAATGAACCGAGCTGTGTAGTGAAACGCACCATTGAAAGGTCTGAGCTGAACACCAGTGCTAAAATAGTAGCAAAATACTGTGGATGCTGAAAATCTGAAATAACAACAGAAATGCTGGAGACACTCCAGGCCAGGCAGCGGAGAGAAACAGTTAACGTTTTGGGTCGAGGACCTTTCATCAGAACTGGAAAAGGTTAGAGAAATAACAGGTTTTTAAGCAAGTGCAGTGGCAGGGAAAGGGAGCATAGAACAAAAGGGAAGGTCTGTGATAGGATGGAAGGCAGGAGAGATTGACTGACAAAAGGGTTGATGGTGCGAGGCAAAAGGCGATCTTAATGGGACAAGTTAAGAAACAAAAGATGACTCTAGATGAGGTGTCAATGGGAATGGCAGAATCATCAACAACTGCCATGTGAGAGAAAAAAAAGGGGGAAAAACAAAATATAGGGGTCGAGGTTATAGTCTGAAATTGTTGAACTCGATGTTGAGTCCAGAAGGCTGTAACGTGCCTAATCGAAAGATGAGGTGCTGTTCCTTGAGCTTCGTTGGACCAGTGTAAGAGGCTGAGGATGGAGAGATCAGTGTGGGAGTGGAGCGGAGAATTAAAGTAACAGGCGACCGGATGCTTACAGACTGAACGGAGGTGTTCCGCAAAGCGGTCACCCAATCTGTGTTTGGTCTCCCCACTGTAGAGGAGACTACATCGTGAGCAGCGAATACGGTATACTAAATTGCAAGAAGTAGTGTGCTAAAATGACCGAGATCTTGGATCCAGGTGGTTTCGTTAGGAGGGAAGTTGAGCGAAGGTTGGAAGGCGAGGAGGAGAGATGAAGGGTTCTACAGGGATTAATGGAGGAGATGGGGTAGATGGAGCTGGGGAGCAGATGGAGGACAAAGATGGGGGGTTTGGTGATTATTGGAGAGGGAGGGTTATGGATGGGGTCTGGAGGTTAATGGAGAGGGGAGAGATAGAGGGGGCTAGGGGGATTAATGGAGAGGGAAGGAGGAGGGTAGTGCAAAGATGACTGGGGAAGATGGAGGGGGTAGGATGAAGAGGAATGGGAGATGGAGTCGGGTGTAATGGGGGACCGTGAGGAGGGGGATGGATATGGAGTACGACTGTTGAAGAGGCAGCAATGGACAAGGAGGGGGAGATAAATAGGGAGATGGAAGGGGAGCAGAGATGGAGAGGCAGGAAGATGGGGAGGGAGTGGGATGGATATAGTGAGGCTGGGGGAGTTGAAAGTGGGAGGGGTGGGGAGTGAAATGTAAGGGGGAGGGGAATTAGAGATGAAATGGGGAGGTGCAAGGGAGATGGAGGGGGATTAATCAAGCTGAGCTGGGGAGAGGTATATGGAGGATGTGAAGGGGAAGAGGGAGATGGAAGGTGAGACATTGAGGTGGCTGAAGACTTGAGTACAGAGGGAGATGGAGGCAAAGAGGTGAGCATGGAGAGGTAGAGAGGGAGAGATAGTAGCGATTGGGAGGAGGGGAGTGATGGAGGGGGTTGGGGTAGGAAGGGAAGGCTGGGGGAGTAATGGAAGGGAAATAGGAGACGAGGGGGAAGATGGTTAGGTTAGGGAGACCTTTGCTCAACCTCCCTGACCACTCCCCAAAAGGACGAGATTGATGGGGAGAAGGGAGGGGAATGAGGAAGTCAGGAGTAGGATAGAGATAAGGATGGATAGATGTGGAGAGGCTTTGGGAGATGAATTGGATGGGGAGATGGAAGGGGAGGAGGATATGGGGGGGTGGTGGAAGGAGGAGGATATGGGGGGGTGGAAGGGGGATGAGGGGAGGGAGGGAAATGGATATGAAAAGTGAGGAGGGGGGAGGAAGGGGACTAGATATGAAAAGTGAGGAGGGAGGAGATGGGGAAGGGGACTGGGTGATGAGTGGGATGCTACCAAGGATGAACCTAGTAGGAGAAAAGATAAACCAAAATATAGTGAGCAGATGACATCAAGACTGGATTGCATGTGGAAAGGAAGACTGAGCCAGCACCCCATCAATGTGCCTTTATCTCTCTTTCAAGATAACTCCTTATTGCACCAATATGAATGCTTCCAGTTCCTCTGGTAATCATCACTATGACCTCTCTAAGTGAAAAGCCCAATTTATGCTCTCTGGACCATATCCACCAAGTATTGGATTGTGATTGTGCAACCTTACTTCATAGAATCATAGTATGATACTGTATAAAACACTAGTTAGGCCACAGCTAGAGTACTGCGTACAGTTCTGGTCACCACATTACAGGAAAGATGTGATTGCACTAGAGAGATTTACGAGGATGTTGCCAGGACTGGAGAATTTTAGTTATGAGGAAAGATTGGATAGGCTGGGTTTGTTTTCTTTGGGACTGAGGAGCCTGAGGGGAGACCTAATTAAGGTATATAAAATTGAGGGGCCTAGATAGAGTGAATAGGAAGGACCTATTTCCCTTTTCAGAGAGGTCAATAACCAGGGGGCATAGATTTAAAGTAATTGGTAGAAGGTTTAGAGGGGAGTTGAGAGCTTTTTTCACCCAGAGGGTGGTGGGGGTCTGGAACTCACTACCTGAAAGGGTGGGAGAGGCAGAAACCCTCATCACATTTAAAAAGTACTTAGATATGCACTTGAAGTGCCGTAACCTACAGGGCTACGGACCAAGAGCTGGAAGTGGGATTAGGCTGGAGAGCTCTTTTTCGGCCAGCACAGACACGATGGGTCGAATGGTTTCCTTCTGTGCCGTAAATTTCTATGATTCTATAGCACAAAAGGAGGCTATTTGGCCTATCATGCTGGTGCCAGCTCACTGGTAGAACTATCCAATTAGTCCCACTCCCCCACTTTTTCCCCATAGCCCTGTATTTTTTATCCTTCAAGTATTTATCCAATTCCCTTTTGAAAGTTACTATTGAATCTGCTTCCACCATCCTTTCAGGCAGCGCAATCCAGATCCCAACAACGCGCTGTGTAAAAAAAAAAAGAAATGTTCCTCATGTCGCCTCTGGTTCTTTTGCCAATCTCCTTAAACCTGTGACCCTTCACAGAATCACAGAATCCCCACAGTGCAGATAGAGGCCATTTCGGCCCATCGAGCCTGCACCGACACATATCCCACCCTATCCCCGTAACCCCACGTATTTAATCCCCCTAACACTAAGGGTCAATTTAACAGAATCACAGAATCCCCACAGTGCAGCTAGAGGCCATTTCAGCCCATTCTGCCACTAGAAACAGTTCCTCCATATTTACTCTATCAAAACCCTTCATGATTTTGAACACCTCTATCAAATCTCCTCTGCTCTAAGGAGAACAATCCCAGCTTCTCCATTCTCTCCACATAACTGAAGTTCCTCATCCCTGGTACCATTCTAGTAAATCTCTTCTGCACCCTCTCTAAGACCTTGACATCCTTCCTGAAGTGTGGTACGCACAACTGAACATAATACTCCAGCTGGGGCCTAACAAGTGTTTTATAAAGGTTTATTATAACAGTCTTGTTTGTGTACTCTATTCCTCTATTAATAAAGCCAAGGATCCTATATGCTTTTTTAACAGCCTTCTCAACTTGTCCTGCCACCTTCAAAGATTTGTGTACAAACACCCCCAGGTCTCTCTGTTCCTGCACCCCCTTTAAAATTGCACCATTTAGTTTATATTGCCTCTCCTCATTCTTCCTACCAAAATATATCACTTCACACTTCTCTGCGTTAAATTTCATCTGCTATGTGTCTGCCCATTTCACCAGTCCTTCTGCGCCCTCCTGAAGTCTGTTGCTATCTTCCTAATTATTTACTACATTTCTGAGTTTCGTGTCATCAGCAGCCTTTGAAATAATGCCCTGTATACTCAAGTCCAGGTCATTAATATATATCAAGAAAAGCAGTGGTCCCAACACTGACCCCTGGGGAACACCACTGTTTACTTCCCTCCAGGCTGAAAACAACCGTTCACCACTACTCTCTGCTTTCTGTCCGTTTGCCAATTTTGTATCCACGCTGCCACTGTCTCTTTAATCCCATAGTCTTTAATTTTATGTGGTACTTTGTCAAACACCTTTTGAAAATCCATATACACAAACATGAACCCTCATCAACCCTCTCTGTTACTTCATCAAAGAACTCAATCAAGTTAGTCAAACATGATTTGCCTTTTACAAATATGTGCTGCCTTTCATTTTTTAGCCCATACTTTTCCAAATGCCAATTAATTTTTTTCTGGATTATTGTGTCTAAAAGTTTCCCCACCACCGACATCAGGCTGACTGGCCTGTAATTGCCGAGTTTACCCCTCTCATCTTTTTTAAATGAGGATGTAGCATTTGCAATCCTCCAGTACTCAGGCACCACCTCCATATCTAAGGAGGATTGGAAGATTGTGGCTAGACCCTCAGCAATTTCTACCCGTACTTCCCTCTGTAACCGCGGATGCATCCATCCGGACCGGGTAACCTTTCTACTTTGAGGAATACCAACCTTTTATGTACCTCTTTATCAGTTTTTATCCTATCCAATATCGCTCCTACTTCCTCCTTTACTGCTGCATTGGCAAATCCTCTTCTCTAGTGAAGACAGATGCAAAGTTCTCATTTAGTGCCTCAGCCATGCCCTCTGCCTCCACAAGAAGATCTTTTTGGTCCTGAATCAGCCCCACCCTTCCTTTGACTATCCTTTTACTATTTATATGTTTATAAATGACTTTTGGGTTACTTTTTATGTTAGCCGCTAATCTATTCTTGTACTCTCCCTTTGCCCCTTTTAGTCCCTTTTTTAGATCTCTTCTGTATTTTTTATATTCAGCTCGGTTCTCTGTTGTATTACGAACCTTACATTTGTCAAAAGCCTCCTTTTTCTGGCTCAATTTAATCTCTATATCTTTAGTCATCCAGGGAGCTCTAGTTTTGGATGCCCCTCCATTCCCCCCCGCCCCCCCTTCATGGGAACGTGTCTATTCTGTACCCGAACCATCTCCTCTTTAAAAGCCTCCCATTGTTCAATTACTGTTTTGCCTACCGAATTTTGATTCCAATCCACCTGGGCCAGAACCCTTTTCAACTCACTGAAGTTAGTCCTCCTCCAATTGTTCCTTGTCCGTTTGTGTAACTATTCTAAACCTGATATTGTGATCACTGTTCCCCTCAACGACCACTGAAATAAGCTCCACTTGCCCCACTTCATTCCCCAGAACTAGATCCAGCACTGCTTCCTTCCTCGTTGGGCTGGAAACGCACTGATCAAATAAGTTCTCTTGTACATATTTCAGGAATTCCTCACCCTCTTTGCCCTTTACACTGTTACCATCCCAGTCTATATTAGGATATTTGAAGACCCCATTATCACTGCTCTGTAGTTTATGCATCTTTCTGTAATTTGCCTGAAAATGTGCTCCTCTGTCTCCTTCCCACTATTTGGTGGCCTATAGTATACACTGTTATTATACACCCACAGGTATTATACACCTCCAGTTACCCACTGAGCAGTACCTAGGTGTTTGAAGTTTTCTTACGTGATTGGAACCCTTCCCTTTTAAAAAGAGGGCACCTAATTCTGCCATGTTGGTAATGGTGTATAATACAAAAAGTAGACCCAGTCTCCATCAGGAAGGCCGGTCATTTAAACAGGTTTTTTTAATTCAGGAAAGTTACTACTCCCCGTTACATCAATGTGTTAATTAATTTGTGGGGTTTCTTTTCATAGAAACAGAACTGAAGCATGTGCTTGCCACTGGTACAACTAAAGTCTCCAGAATCATTATGGGTAGGTGTCAAAATAGCTAATCATTTTTTATAATGGATGCATTAAATATTTTATTAATCCTTTTAAGAAATACGGCCTGTGAATCTGTTCATAGATATCTGCCTTAAGTGACTGTTTCATCCCATTTTTAAACATTGCAGAGTATCTTGGGACAACTAAAGCGGCAAATGGCACTTCTTGCACAGTCAACAGTTACATTGTCTTCTACATTAATTATCCTCCCCATACCGAGGGATACATTGTTAGAAATAGAATTGAAATCAGTGGAATGAAAATCAGACAGGTTCTATAAAGGACAGGTGATATGCCCCCAGTAAAGACAAAAATCTTCACCACACCCCTCCAGCTCAAGATCCACCATCACAAGAACCATCGAGGAATATTACTAGAGTGTATCTCTTCAATAACATTTCGAGATACAAGGCACATCTTGCATGTGACCTCCCATTCTGAACCTCTTAAAATGTATCCATTATGCAACCTCTTATAATGGCGTCTCTCTTCAGTTGTTTTCTCCTGTTTCCTGCATCAGTCATTTTTGTGCTGATTCCACTAGTTTGGTGTGAACCTAAGTTCTTACCATCACTGCATCTGAACATAGCCTGTGGGTAAGGGAATTTATCCCTTCCTGCCAGTTTTCTCCCTACTCCCCTTGTCTTGAAGACCTTGCTCTTCGTTCGAGATTGAGTAGATTGGGCCTATACTCTCTGGAGTTTAGAAGAATGAGAGGTGATCTCATTGAAACATGTACGATTCTATGGGGGATTGACAGGGTAGATGCTGAGAGATTATGTCCCCTGGCTGGAGAGTCTAGAACTAGGCGGCATAGTCTCAGGATAAGGGGTCGGCCATTTAAGACTGAGATGAGGAGGAATTTCTTCACTCAGAGGTTTGGAATTCTCTACCCCAGAGGGCTGTGGATGCTGAGTTGAGTATATTCAAGGCTGAGATCGATAGATTTTTGGACTCTAGGGGA
This sequence comes from Squalus acanthias, assembly GCA_030390025.1. Classification (NCBI taxonomy): domain Eukaryota; kingdom Metazoa; phylum Chordata; class Chondrichthyes; order Squaliformes; family Squalidae; genus Squalus; species Squalus acanthias. The sequence goes on along the minus strand of CM059447.1, from coordinate 1,274,554 downwards.
ATCAAGGGATATGGAGATCGGGTGGGAAAGTGGAGTTGAGGTCGATGATCAGCCATTATCTTATTGAATGGCAGAGCAGGCTCGAGGGGCCGTATGGCCTACTTCTACTCCTGCTCCTAATTCTTATGTTTTTATGTTCAGGTACAGGTTGCCAAAAATAATTTCCAATTACGGGGAGGGTGAATTAAATTTGCTCTAGAAATTCTGAACAGTTAAGTACTTTACTGCAATTATAAAGTCTAAGTGTTTGCCAGGATAACAAAGGTCTGAGAAAGTGTCCAAAGCAATTGGAACAGCCTGGATTCTACTGGTCACATTTATGAAAAGTGATTTTGGTGACTTCATTATTGGGAAGGTGAAGCGGCTGCGATATCCAAAATCTGCACATTTTTGTGGTGTGTTATATGCTGCATAATCTTGCAATTCAGACACACACCACATAAGGAATGGCCCTATGACAACAATCAATAAAAAAGGACTCCAATAGTCTTCACCAGTGGACCATGAGGCAGTATCGGCACAGATTTGCAAAATCCTCATTTGCACCCATGCTAAAGCAATTGAGGTCCTCCACCTACTGGAAATCACCTAAATACACTCACCAATCAATCACTGTCCAAATAAAAGTGTAAAATTTGCAGAGTGAGAGATCCTTGTATCCACCTGAAAGGAAGTCTGTGTTCTCGAATCCCACCCATTACTATGTACAATAATGCATAATATCAGCATTGGTACTGCTGTCCTGTTTACTAATAGAGTCAAAATAAACATGGGAAAGACTTTCAGCAGATTCAGTAATACAGCTCCTTTCCATATCCTAGTTAGATGAAGTGTGGGTGGGAGGAGGCTCATATGGAGCTAAAACACCAGCACAGACCAGTTGGTCCTGTTTCTGTGCTGTAAATTCTATGTAATTTTCTAAAATCAACAATACTCAATTTAGTTACAGATGGCTCCTGCCCACAATTAACAATGTTGATGTACAGGTTATTCAGGCACAGATCTTCAGGCCAAACCCTGAGCTGTCAATGTTCAATTCCCATCAACTATTTCTTACACTTCCTTCTCCCAGTTGGCCCTGCCCACGCATTTCACTGAATCAAGCCCACTGCTTACACCCGAAGAAAAAGATGTGCATTTATATAGCATCTTTCATGTCCTCAAAGTGCTTTATAGCCAATGAAGCCAATTTGCACACAGCAAGCTCCCACAAACAGCAATGTGATAATGACCAGATCATCTGTTTTAGTGATGTTGATTGAGGGATAAATATTAGCCCAGGACACCGGGGAGAACTCCTCTGCTCTTCTTCGAATAGTGGCCATGGGATCTTTTACACCCACCGGAGAGGGCAGACGGGGCCTCAGTTTAAAGTCTCATCCGAAAGACGGCAGCTCTGACAATGCAGCACTCCCTCAGAACTGCACTGGAGTGTCAACCTGGATTTTATGCTCAAGTCTTGTGGAGTGGGACTTGAACCCACAACTTTCTGACTCAGAGGCGAGCGTGCTACCCACTGAGCCAAGAGCTGAAACAGATTGTCTGATCTGTGCATGGAGACTCCGACAATGAGCTTAATTGAAACCAAAATCATTACTGGTTTTTCATAGAATGATACAGCACATTCGGCCCATCGTGCCAGTGCCAGTTCTTTGAAAGCACTATCTAATTAGTCCCACTCCTCTGTTTTTAAAGTAGAAAATGCCTTAAAGAGGCAGCGGATTTTCTTTCTGACTGTGAGTTGTGGAGATTTAGGACCGTTTTAAAGATTATAGACCACCTTTCCTCGGTAAAGTAGGCTTTACTCTGACGTTGTGGATATTTTCTGGTCCGCTATATCAATGTAATTCACATCGAGTGACTTACGGTGTGAAAGTGCCTCGTTTCTTGCTACTTTAGTTGCTTAACTATGATTATTGCAGCTTTGTGCTGATTGGCTGCTCTACCTTAGCACTAGCTGTAAATTCATAGAAAAATAGGAGCAGGAGTAGGCCATTCGGCCCTTCGAGCCTGCTCCGCCATTCAATATGATCATGGCTGATCCTCTATCTCAATACCATATTCCCGCTCTCTCCCCATACCCCTTGATGCCTTTTGTGTCTAGAAATCTATCTGTCTCCTTCTTAAATATATTCAGAGACTTGGCCTCCACAGCCTTCTGTGGTAGAGAATTCCACAGGTTCACCAACCTCTGAGTGAAGAAATTTCTCCTCATCTCAGTCCTAAATGTCCTACCCCGTATCCTGAGACTGTGACCCCTCGTTCTAGACCCCCCAGTCAGGGGAAACATCCTCCTTGCATCCAGTCTGTCTAGCCCTGTCAGAATTTTATACGTTTCAATGAGATCCCCTCTCATTCTTCTAAACTCTAGTGAATACAGGCCTAGTCGACCCAATCTCTCCTCATACAACAGTCCTGCCATCCCAGGAATCAGTCTGGTGAACCTTCGCTGCACTCCCTCTATGGCAAGTATATCCTTTCTTAGGTAAGGAGACCAAAACATAGAATCTAGGAGCAGGAGTAGGCCATTCGGCCTGTCGAGCCTGCTCCGCCATTCAATACGATCATGGCTGATCATCCAAATCCAGTACCCTGTCCCTGCTTTAATCCCCACAGTACACATATCCCACCCTACCCCCGTAACCCCACGTATTTAATTCCCCCTAACATATCCCATCCTATCCCCATAACCCCACATATTTAATCCCCCCTAACACTAAGGGTCAATTTATCATAGCCAAATCAACCTAACCTACACATTTTTGGACTGTGGGAGGAAACCAGAGCACCCGGAGGAAACCCACACAGACACGGGGAGAATGTGCAAACTCCACACAGACAGTCACCCGAGGTCAGATTCGAACCCGGGTCTCTGGCGCTGTGAGGCACCAGTGCTAACCACTATGCCACCGTGTTGCACTCAGTACTCCAGGTGTGGTCTCACCAAGGCCCTGTATAACTGTAGTAATTCAGATGCCGTGTTTCAGTTTACAGTGTTGCTGCCTGGGCAGGTGGTGAAGGAATTTACTGACACAAAACTGTCTTAACCTGGCTTAATACCATCTACTGTGTTGACCAGTTAACATGACTACCAGCCCATAATTTAGTGAATCAGATTTATGTATAAAGACTACCTCAAGTGAGTCCCAAAAGTGGTCATAGTGGAAAGTCTCTCTGAATTATGATTCAGTGATTCTTGTCAAAATTGACTGATAGTCTTTTTAGACATGCTAAGCACTGAGAAAGAATATTGAAAAAGTAAAAGAAAATTTTGCATGTGGTGTATTGATTTTTGCTATTTGAATGGAATAATCATTTTGTTGCTTAAACTGTTCATAAACTTTATTCAGACAGTTAATGACAATCTTACAAGCAACGTTCCCACTAAGCTGCGCAGGCCGCGCAGTGGTCTGGAGATCCAGTGCAGGCTGCTCACTGGCTTTTATATGGGAGAATGCGCATGCGCGAAAGTTTGAATGGGCCGCGCAGCTACTTAAAGGGACCGCGCATCAAAAAAAGTAAGAGGGAACATTGCTTACAAGTTGTAAAATATGGGTGCTGCAGGCTGCGTAATACATAGTACATGGATTTCATATTTTCACTCAAACTGTTTTGATTTCAATTGTTTTCAGAAGAGTTAAAAAAGCTACGATTGGAAGAATGGGACGAAAACCACGTGCGAACCTGGTTAAAATGTATTCGGGTCAAAGATGCACATATACAAACGTTATATGATCAAGAAGTAACTGGTGCAGCGCTGCAGGTGATAAACGAAGAGGAACTTAAAGATCTGGACGTAAGAAAAGGTCAAATACAACTGATTTTGAAAAAAAGGAATGAACTATTGAATAGTCAGAGTTTGGAACTGGCCCAGTGCAGCACAAGTGAAGTAAGAGAGAGTGAAAAGGCTTCTTTAACACAGGATAGTCAGAAAACTGCTCCTACTCAAACTCCACAGACCGAGGCTCTGCCAAGCAAAGAGAAATTGAAAAACCAGGATCATGTTGCTGCATTAGCATCAGATCCTCCTAACACTTCTGCTGATTCACAGCACACGAGCGCAACTAAAGAAAGTGCGAAAGAAAGTAAGCCTCACATTCGATGCAAACCTTGTCCATTTGAAAAGGACGATATCAACTTTAAATATGTAAGAAATCAAGTTCTTCCACCAGAAACTGGGGTTAACTTATTGCCCCTGTCATGAATATAAATCTCTTGCCAAAGCTGTAACACTAGACCGACAGCGGCTACAAGTAAAGTTTGCTCGCGAAGTTATCAAATTTGCCTCTGGATGCATGAATGTTCGAACTAATGGTACAATACATTTTGGGGTTGAGGATAGCAATGATAGTTATGGGTACACACATGGTGAAATAATAGGTGTACCTGTCGAAGATCAAGACATCTATGTTGATGCATTGGATTATATAGACAAATGCTTCAAGCTCCATGCAGAGGTTGCAAGATTTTGCATTCGGCCACCCAGATTTGTGGAAGTGATTAGCAGAGATGGAAGTGAGGGAAGATTTGTTATCGAGATTGATGTAAACTCATCATTAAAGATTGTGGGAAAAAAATTTATAGAGTTCGTCTTCCAAATTTTAGTGAAAAAAAAAATAAAGTAGAATATGAGAAAGCAACAATCTACCGAAGAAATGGAGCAAAAACTGAGCCCATCTGTGAAGAAAACCAGGATGACTTTGTTTCATGTATGCAAGAGAGAGACACAAGAAGAGAAGCAGCAGAAAACTCAGAGGAGCCAAGCAACAGAATCTGTGAGGATCTTGGAAGAAAACTATCAGTTCTTCTAACCGGTGGCAAGAAGTACATGGATAACAGCCAGCGGTACATACTTGTCACGAACAAATGCAAACCAGAAGATTTACAGAAATTAAACTTCTTAACACACATGAATATTTTTTGTGTGTTTGACTTTGATCCTGACTCTAAGACCAATGGCTTCTTTGAGCACTATCTGAAACATCACACAGCCAATGTTCACTTCTTGCAAAATTACAAATCTGAAGCCAGCGAGAGCACGAGCGATTTCAGGAGACGTTTGTGTTTGTTTGATCAAACTAGCTGGATATTTTGCAATGGATGTAATGATTATGCTGGTGATGAAAGATCATGTGATGTGAGTACATGGGTGAAGAGCAAAAAAAAACACTTGAAGAGTACAGTTGCCCTGATCTGCAATGAAATTCTGCCAACTGGTTCTTTTGTTGTACTTTTCCTCCTTTTGTCACCAGTAGAACAGCCTCTGGTGGACACATTCCATGAATTCTATGCAGAAATGAATGGCAGAAATGACATCATTTGTATTGCAGAGTGTGAAGAAAACTATCAGAAATGGGCCAATCTTGCACAGCCCTCCTGTAGTATTGAAACTATTGACAAGATTAGCATTGTTGGGATGAAACTGAACCATGTAAATGACACAATCCAAACTATGCTGCCAACATTAATAGACAAAGCCAGGCATTTACCAGTGTCAACAAGGGGTCTGTGTTTACTCAAAACTGCAGATGAAGAAAGAATGTCCACCCTTGAAATACTGAGTGTAGATCAGTGTGAAGATTATAACGTTAATCTTCAGGATCCTGATTGTAAGACACAAATCACCAAAATTGAGAGAGACTTTTATCGGGGCGGTAAAGTCAGCTGGCTGAATTTCATGCTAGCAGAAAAAGGATTTTGTGGAGAGGTTATACAGCGGGATGCATACAAAGATGTTGTTAAAATTGTAGATGAAATGCTAAAGGGCCCATCAATGAAGCAGTTAGTTGCCACAGTACATGTATTTCATCATCCTGGCAGTGGAGGAAGCACCCTAGCACGACAGGTTTTATGGAATTTTCGAAAGGACCTGCGATGTGCATCTGTCAAACCATCATATGCTGTTGGGAAAGTCTGTGGACATGCCATCCAGCTGCTTGAATATGAAGAAAGTGATATTAATCAGTGCTTGCCGGTGTTACTACTTGTTGATGACTCTGATGAAGATTACTTTGATGAAATTAAGTGCGAATTAATAGCTGCAGTTGGCTGTAAGACAGTCAGTATTGTGAGGCCTCTCTTCATACTTCTGAGCTGTAGGAGATCCCATAATCCTGAAAAACAGTGCAAAAACATCCCACTGGAAGCGGTAGCTGTTACCCACAAATTAACAGAGGAAGAAAAGAGATTGTTTTCTAACAAGCGTACAAAACTCGAGGAACATTTTAAGCCAGAGTTTATATTGACATTTGTTCTAATGAGTGAAGGGTTTCAGGAAGAGTACATCCAGGACTTTGTGAAACATTTACTCGAAGGCATTGACCACTCTTCTCTTGGCACTCGACTGATAAAGTATGTTGCCTTACTGAATCACTATGTGAAGAATTCAAACATTTCACTGTCTCATTGTGAAGCATTTTTGGGTCTTGGTGTTCAAATAGATCACTTGCGCCAGCAAAGCTTTGAAACCTCCTTGAGTCAGCCGGCACGCCTTTTGTTCATACACTTCAGAGACTGTACCACTGAGATTAAGTCAATCCGAATTGTACACCCACTTGTTGCGAAGGAAATACTGCGTCAGTTATCAGATCAGCCTCTGAATCAAATTGCTATGGACCTTCTTCAGGAAAAGGCATTTTTTAAACACAGATTTGCTCGTGATGAGTTTATTAAGTTCATTAGAGACTTGTTCAAACGACGTCACAGAAGAAGTAAAGGTGACAGTACAGATACCTTTTTTTCTCCTCTTATTGAAGATATATGCAATGAAGAGAAAACTCCAGAAAAGGCTGTGGCTGTTCTGACAGCAGCTTATGAATGCCTTGGGAAAGATCCATATTTTGCACAGCAGCTTGCTCGACTGCATTACATGTACAAAAATTTTGTTGAAGCTATAAAGTGGGCTGAAGATGCAAAAATTCAGTTGCCATTTAATTCTTACATTTTGGACACAGAAGGACAAGTGTACAGAAAAAAGCTTAATGCACTGTTTGATCTAACACATTTGAAAAATGAAGAGGTTACCCCTGACAAGCTCAAAGAAGCAATAAGAATAGGTCTAAAGGCGATTGAATGCTTCAGGGCTGCTCAAAAGGCAGCACAATCAGAGGCAGATTCTATGAATAACTCTGGTTTTGTTGGCGAAGTAGAGGTTGGATGCCATCTATTGCAACTTCTTTCACTACTGGACATCTTTGAAAAAGGTGAAGATGGCAGCTACACAAAACTGGTTCAGTACCTTCTGGGTAAAGATATTCCTGAAGAAATTAAAGAACCTTGGAAAGATTTCCATGGTAAATTGAAAGGCCTGCAAAAAGGAATAAATGAGGCACTTGAATGGATATCTGAAGATTCAAGCTATTTTCAGACCAACAAATGTGAAGATGAAGACGAAACCAGTAATACAGAGACCTGTCGCACAATCCTAGAAAATGGCTAATAAAGAAAACAAAAATATATGCACGTTATTTCACTCTTACAGAACAGGAAGAACAAAACTTAAAACAGAGTTCAAATTGTTCTTTATCCCCACTGATAAGACTTCTTCAAATTTACAGAAGTGGTGGTGGAAACATTACAGCAATTTTTTCACTGTTGTCTGATCAAAGGATTGCTGCAGAAAAACTAGAAAAAATAATCTCCATGTATCCTGAAGACCCTCAAAAAGAAAAACTAGATCTAGTTGATCTTGTCAATTTCACACTGAGTCATATTGCACTAGCATGTGTGGCACCAAGGTCTTCAAAGCTGGTAACATATTGGAAACTGAGGGAACTGAGTCAGCAGTTTTGGAAAAAAAAACACAACAATTCAAGTGCCTGGTTTTTACTTACACTGTTGTATTGGCCAGACAAAGCCTATGACCAGGAACCCAGTGAAATGAAAGGCAGAATCTTAAATACAGCACTTGAAACAATGAAAAGACTGTATGACATCAAAATGAAGAACTTACCTTCCAGAAAAAAGCAGATCTATACTCATTTTTTCTTGGGAAAAGGATATGGGTTTGACAAAATTGTTCATAAAAGTTTGCTTGAAAAGTTTACTGCTAGCCGCCTAAATGAAAGAAGATTGAAGTGGCTTACTGGAGACGTGTGGAAGAATCTCAATGTCGCCCAAAAGTTGAAGCGTGTTAAAGGATGGACAGAAGAGGGAACCATATTTGTACGTGGTCACTGCAAGCAGAACAAGATCAGAATCTTGCCATTGCATTTCCCATCAATGCCACATGGCAATGAGAATGTAACCTTTTACCTAGGGTTTACATATGGTGGACTTTTTGCTTATGATATCCAAGTGGAACTAAATTGAACTGTTAATATCCCGCCCCCAAGATGTGCCTTTCCCTGCCGGGATTAGTGGCCTAGTTTGGTGGGACCTGCTGGGTTTATTTTAGTGGATTACTTGTCATGCATTAGTTCATATTTCTCTTAGTTAAACATAGCGTTTGTTGCATTTTACTTATAAAGTCTTTGAATATCAGATAGTTTATAGTTTAAAATTATGACTATCACTAATACTTCAAAAGTGTAGTCAAAGTTCAGGAATTTTTAAAACAGCTGTTTTAAATCCATTAGGCTTTCCACTGGGAGACCTGATTTCAGATTACAGACTCTAGAGCAGGTTGTCTGGCTTAGAGGTGGAGCCTCTCCCGCACTATTCAAAGACCTTTCTGGTAGGTTAACTGAGGGTGGGCATTGATGGCATCCATGGAAGTAGCCTGGACTGACCAAGGAAGATATATATATGTCGAGAGAAAATGGAGGGGAAACTAGAAAAAATAAATGGAATGACTATAATTATTTTCTTAACGTTTTAACAGCAGAATACTCAATACTGCTTTACTATCAGAAGGAGGTGTTGGTGTTACTAATATTTTTTATTTTGATGCATTTATATGTGTGTTTTACTCATAATTTTGTTTTAGAAAAAGTACAGTGTGATTAGAGAAATATTTACTTAGCTAATATTTTGTATGGATGCTGGGAAGGTAAAATAAATACTGAATTAGTGCAGCAGAAGGAACAGTTGCTGTAGTTTGAAAAGATTGGCTGAAAGCAACAATTATTTCTTATAATCACCTTTGAAATAATATTGTGATTTGACAGTTATTTTAGCACTTTTTAAAATTGTATTAAGTGCCTGTAGAGTCATGCATCTGACCATCATTGGGCACCAGCAACAGAAACAATCCATTCAATCATGTTGTTTCACTTAGCTGTTTCAAGTTACCTGGAGAAATGCCATATATGGTCGTTTTTAGCCATTTATCATAGAATCATAGAATCGGCAGCACAGAAGGAGGCCATTTGGCCCATCGAGTCTGTGCCGGCTCTTTCGAAGAGCAATACGGTTATTCTCACTCCCCCCGCTCTTTCCCCATATCCCTGCAATTTTTTCTCCTTCAAGTATTTATCAATTCCCTTTTGAAGGCTACTATTGAATCTGCTTCCACCGCCCTATCAGGCAGTGCATTCCAGATCCTAACCACTCACTGCGTAAAAAAGTTTCCCTCATGTCGCCTCTGTTTTTTTGCCAATCACCTTAAATCTGTGCTCTCTGGTTTACCGACCCTTCAGCCATTTGAAACAGTTTTTCTTTATTTACTCTATCTAAACCCTTCATGATTTTAAACATCTCTATCAAATCTCCTCTTAGCCTTCTCTGCTCTAAAGAGAACAACCTCAGCTTCTCCAGTCTATCCACGTAACTGAAGTCCCTCATTCCTGGAACCATTCTAGTAAATCTTTTCTGCACCCTCTCTAAGGCCTTCACATCCTTCCTAAAGTGTGGTCACCTTCAAGGACACCCTCAAAGCCTCCTTTAAAAAGTGCAACATCCCCACCGACACCTGGGAATCCCTGGCCCAAGACCGCACAAAGTGGAGGAGAAGCATCCGGGAAGGCGGCGAACACCTCGAGTCTCTTTGCCGGGAGCAAGCGGAAGCCAAGCGCAAACAGCGGAAGGAGCGCACGTCAACCCAATCACCCCACCCACCCGCCCCTTCAACCACCGTCTGCCCCACCTGTGACAGAGACTGTAGGTCCCGCATTAGACTCATCAGTCACCTGAGAACTCATTTTTAATGTGGAAGCAAGTCATCCTCGGTTCCGAGGGACTGCCTAAGAAGAAGAGAAAATGCGGTGCCCAGAATTGGACACAATACTCCAGCTGGGGCCTAAACAGTGTTTTATAAAGGTTCAGCATAACTTCCTGGCTTTTGTACTCTATGCTTCTATTTATAAAGTCCAGAATCCCATATGCTTTATGAACTGCTTATTTATGCAGTATCTTTAGGTGCTCCACCTATCTCCTTCCAGAGAACCGCCACAGAAATACCAGGCAATAATCTTAGCTGAAACTGTGACCCCAGGGAAATCCCTCGGGGCTAACTACGTCAGATTTGTAACCAGGACTTGCACCTGTCCATGCTCTGCAATGCTGACCAGTGCATTAATTTGGGGGGGGGTGGTCAGCTCATTTAAATACCCATTGCCACATTTTTTTTTATTTCGTTCATGGGATGTGGGCGTCGCTGGCAAGGCCAGCATTTATTGCCCATCCCTAAATGCCCTTGAGAAGGTGGTGGTGAGCTGCCTTCTTGAACCGCTGCAGTCCGTGTGATGAAGGTACTCCCACAGTGCTGTTAGGGAAGGAGTTCCAGGATTTTGACCCAGTGACGATGAAGGAACGGCGATATACTTCCAAGTCAGGATGGTGTATGACTTGGAGGGGAACTTGGAGCTGGTGGTGTTCCCATGTGCCTGCTGCCCTTGTCCTTCTAGGTGGTAGAGGTTGTGGGTTTGGGAGGTGCTGCCGAAGAAGCCTTGGCGAGTTGCTGCAGTGCATCTTGTAGATGGTACCATATCCCATGTAAAACGAGAGTACTGTGCTGAGGGTACTTGTTGGAACATGGAGAAGGAAGAGGCAGAGAGGTTGATGGGAAATTAAGGCTAGCTTAGCATTAGCTTATGAGGCAAATGAACGAGCTTGGTATTTAAATTAGTGTTTCCTTACAGCTAGAATCGTCATTAGTTTCAAGCAGGCCAATTAGGAGTTGGGAGCAGATACAATAAGGGACATGTTGGATGACATGAAGCTTGGTCTTTGAGCTAGGCTGGCTGTAATGGAAATGTACTGGAGGGAGTGGCCACGTTAATGCAGGTGACAGAAGGAATCCAATCAAATGGAAAAATGGCAGATTCAAGTTCACTGCAGGCACGGAATTATATAAAAACAGACATTTTGTGTTTTAAAGTTTAGTACAATGTTAGGATGCGTGCTTACATTTATTGTACTCTGTGAATCTACTCTGCTTGTAAATTGCTTTGCATGCTGAAGGAAGAAATAAAGGTACTGAACCTGAAGCAATGACTATTTTCATTACTACTCAAGTAAAGAGGCAACGTGGGTCTTTACCAACTTCACATACATCAGTACATCAAAATTAGAATTGTGAGAAGTCGCACAACACCAGGTTATAGTCCAACAGCTTTATTTGAAATCACAAGCTTTCGGAGCGCTGCTCCTTCGTCAGGTGAAGTGAAGAGATACATATCGGCACAGCATATATAGTCAGAGAACACTGCCAGATGATTACAGTTAATCTTTCTAACTGCCCTTTATCACACCTCGACAGAGAGATAATCACGGCAATCAAAGGTGTGGATGGTGTCCAAACAGATCAGTCAGGAAAACATTACATCAAAGACAATGAGGTGGGGTCACAAGGGGTCAAATGTGGTAGATACTGGGGTCTGTATGGAAAACAAAAAACATTTTTTGCTGGAAATCACAGCAGGTCCGGCCGCATCTGTGTAGAGAGAACAAGCCAACGACGACTCGAGTCTGGATGACTCTACGTCAGGTGGGGTTACATGTAGCGTGACATGAACCCAAGATCCCGGTTGAGGCCGTCATGGGTGCGAAACTTGGCTATCAGTTTCTGCTCGACGATTTTGCGTTGTCGTGTGTCTCAAAGGCCGCCTTGGAGAACGCTTACCCGAAGATCGGAGGCTGAATGTCCTTGACTGCTGAAGTGTTCCCCGACTGGGAGGGAACACTCCTGCCTGGCGATTGTTGCGCGGTGTCCGTTCATACGTTGTCTCAGTGTCTGCATGGTCTCACCAATGTACCATGCTCCGGGGCATCCTTTCCTGCAACGTATGAGGTAGACAACGTTGGCCAAGTCACATGAGTATGTACCATGTACCTGGTGGGTGGTGTCCTCATGTGTGATGATGGTATCTGTGTTGATGATCTGGCATGTCTTGCAAAGGTTGCCGTGGCAGGGTTGCGTGGTGTCGTGGTCGCTGTTCTCCTGAAAGCTGGGTAATCTGCTGCGAACGATGGTCTGTTTGAGGTTAGGCGGCTGTTTGAAGGCGAGTAGCATGGTACATCGGCTGATACCTTTTTAATGAGTGTCCCTGTATGGTATAAACATGACACCGCCCTAAGGTCGCCCCTGCCTCAGCTCATCTGCTGCTGTAACCCTCATCCATGCCTTTGTTACCTCTAGTCTTGACTATTCCAGTGCTCTCCTGGCCGGCCTCCCACCATGAACTTGAGCTTACCCAAAACTCTGCTGTCCGTGTCCTAACTCGCACCAAGTCCCATTCACCCATCACCCCTGTGCTCACTGACCTACAGTGGCTCCCGGTCCAGCAACGCCTCAATTTTAATAATTCTCATCCTTGTTTTCATATCCATCCATCGCCTCGCCCCTCCCTATCTCTGTAACCTCCTCCAGCTTCCGAGATCTTGGCGCTCCTCCAATTCTGGCCTCTTGCGCATCCCCAATTTTCATCGTTCCGCCATTGGCGGCCGTGCCTTCAGCTGCCTAGGCCCTAAGCTCTGGAATTCCCTCCCTAAACCTCCCTACCTCTCTCCTCCTTTAAGACACTCCTTAAAACCTACCTCTTTGACCAAGTCCTCTGTCCTAATATCCCCATATGTGGCTCGGTGTCAAATTTTGTCTGATTACGCTCTTGTGAAGTGCCTTGGGGACGTTTTACTATGTTAAAGGTGCTATATCATAGATTCATAGAATGATACAGCACAGAAGGTGGCGATTTCGGCCCATCGTGCCTGTGCCGGCTCTCTGAAAGAGCTACCAATTAGTCCTGCTCTTTTGCCATAGCCCTGCAAATTTCTCCTTTTCAAGTATTTGTCCAATTCCCTTTTGAAAATTATTAATGAATCTGTTTCCACCGCCCGTTCAGGCAGCGCAATCATGATCATAACAACTCGCTGCCTAATTTTTCCCTCATGTTGCCTCTGGTTCTTTTGCTAATTACCTCAAATCTGTGTCCTCTGACTACTGACCCTTCTGCCACTGGTAACAGTTTCTCCTTATTTACTCTATCAAAACCATTCAGAATTTTGAACACCTCTATCAAATCTCCCCTTAACCTTCTCTGCTCTAAAGAGAACAACCTCAGTTTTGTTAGTCTCTCCACGTAACTGAAGTCTTTAATCCTTGGTACCATTCGAGTAAATCTCCTCTGCACCCTCTCTAAATGTGGTGCCCAGAATTGGCCACAATACTCCAGCTGGGGCCTAACCATTTAGTTTATATTGCATCTACTCATTCTTCGTACCAAAATGAATCACTTCACATTTCTCTGTGTTAAATTTCATCTGCTGTGTGTCTACCCATTTCACCAGTCTGTCTATGCCCTCCTTTCTACCCTAGAGGGCTGTGGATACTGAGTCGTTGAGTATATTCAAGGCTGAGATAGATAGATTTTTGGACTCTATGGGAATCAAGGTATATGGGGATCGGGCGGGAAAGTGGAGTTGTGGTCAAAGATCAGCCATGATCGTATTGAATGGTGGAGCAGGCTTGAGGGGGCGTATGGCCTACTCCCGCTCCTCCTTCTTCTTTCGTATGGTGGTAGCAAAGCAAATCAAATGTCAATCTCTAAGTCAGATATCCAGGCCAAAGCTTCCGGTGTAACAGCGTGGATATCTTGTAGGCTACCTGCGAATTTCCTCTGAGGGCAGTGCTCAATGATGTGCTCCAGGGTCTGATTAGGAGCTCCACAGTCGCATGATGGGACATGCTTTAATCTTCCATCTATGGAGAAGGTGGCAGCATCTACCATGACTGGTTCTGAGGCGGTTGATGGTTGTCCACTGTTTGCGAGGAAGGATTGATCCTTCAGGATGTACTGCGGGGTCCTCTATAAGGAATCCATTCTGTATGTCGCAGTTCTTCCAAGCATTTCACCATCGGTCATCAAGGCTGAGGGGAGATCGCTGAAGGGCTTTGGCAACGGTCCAAAATGGCCTTCTACATTTGAGACGGGTTGATGGTAGGTTGTTCTGTCGGCCTGGATTGGCATGTCTTTGCTGGTGTAGCAGTTGTATTCTCTGGAGACTGCATATTCGCGGCGTAGGTGTGGTGGTGCGATGTTTGCAAGCACGGGCAGCCAAGATATTGGTGTCGATAAAAGCGTACCAGTGATAATTCTCATAGTAGAATTCAGCTGGACATCAACGGATTTGACATGTGGACTTGATAGCCATGCCGGAGAGCAGTACTCCGCTGTAGAGTACACCAGGGCGAGTGCTGCCGTACGGAGGGTTTGAGCGTCTGCTCCCCATGTGGATCTGGCAAGTTTCGGGATCAAGTTGACCCTATTCTTTAGTTTCTTCCCAAGGTTCTGGAGATGTTGTCTATATGACAGGGTGCGATCAAGCGCGACTCCTAAATAGGAGGGTTTTTTGGCATGGTTTATCTCTGCACTGCAAAAGGAGACTTTCAAAGCTTGGGTTGCTTGATGGGTGTTGAGGTGGAATGTCGAGGTGACAGTCTTTTGCGGGTTTGGCTGAAGTCACTATCGGCGGAAGTAGGCCTCCATCCTCTGTAAATCACCGGTCAGGGTCTCCTCGGTGATGGACAGATTCATGTTTTGCGTGGCCAAGGCAATGACATGAGCGTATACGAACTTGCGGGACTCTGTTTCGAGCAGGTCACTGGTGTAAACGTTGAATAATATGGGTGCCAGGACAGAACCCTGTGGGAGTCCGTTGTTCAATGTCCTATATCTGCTCTTCTGGGTGCCAGAGTTGCTAAGCATGGCGTTGAGAAGATGGATCGTTGTTCTGCAGGGTAAAATGGTAGAGAACTTGAAAAGCAGTCCATGCTTCCATACAGTGTCATACGCCGCTGACAGGTCCACGAGTGCTACGGTGGTCTTGAGCTGGCGCTCGAAGCCTGCTTCGATGTGTGTTGTTAAATCTACCACTTGGTCACAGCAGTTATGGCCACTCCGGAAGCCCGCTTGCTCCTTAGGGATGGTTGGCTCGATGATGGGGGCTAATCTGTGGAGTAGTAGCCTCTCCAGCTCTTAAATCTTATGTTCATGTGAAGTCTGTTACTATTATCCTCACTGTTTACTACATTTCCAAGTTTTGTGTCATCTGCAAACTTTGAAATTGTGCCCAGTATACCCAAGTTCAGGTCATTAATATATATCAAAAAGATTGATTGAGTGGGTGGGGCAGTTGGAGGTGGGAGGCTATGTGATGAAACTTCCAGGAATGCATTGAACCAGAATTGGCAAGTCTACACTGCACACCTCCCTCCAGGTTGAAAAACAACCGCTCACCACTACTCTCTGCTTTCTGTCCCTTAGCCAATTTTGTATCCAAATACCCCTATATATAAATGCCGATTGTTGTAGCAACACTCGAACAGGTTATGCAGCTTTGTGCTGTAACTGGGTGTTGCTGCTCAATGAAACCACAGTCAATCCCCCAGCTCAGCTCGGAGCTGCAGCTTCGCAGATGATGTAACCTGAGCAGCAATAGAAGGTAAGTTAGAACCTGTTGTAGAGGTAAAATGTGTTAAATATGTAGATCTTTTCTCATTGAACTATTATCAGGGGTGTGTGAAATGAAAGAGTGCTTATTGTGCGTTTTATCGCCCCTGTTTTTAGCTTGCAAAGTATTGGAGAAATCACTTCAGATAGATAGCATCCCCTGCAGCATAGACAGAACCTGCAAATCTCCAGCTAGAGTATTGTGGCCAATTCTGGGCACCACACTTAGAGAGGGTGCAGAGGGGATTTACGAGAATAGTACCAGGGATGAGAGACTTCAGTTACGTGGAGAGACCAGAGAAGCTGGGGTTGTTCTCCTTCAAGCAGAGGAGTTTAAGGGGAGATTTGATGGAGGTGTTCAAAATCATGAAGGGTTTTGATAGAGCAAATAAGGAGAAACTGTTTACAGTGGCAGAAGGCTCAGTGACCAGAGGACACAGATTTAAGGAAATTGGCAGAAGAACCAGAGGCGACATGAGGAAAAATAATTTACACAGCGAGTTGTTGTGATCTGGAACGCACTGCCTGAAAGGGTGGTGGAAGCAGATTCAACAGTAGCTTTCAAAAGGGAATTGGATAAATACTTGAGAA
This sequence comes from Squalus acanthias, assembly GCA_030390025.1. Lineage (NCBI taxonomy): Eukaryota > Metazoa > Chordata > Chondrichthyes > Squaliformes > Squalidae > Squalus > Squalus acanthias. The sequence continues at coordinate 1,258,136 of CM059447.1, read as the reverse complement.
GGAAAAATTTGCTTAGCTATGGGGAAAGAGCAGTGGAGTGGGACTAATTGACTGGCTCTCCCAAAGAGCCGGCATAGGCACGATGGGCCGAATTACCTCCTCCTGTGATGTATCACAGCAGTTACGGCCGCTCTGGAAGCCCGCTTGCTCCTTAGGGATGGTTAGTTCGATGATGGGGGCTAGTCTGTGGAGTAGTAGCCCCTTCAGCTCTTAATTCTTATGTTCTTGTGAAGTATGTTACTATTATCCCCACTGTTTACTACATTTCCAAGAAATTGTGCCCAGTATACCCAAGTTCAGGTCATTAATATATATCAAAAAGATTGATTGAGTGGGTGGGGCTTCCAGGAATGCATTGAACCAGAATTGGCAAGTCTACACTGCACACCTCCCTCCAGGCTGAAAAACAACCGCTCACCACTACTCTCTGCTTTCTGTCCCTTAGCCAATTTTGTATCCAAATACCCCTATATATAAATGCCGATTGTTGTAGCAACACTCGAACAGGTTATGCAGCTTTGTGCTGTAACTGGGTGTTGCTGCTCAATGAAACCACAGTCAATCCCCCAGCTCAGCTCGGAGCTGCAGCTTCGCAGATGATGTAACCTGAACAGCAATAGAAGGTAAGTCAGAACCTGTTGTAGAGGTAAAATGTGTTAAATATGTAGATCTTTTCTCATTGAACTATTATCAGGGGTGTGTGAAATGAAAGAGTGCTTATTGTGCGTTTTATCGCTCCTGTTTTTAGCTTGCAAAGTATTGGAGAAATCACTTCAGATAGATAGCATCCCCTGCAGCATAGACAGAACCTGCAAATCTCCAGCTAGAGTATTGTGGCCAATTCTGGGCACCACACTTAGAGAGGGTGCAGAGGGGATTTACGAGAATAGTACCAGGGATGAGAGACTTCAGTTACGTGGAGAGACCAGAGAAGCTGTGGTTGTTCTCCTTCAAGCAGAGGAGTTTAAGGGGAGATTTGATGGAGGTGTTCAAAATCATGAAGGGTTTTGATAGAGCAAATAAGGAGAAACTGTTTACAGTGGCAGAAGGCTCAGTGACCAGAGGACACAGATTTAAGGAAATTGGCAGAAGAACCAGAGGCGACATGAGGAAAAATAATTTACACAGCGAGTTGTTCTGATCTGGAATGCATGGCCTGAAAGGGTGGTGGAAGCAGATTCAACAGTAGCTTTCAAAAGGGAATTGGATAAATACTTGAGAAGGAAAAATTTGCTTAGCTATGGGGAAAGAGCAGTGGAGTGGGACTAATTGAATGGCTCTCCCAAAGAGCCGGCATAGGCACGATGGGCCGAATTACCTCCTTCTGTGATGTATCATTCTATGATTCTATACAGTGAAAACACCTCTTTAAAAGTTTACCCAGGCAATACCAGGGTGCCTATGCCTTGTTGCTATATAACTATCAGATGTGGCTCAGTGGTATCACTTTCGCCTCTGAGTCGGTAAGGGTCATAGGTTCAAATCCACTTGAGCACATAATTTAGCCTGGCATTTCAGTGCTGTACTGGAGGAGTGCCGTTAAACTAAGCCCTGTCTACCCTCTCAAGTGGACATTAAAGATCCGATGGCATTATTCGAAGAAGAGCAGGCGAGTTCTCCCGGTGTTCTGGCCAACAGTTGATCTGCTCATTTATCACATTGCTGTTTGTGGGAGCTTGCTGTGCGCAAATTGGCTGCAACATTTCTTACAGTACAACAGTGACTACACTTCAAAAGTACTTCATTGGCTGTAAAGCACTTTGGAATGTCCTGAGATTGACAAAGGCACTGTAGAAATGCAAGTTTTTTGTTTTTTTCTTTCTATATTGCAGTTTATCAACAATATGTATATAAGCACTGGCTTCCAATGGAAATGTATTTTTGTACAGTTAACAAAATTACAGAGAGAGATGAATTGTGACTATTGAGTAGTTTCCACGCTAATATTTTTCTGTTTGATTTTCAAGTTAGGATTTATTGCTGAAAACCTGATTTACTGGTTCATCGGGAAAACAGGAATGGGTAAGTACAATATTTGTGAATCACTTGTTAAAATTCTTAGCCTCATTTATGTAAGTGCAATTTTTGAAAAGCTAACAAACCAATTGTAGAAGTATGGATAGAAGCCATTCTCCCATGCAATTGGCTGGAGGAGGGGAGGGAGCATATCATTTTAGCGAAATGGATTCCACAGAAAACTTAAATTGTTGGAAAAGGTCTTTGCTTTGAGAACATGTTAAAAGGTAGATTTTTCCACTGTAAACATTTATAGCACAGAAGGAGGCCATTCGGCCCATCGTGCCTGTGCTGGCTCTTTGAAAGAGCAGTCATGCTGAGTCCCACACCTCTGCTTTTTGTCCGTAACCCTGCAAGTTCCTCATCCTCAAGTACCCGTCCAACTCCCTTTTAAAATTATTAATGGAATCAACTTCCATCACCTTTTCAGGTGGAGCATTCCAGATCCCGAAAACCAAGGTCTCTCTGCTCATCTACACTTTTCAAAATCGTGCCATTTATAGTATGCTGTCTTTCCATATTGGTCCTCCCAAAGTGCATCACTTCACAATTCTCCGCATTGAGCTCCTTTACCTTATACATGCCATTTGCTTAGCAATACAGCCTGGAGGAGAAAGCTCCCGGGAATCCCTGGGGTCTACCTGCCTTTCTCCACCACATTCCCGGCACGGGAGCCTTCTCCGCTTTGCCAGATTTTCCATGCTTTCTTCCCCGCTCTAATATTCTCCTGTAAGCAGTGACATCCCCTCTGGAACTATCTTTTGTTCCTATTCTTGTCTCATTTATCACCTCATTTTTCCTTGCATCATCATTACTTTTGACATTTAATCAATCCTGCCCTCACCCTATCACAGACCTCCCCTTTGTTCTTTCCCTTTTTCACTGGCTCTATAATTCTTTAAAAGCTGTTCATCTCTAGCGTCTCCCAGTTCTGATGAAAGGTCATTGACCTGAAATGTTAACCCTGTTTCTCTCTCCATATATGCTGCCTGACCTGCTGAGTATTTCCAGCATTTTCTGTTTTTTAATACAGGATCTCTGCGCTGCTTCAATTCTAGCCTCCTACACATCCCCGATTTTCATCGCTCCACCATTCCACCTTCAACCACTCCCTGTGGGAGCGAGTTCCACATTCCAACAACTCTCTGGGTAAAGAGGTTTCTCCTGAATTCCTTATTGGATTTATTAGTGACTATCTTATATTTATGACCTCTAGTTTTGGTCTCCCCAACTAGTGGAAACATCTCCTCTACGTTTACCCTATCAAACCCTTTCATTATCGAAAAGATCTATTAGGTCACCCCTCAGTCTTCTCTTTTCTAGATTATTGTGAACCGAAATGTAATTAAAGAAAATGCTTGTGCCAGAGGTTTGTGAACTGTTTCTGAATGCTCAAGTAAAATGCAAGATGGTGAGGAAGTGCAGCAACTAAGTTCTCAAGAGAAAAACCTGACAAGAAAGAAAAAAAGAAAACAAGAAGATAAAATACTTCAAAGAAAAGAGCAATATATTGGATAGAAATCATATGAAGTTGTTAGGCTGTAACAAAAAGCAGATATCCAGCACCTGCAGTGTTTTAATTTTCAGACTGTGCTGGTTCCACTTTTATTCTCAGTGTAAGTAGATGATTTGGACTTGAGTTATACAGAGCACAATCTCAAAATTTGCTGACAGTACAAAAGTTGAGGTTTCACAAACAGTAAGAACAAAGACTTCAGGAGACAGCAAAAGCAGTGTTGGATAGAAGGTCAGATCATTTTTGTTCTTTCACGGAAATAGAAGGAGCTGACAGAAAATGAATTGAAAACACACTCCAGCAAAGTCTCTGCGATCAAATAGCATATTGGCCCACTACATTTAACATCACTGTGAAGCATCTCTTACTTTGCGGTGATGTTAAAGATAGTGGGTCAATGACAGGTCTAAGTACATAACCCCAGCACCAAGAGTTTCACACCTGAAATGCAGATCTCAGACCGCAGTTTTCTGCAAGTTCAGGTCCCAAAGGGCAAAGTGTAGCAGAAAAATCTTTTTACTAATCTCTGAAATCAGTGTTCCATTTGTTATCCCTCCTGGGATAAAGTTAAAAATAATTGCAATGACTCCAAAAATTTGGCTGTTTAGTGTGTATGTATCGTGACATAACGCCTAAACTAATCCCAGCAGCTCAGATTGTGTTTTGGGGGCTCCAATTCTAAAGCAAAGTCTGGGGAAATAGCATCTAGTTCCATTGATGGAGCATGAATGTACCCAAAGTGGGAGAGTTTTGGTACAGCTGAGGAATTCTCAATCAACAAAGCACCAGAACTGTGCAATAAGAGCCACAAGATATGTGAGATTCCCACTCAGTCCTGGCAAAAAAAAACAACACAGCTCAGTCAATGCACTGACCCCTGCAGCTGCATATTGTGTGGATCCCACACCAATCTAAATTAAATCCTGAATATACTAATGTTCGGATTGAGCTCTGCTAGAAACCATTTCCATTGCAGTGAGTTGAGTGGTCTCTGTTCCAGAACAATTGTCCTCCCTCCACAATTTGTCAGATCAAAATACATTTTATAAAACCACTTGCTTTACGTATCCAGGAATTGAGGATAGAGGGAGCAACCATTCAAGGGCAGCAATCATGATGTGCTTTCTCCTTGCAGAGAACGCACATCATACCCAAAAGTGGATCTTCAAATAGCAGCATTTCTGCATTTGGACTGAATCAGAATAATGCTCTTTATCTGGAGGGCGTTTTGACCCAGAGAACATGATACTCCTCTTGCCTTAAGTTTGGTTAATGTATTTCTAGACTTAGACTTCCATCCATGCCTCTACCTTGCCTAGTGAGTGTGTGCAGGTTTCTTGAAGCTATGGGCCATTCCTTGCTTTGAGCTGAAACAATTTGGTATTGCACAACTAAATATGTCATTACAGGCATCTTTCAGAATGTAACGGGTTTTCCTTAGAATGCAACAGTTTTTTAAATTGAATTGTTGAATATACATATTTTATATTATAGGGAGTGCATCCAGACAACATTCTTCGATTAATAAATGGCTGTGTTTTAGAAGTTAACATAATTTGGTTTCTTACTGTCTGTGTATAGAATCATAGAATGGTTACAGCACAGAAGGAGGCCATTCGGCCCGTCGAGCCCGTGCTGGCTCTCTGCAAGAGCACTTCAGCTAGTCCCACTCCCCCGCACTTTCCCCGTAGCCCTGAAAATGTTTTTCCTTCAGGCACTTATCCAATTCCCTTTTGAAAGCTGTGATTGAATCTGCCTCCACCACCCGCTCAGGCAGTGCATTCCAGATCCTAACCACTCGCTGCGTAAAAAAGTTTTTCCTTTGGTTCTTTTGCCAGTCACCTTAAATCTGTGTCCTCTGGTTCTCGACCCTTCCGCCAATGGGAACAATTTCTCTCTGTCTACTCTGTCCAGACCCCTCATGATTTTGAACACCTCTATCAAATCTCCTTTCAACCTTCTCTGCTCTAAGGAGAACAACCCCAGCTTCTCCAGTCTATCTATCCATTAACTGAAGTCCCTCATCCCTGGAACCATTCTCATATAGTGAATATTTGGTGCAAACTGACACACTCCCTCTCAGAAAAGGCCTGTGTTCAATCTGTAAACAATCTGATCCTATTGCCACCAATTATTGAGGCGCATACAGGAAGCAAATCACATTCCCCAATGCAAAATATAGATCTTTGAGCACAGGGTTCATTGGGTCTCTGTAAATATGATTATTACAAAAATAGTACATAATAAAAAAAAACAAAGTAGCAAGCTCCCTCAATAGCCCAGTGAATAAAAAGCAACACTCAACATAGCATTAGAAAGAAAAGAAAGACTTGCATTTATATAGCGCCTTTCACGACCGCAGGATGACCCAAAGCGCTTTGCAGCCAATGAAGTACTTTTGAAGTATAGTCCCTGTTGTAATGTAGGGAAACATGGCAGCCAATATTCACACAGCAAGGTCCCACAAACAGCAATGAAATAAATGACTAAATTAAAAAAAATCATTCTCTGGATATGGGTGTCGCTGACAAGACCAGCATTTATTGCCATTCCGTAGTTGTCCTTAACTTAACAGCATGCTAGGCCACGTCAGAGGGCAGTTAGGAGTCAACCGCGTTGGTGTGGAACTGGAATCATAAAGACGGCCAGACCGGGTAAGGACAGTAAATTTCCTTCCCTAAAGGCCATTAACAATAACAACTACACCAACTTGTATTTATATAGTGCCTTTAACGTAGTAAAACGTCCCAAGGCACTTCACAGGAGGGTTATAAGACAAAAGTTTGACACCGAGCCACATAAGAAGAAATTAGGGCAGATGACCAAAAGCTTGATCAAAGAGGTAGGTTTTAAGGAGCGTCTTAAAGGAGGAAAGAGAGGTAGAGAGGCAGGGAGGTTTAGGGAGGGAGTTCCAGAACTTAGGGCCTAGGCAGCTGAAGGCACGGCCACCGATGGTTGAGCAATTATAATCAGGGATGCTCAAGAGGGCAGAATTTGAGGAGTGGAGATATCTCGGAGGGGGGGCGGGGTGGTTGTGGGGCTGAAGGAGATTACAGAAATAGGGAGTGGCAAGGCCATGGAAGGATTTGAAAACAAGGATGAGAATTTTGAAATCAAGGCGTTGCCTAACCAGGAACTAATGTAGGTCAGCGAGCACAGTGGTGATGGGTGAATGGGACTTGGTGCGAGTTAGGACACGGGCAGCCGAGTTTTGGATAACTTCAAGTTTACGTAGGGTAGAATATGGGAGGCCAGCAAGGAGTGCGTTGGAATAGTCAAGTCTAGAGGTAACAAAGGCATGGATGAGGGTTTCAGCAGCAGATGAGCGGAGGCAGGGGTGGAGACAGGCAATGTTATGGAGGTAGAAATAGGCGGTCTTAGTTATGCCGCGGATATGTGGTCGGAAGCTCATTTCAGGGTCAAATATGACACCAAGTTTGCGAACAGCCTCAGACAGATGTTAGGGGGAGGGATGGAGTCGGTGGCTAGGGAACGGAGTTTATGGCAGGGCCCGAAGACAATGGCTTCGGTCTTCCCAATATTTAATTGGAGAAAATTTCTGCTCATCCAGTACTGGATGTCGGACAAGTAGTCTGACAATTTAGAGACCACGGAGGGGTCGAGAGAAGTGGTGGTGAGGTAGAGCTGGGTGTCATCAGCGTATATGTGGAAACTGTCGCCGTGTTTTTGGATGTCGCCGCCAAGGGGCAACATGTAGATGAGAAATAGGAGCGGTCCAAGGATAGATCCTTGGGGGACACCAGAGGTAACGATGCGGGAGTGGGAAGAGAAGCCATTGCAAAAATTTTCTGGCTATGATTAGATAGATAAGAATGGAACTAGGCTAGTGCAGTCTCACCCAGCTGGACGATGGTGGAGAGGCGTTTGGAGAGGATCGAGTGGTCAACCGTGTCAAAGGCTGCAGACAGGTCGAGAAGGACGAGGAGGGATAGTTTACCTTTGTCACAGTCATAAAGGATGTCATTTGTGATTTAGACGAGAGCCGTTTCGGTACTGTGGCAGGGCCGGAAACCGGATTGGAGGGATTCAAACATGGAGTTCCGGGAAAGATGGGCACAGATTTGTGAGGCGACAACGCGTTCAAGGACGATGGGGCAGTAGTTTGCAATGACGGAGGGGTCAAGGGTTGATTTCTTGAGGACAGGGGTGATGACGGCAGATTTGAGGGAGAGGGGGACAGTACCTGAGGAGAGAGAACCGTTAACAATATCAGCCAACATGGGAGCCAGAAAAGGAAGTTGGGTGGTCAGCAATTTAGTGGGAATAGGGTCGAGGGAGCAGGAAGTGGGTCTCATGGACATGATGAGCGCGGAGAGGTCATGAGGGGAGATCGGAGAGAAACTTGAGAAAGATGCGAGTTCAGGGCTAGGGCAGGGGGGAACCTTAGAGGAAGTTTGGCCCGGTGGGCCTGGGGAAGGAAGGGAAGTGGCGTAGGCAGCTGATCGGATGGTCTCAATCTTAGCGACAAAGAAGTCTATGAGCTCCTTGCAATTGTTGTTGGAGGTGAGTGTGGAGGAGACAGGGGTTTAAGAAGACGGTTAGCAGTAGAGAATAGTAGCCGGGGGTTATCTTTGCATTCCAGAATGATCCTGGAATAACGAGCAGTTTTGGCAGACAAGAGTAGGACCCGATAATGCTTTATGTGGTCCAGCCAGATCTGGCGGTGAATGGCTAAACCAGTTGTCCGCCATATCTGTTCAAGTCTGCGTCCCTTGGACTTGAGGGAGTGAAGATGAGGGCCATACCAGGGGGAACGGCCAGGGTGAGAGAGAGTAACGGTTTAATAGGGACTAGGGCATCAAAGGTGGTGGTGAGGGTATGGTTGAGCTGATCGGTAGCTGCAGAAATGCCGTGGTGAATCGAGGGCCAAAGACTGGACAGTTGGGATTTCCTAAGTGCAGTTGTAAGAGAGTTGGGAGAGAGTTTTTTCCAGGGGCAGACACAGAAGGGTTGAGTGGGGGAAGGGGGATGTAGGTGGAGAGCGATACAAGGAAGTGGTCAGAGATGGCCTTATCTGCGATTGACATGGTGGGAATAGCGAGGCCACGAGAGGGGGTGGCCATGAATATGGGTTGTGGAGTTCACATGGAGGGAGAGATTAAGGGAGGATAGGAGAGTAGTGAACTCAAAGGAGAGAGAGCATGATGAATTGAGATGGAGGTTGAAATCACCGAGGATGAGAAGTCGCTCGGTGCAGAGGCTGAGGGAGGAAAGCAGTGAAGATATCTCGGTGATAAAATTTTTACTTGGGTGGGCAGTAGAGAACGAGAATTTTAAACGAGAGGTGAGAGGGGTGGAACAAGGTGAGATGCTCAAAGGAGGAGAAAGTGCCAGAGGAGTAGGGGGACAGACCAAGGTGTGATTTGATGATGAGAGCCACACAGCCACCATGGCGGTCTGAGCGGGGCAAGTGGTGGAAGGTATAGCCAAGTGGGGAATGAACCAGTTAGGTTTTTACGACAATCCGATAACTTCATGGTCACTTTTACTGATATTAGCATTTTATTTCCAGATTTTTTAAACTGAATTCAAATTTTCAAACAGCCTTAGTGGGATGTAAACGAAATTATAAATCCAGGCCTATGTATTTCTAGTCCAGTAACATAACCACTACACACTGTACCCACTATAATCAGTTTCAGCGGTTTTGGTTGAGGGATAAATGTTGGCCAGGATACATTAAGCTGTAAGAACCAGAAGGTCCCAGCTGTGAATCTCAGTTTGTGATGGGAGAGCTGATCTCAGCCAGGGTTGCAGTTGGGGCCAGGGTTCCTGCTCCTGGCCACTATCCAGTGCCCCTTGCTGAAAAATGCACTTCTGTGGATTTTGAGTGAGGACAGGACTTGTGATGCCCACTCACCATTTAGGCTCACACATGAAGATCACTGGGTGATGTACTGAAGTCTGCCTGCGCCTATACAGCTAAATCCCAGCAAGAGTTAGTGCCCACAGGATGGGAGGAAATGGAAGAAACTGGAAATAAATGGCCGGATCTTGCTGGAAAAATAATGGCGCAAGAATGACACAGGGTGTGAGTTGCGAATCTCCAGAACTTGCTGGTTGATTTATGCCGCTTCGTCATTTGCTTCTCACAAACGGCATCTCGCCCTTACCCTCCCCATTGTTTCAAAGAACTTGCTGGACTTGCACATTCATTGCCCATTAAACATGCCTCGGAAAGTTAAGTCTTGCAATTAAGAGTGCAAGTACCCTTTTAACAATGTGAGGATTGTTAATGCAATGTCAATCAAACTTTCTGGTCCAGAAAGGGAACAATTCAAAGGGCTGGATTTTGATACTGGGGCGGGTTGGGGGTCGTGTCATCCGCATTTCGTGTTATCCACCCGACTGCAATTGGATGTGGGAGATTGATGCAATTTTCACCTAATTGGGCAATTGAGTTCCAGCATGTGGGAACCCATGAACTAATTAGTGTTTTCAGTCTGAAAGTTGCCTCTGATGATGTCATCATTGCTGCTGCATTGAAGGTCTTCAAAGACTGCCTGGCCTTTGCTGTGAGTGGACCTGGATGCAAAATGAGCAGCAGCTGAGAGAGAGAGAAGGAGAGAGAGAGAGGAGAGGAGAGGAGAGAGAGAGAGAGAATTTTTTTTGCATCCAGGTCCTCAGAGGCGACTTTCAGACCTAATACTACGACTACCTTCATCACATCTCCATTGTAATAGTGGACCTGCAGCTGATAGTCAGCTATCCACTTGTGCTCCCGCCAGGTTTCACTGGCGTGTTTCACATCAGGCGTGCTTCACGTCTGAAAAGGGTTAAACTAGCTAAAACGTTTCAAAATGGCATTACAGAGCCAATTTAGGGCTTGTTAAGGGCTTTAATGGCCTCTCCCGCCTCTTGGAGGCGGGACGGAGTCGGGAACACCGCACACGATTTTATCAAAATTGCGTGGAGGCGGAATGGAGGCGGGATTACGTCCGCCCGCCACTTTTCGCAATTTTAACCCCCCACACGCCTCCAAACCCGCCTCCACGGCTATATGAAAATCCAGCCCAATGTGTTCAATCTCATTCCTGCATGTAGTAAATTGTTGTAGGAGATTTTTTTTAAATTACATTTTAAAATTTTTTTCTTACTTTTCCTTTCTGTTTCTTTTTTCTCTCTCTTAATCCAAACTTTCCTTCTCTCTCTTTATTTCCGTTTCTGTACCTGATTTGACTCTAATTCATCCAAACTAATTCACCCTACTTCTCTATCATTCAATTGTTTCTTTATCCATCCTTAAATCTCATTTGTTAAAGAGATCCGGCCCATAAGGAGATGATAGTTACAAAAATAGTTCCAATTTGCATAGCATTAAATATTTGATTCTAGAACGGTTCCCGCGGATTGGAAGGTAGCAAATGTAACCCCACTATTTAAGAAAGGAGGGAGAGAGAAAACGGGGAACTACAGACCAGTTAGCCTGACATCAGTAGTAGGGAAAATGCTAGAATCTATTATTAAGGACGTGGTAACAGGGCACTTAGAAAATAATAATAGGATTGGGCATAGTCAACACAGATTTATGAAAGGGAAATCGTGTTTGACAAATCTGTTAGAGTTTTTTGAGGTTGTAACTAGCAGAATAGATAAGGGCGAACCAGTGGATGTGGTGTATTTGGATTTTCAGAAGGCATTCGATAAGGTGCCACACAAGAGGTTATTAAACAAAATTAGGGCTCATGGGACTGCGGGTAATATAATAGCATGGATTGAGGATTGGTTAACGGACAGAAAACAGAGAGTAGGAATAAATGGGTCATTTTCGGGTTGGCAGGCTGTAACTAGTGGGGTACCACAAGGATCAGTGATTGGCCCTCAGCTATTCATAATCTATATCAATGATTTGGATGAGGGGACCAAATGTAATATATCCAAGTTTGCTGATGATACAAAACTGGTGGGAATGTAAGTTGTGAAGCGGATGCAAGGAGGATATAGACAAGCTAAGTGAGTGGGCAAGAACGTGGCAAATGGAATATAATGTGGAGAAATGTGAAGTTATCCACTTTGGTAGGAAAATAGAAAAGCAGAGTATTTTTTAAATGGTGAGAGATTGGGAAATGTTGTACAGGGCTTGACAGGGTAGATGCAGGGAGGATGTTTCCCCTGGCTGGGGAGTCTAGAACCAGGGGTCACAGTCTTAGAATAAAGGGTCAGCCATTTAGGACTGAGATGAGGAGAAATTTTTTCACTCAGAAGATGTTGAATCTTTGGAATTCTCTACCCCAGTGGGCTGTGGAGGCTCAGTCGTTGAGTATATTCAAGACAGAGATCTATAGATTTTTGGATGCTAAGGGAATCAAGGGATATGGGGATAGTGCAGGAAAGTGGAGTAGAGGTAGAAGATCGGCCATGATCTTATTGAATGGCTCAAAGGGCCAAATGACCTACTCCTGCTCCTATTTCGTATGTTCTTATTTACCCCACGCTATAACTCGCCTTCAAAACAGTCAATGTCTCTCCAGAATAGCACCATTCTTGCAGAAAGTGTTTGAATTACTGTGCAGATTTTAATATTGTGCTAATATTTCAACTATTGAATACTTTAACTTCAGATTCAGTACTAGGATTACCATGTAAATTTGGATTTTCTTTTGCAATTGGTACATTAACAGTGCAAACTTACTTTTGTTGAGCAGTTTGTTCATTTGATTTTTAAGACATCAATATTTTATTTCTCAGAGAAACATCCAGAAAAACTAGCTGATTTGAATGGGGCAGAAGCAGCTTCCTGTGTTCCGGAGGAGAAGCCGACAGGTTACATTCAGTGTAACCCCCATCCTTTCGACAAAGAAGATGCAGAATTTAAATATGTAAAAGGCAAAGTACTTCCACCAGAATCGGGTAGCAAAAATTTAATCACTCCGTGTCATGAGTTTAAATCTTTTCAATATGCTGCACAGAGAGATGCGTTTGAGCAGGAAATAAAATTTGCTAAGGAGGTTATTAGGTTTGCTGCTGCCTGTATGAACAGTCGAACCAATGGGACGATTCATTTTGGAGTTGAGGATGGTAGAGAGTATGTCCATGGTGAGATACTGGGTGTTCCTGTCCAGAATCCACAACTTTTTGTTGAGGCACGAGACAAGTATATCAAACGGTGCTTTTTAGCAAAGTATCACACTCACGCTGAACACTCGATTCGTCCGCCAAGGTTTGTTGAAGTGTTAAATGATGGTACTGGAGAGCAGCGTTTTGTTATTGAAGTTGACATTGTTCCATCGTTAACAGTGGTGAAGGGGACTTTTTATACAGTGCGACTTCCTGACCTCGACAAGTCCAAAAGTGGGACTGTAGTATATGTTCGGCACTCAATCTACAACAGAGAAGGAGCTGCTTCTTGTAAAGCAATTTACACATGGCCCGAGTCCATACGGGACAGAGATTTTGAAAGAGAAAAGGCAGAACGCGATGAAGAGCTTTTCAGAGATGATGTGTATAGGAAACTATCCGAACTGCTCACAGGTATAAAGAAACACATGAATAGCGAAGTGAAGTATATTTTAGTCACTGACAGTTGCAAAAAGGAAGATTTAGAGAATCTCAGCTTTTTGTTAGGAATGAGATTTTTCTGTGTTTTAGATTTTGACCCCAATTCTAAGATACAAGGTTTATACAAACTGTATTCCAAAGCCAGTCCTCATTTCTTAGAAGAATGCATCACTGAAAGTGGTTCATTGGTTGATGGTGTAAAGAAGAATTCCTTTTATCAAACCAGCTGGATATTTTGCAATGGACAAAATGACAGTGCTGAGCAAAAACCTTTTGATGCAAAGACCTGGATGGAAACCAGAAAGGAGCACCTGGCAAACATTATCTCACAAATCTGCAAAGCAATCCTTCCCCCAGGATCGTTTGAGGTACTTTTTCTTTTGCTGTCACCAGCGAATCAGCCACTAGCACAGGCGTTTCATGAATTCTATGCTGGAATGAATGGCAGAAATAACATAAAATGCATTGTGGAAGGCAGAGAAAATTATAATAGCTGGATAAGTCTTTTGCAGACCTCATGTAATAGAGAGACTCTTAATAATCTGTGTATTGTAGGAACAAAGCTTAGCCATTTAGACACAATGATTCTGACCATACAATCTTCAGGGCTGAGTTTCAAGCAGTTGCAAGTTGAAGGCACAAAATATGAAGATCTGCTGCCTTTTCTTGAAGTGCTGAGATCAGATGAGTGCAGCTATATAGATGTTGATGCAAAGGATGAAGAGTGGCAGAAAGAAATCAGAGACAAGGAGATGGATTTTTACAAAGGTGGCAAAGTCAGCTGGATGAATTTCTGGCTAGCTGATAATGGGCATTGTGGAGAAATTATAAAAAGAGATGCATACAAAATAGTGAACAACCGTCTGAATTTAGTGTTAGAAGAAGCAACTTCAGTGATCACTGTGACTATAAGTCACCAGCCTGGCAGCGGAGGAAGTACTGTGGCTCGTCACATCCTGTGGGACTTCAGGAAAAGACTTAGATGTGCAACTGTCAGCACATCACACCCTGTAAGATCTGTCTGTGAGCAGGCAGTTAAATTACAGGAGAATGAAGAGAATGACAAGAGTTTACCAGTGCTTCTGCTTGTTGAAGATTGTGATGAGGAATACATTGAGGAATTGAAAATCCTTCTGGCACGAGCAGTTGCTGATTACCCTTCAAAACCAAACTTTATTCTACTGCACTGCAAGAGGTCTAAACTCCCAGAAACATTGACCAATGCATCTGGCATTGTGCCTGTTAATTATAAGTTATCAAACAAGGAAAAAATATTGTTCAAACGTAAACTAGAGGACCTTAAAGCCCATTACAAAGAAAATTCTATCCTTACATTTGTTCTAATGACCAAAGATTATGATCAGGTCTATCTTACAAATTCCGTGAAGGAACTGCTGGAAAGTATTGATCACACATCTGATGTTTTTGATCTAATTGGATGCATTGCATTGCTAAATCATTATGTAGAGGATTCATACATTACAATATCTCAGTGTGAGGCATTCATAAATCGAGGGGTTCAAAGTGAACGCTCACAGCGCCTTACTGTTGAGAGCAACTTAAGAGAAGCAGCAGGCTGTCTGCTCTCTCGTTTGTATGAACCTGCAACAGAACTCCTGTGCATCCGAATAATACATCGGAAAGTTGCAGAAGAAATATTAAATCAGATGAGGTCCCCTCAACCTCAAAGTCAGGCCGTTACCCACCTTCTAGAGGAAAATGTATTTTTCAAATACCGGTCTACCACACAAGTAGTGAAATTCATTAGGCAACTCTTTGTTCAAAGAAAAGACAACACAGATAAAGTCAAACGTTCTTTTCCTTCCCTTATTGCACATATAGCTAAACATGAGAATAAAACTAAAGCTGTAGATGTTCTGGAAAGAGCCTGTAAGTGTTTCGATAAGGACGCTTTTGTGGCTCAGCAACTTATTAGATTTTTGTGCCAAGAGGAAGAGTTTGAAAAAGCGGAGTCATGGGTAAAAAAAGCCAGGTTATTACAGCCGTCCAATTCTTACATTTTGCACACAGAAGGTGAAATGTATAAGAAGTGGCTTTACTCAGTCTTCAGTCTGACAAAGCTAAATAAACTACGATCGTCGCCACAGGGATTTAGAGAAGCAATAGAGATGGCACTAAAGGCAATTGATGCTTTCCAGAGTTCCCAAGAAGCATCCAAGTCAGAGCCTGACTGGAATAACGCTGGCTATTTCGGTGAAGTAGAGGTTGAGTGTTATGTCGTGAACTTTATGTCTTTACTTGGCATATTTGAATACAAGGATGGCTGCTACATAAAACTGGTAAAGTATTTACTGACCGATTGGATCCCGGAACAAATAGACACCGCATGGAACAGGTTTCATGGAAAGATAAAGGGATTACACAACAACGTTTGCAAAGCAATTGAATCAATTTATGAATACTTGGCCTACTTCCAGTCTGACGAACACACCGAGAGAGTGCTTCCCGAGAAGAAACCTTTTAAGGAGTTAAGAAAAACTGAAAAACAATTCTCATCTTTCTTCTGTTATTCCAGCGACCAGATGCTGAGACAAGAGAATATGGAACATCTGACACCTATATTAAAATGTCACAAAATTAATTGTATGGGTGGTGGAAGATTCACTAAAATGTTTTCATTAGTTCCTGAAAATTTGAGGAAAATAATACAGTTGCACACTAATGAACAAGGATTTTCTGATAAAAATGATCTAGAAAACTACATTTTAGCACACATTGCCCTAGCCATCTCACTCCCCAGCTTTCCTGAAGCCAACATTTCTAAAAAGGAACTTGCTGCGTTTAGCTTTCTCCTGTGTGACATGAGCTATCCTGGACAGTCCCCTATCCCATACTTCATACAGATGCTATTGTACTGGCCAGAAGCTGGAGCTGACAATGATTCAGGAGAGGAAAACAATACGTGTTTAATCAATGCATTGGACACCATGAACAGCCTGTACAAGATCAAAATAAAGGATGCCCCGGCTGGGAAAAAACCTACTTACCCTCATTTTTTCCTAGGATCTGGAAGTGGCTTTCAGCGGTTTATCCACAACAGATACATGTCTCGTAGAGATGGTAAATACACATGGGAAGCAGATCAGAACATGCCACAGCGCATTGAGGGCTGGACTGAAGGCAACAAGCTTTATGTCCAAGGGCACTGCAGAGAAAGTAAGGTTCCCGTCCATCGTGCACCCAAATGTTCGGTACCACCTGGGAGCAAAAGAGTTTCATTTTATTTAGGATTTACATTGCGAGGCTGTGCTGCTTATAACATTCAGAATGAGACCGAGAATGGTGCTCAGGAGAGAATATATTTGTAATCAGTGGGCAGTAGTAATTATCTCTTATTATTGGGTTAATTGTGTACTCAGTGCTGTACAGGCAACATTCATTTTCAGTACTGTAATGGAAAGCTGACATTATGGTAATACAAAAATGTAGGCTTTTTCATTAGGACAATGCAGATTGCGGGGTATATCTGATGGAAGTATTTAAAATGATTAAAGGATGGGATAGGGTAGATAGAAGCAGAGTGCTTCCAGTAGTTGAGGTTCTAGAACGAGGGGGCCATAGACACGAGATTAAATATAAGAGATTTAGAAAAAAGTGAAAGAGAAACTTCTTTACCCAGAGAGTTGTAAAGCTGTGGAATTCGCTTCCAGATTTAGTGGCTATGGCAGAAACTATGTCAAGATTAGATTAGATAGGTGGTTGAAGGGATATGGGAACAGGGTGGGTAAATGTGATTAGTATTGTTTGCTTTCATGCATGGTAAATGCTGGCATGGACTGGTTGGGCCAAATGGCCTGTTTCCATGTTGTAACTTCTATGTATTATTATGAATAACAAAGCATGGATCCAGAAAGGCCATTTGGCTCATTGAGCCTACTCTCAACAGACCATGTACAAGCTGTTACATAAGATTACATAGGATATACGGCACAGAAACAGGCCATTCGGTCCAACCAGTCCATGCTGGCGTTTATGCTCCACTCGAGCCTCCTCCTGTCCTTCCTCATCTAACTCTATCAGCAAAACCTCTATTCCCTTCTCCCTCATATCTAGCCTCCCTTTAAATGCATCTATACTATACTGTGGTAGCGAGTTCCACATTCTCACCACTCTCTGGGTAAAGAAGTTTCTTCTGAATTCTCTATTGGATTTCTTGGTGACTATCTTATATTGATGGCCTCTAGTTATGCTCTTCCCCACTAGTGGAAACACTCTCTGTATCTACTCTATCAAAACCTTAAATAATTTTAAAGACCTCTATTAGGTCACCCCTCAGCCTTTTTTCAAGCGTAAAGAGATCCAGCCTGTTCATCCTTTCCTGATATGTATACACTCGCATTTCTGGTATCATCCTTGTGAATCTTCTCTGCATCCTCTGTTGCAACACTTCACCCAACACTGAGTCAAACAATAATCCTTGGTGAAACTTCCAAGATATACTTACAAACTACAGGTGCCTGAATGGACTTAAAAATTAAAAACAGAAAATTTCTCCTGTACTGACATGAAAGTATGGATGGGTGTTGGGTGTGGTTTCCAGATATCAGTGCCTGTGAAAACAGCTTCTGCCTACTTTGATGCATAGACACAGAGTGCCCACAGCACCTGGTCTGCACTCAAGGCCTCCATAATCAGCACCTATGAAGAGACGCTTGGTCACTCGACCAGGAAACACCAAGACTAGTTCGACAAGAATGACCAGGAGATCCAGGAGCTAATAAGCCGCAAGCGCAAGGCATTCCTGATCTGGAAACAGCAACAGAACTCGAGAGCAAGAAAGCAGCTCTACAGACGCCTGAAGGCCGAGGTCCAACAAAAAACTTGTGACCTAAAGAACAGATGGTGGGTGGAGAAAGCACAGGAGATCCAGCAGCTAGCCGACAACCACGACGTGCGTGGATTCTTTAGCGCAGTCAAGACCATCTATGGCCCAAGGCCCTACCCCACTGCGGGCCAAGAACGGAGAGGTACTCATCAAGGACAGAGAGGCAGTCAGTGCCCGCTGGAAGGAGCACTTCGAAGATCTCCTTAACCGAGACTCTGTCTTCAACGTGAGTGTCCTCAACTTCATCCCGCAGCATGCTACCCGCCACCATCTCAGCACAACCCCAGCCCGGCATGAGGTTGAAAAGGCCATCCGACAACTGAAGAACAACAAGGCCTCGGGAGCAGATGGAATCCCCGCCGAGGCACTAAAGCATGGCGGAGAAGCACTACTGGCGCGAATTCATGAACTCATTTCTCTAATCTGGAAGGAGGAGAGCATGCCAGGGGATCTCAGAGATGTCGTAATTGTGACCATCTTCAAGAAAGGTGACAAGTCCGAATGCGGTAATTACAGAGGAGTTTCCCTGCTGTCTGCCACAGGGAAAGTCACCGCAAGAATCCTCCTCAATCGCCTTCTCCCAGTGGCGGAAGAGCTCCTCCCAGAGTCGCAATGCGGCTTCCGCCCACTAAGGGGCACAATGGACATGATCTTCACCGCACGTCAATTACAAGAGAAATGCAGGGAACAGCACCAACCGCTGTACATGGCCTTCTTTGATCTCACAAAGGCCTTCGACACTGTCAACCGTGAGGGATTATGGAGTGTCCTCCTCAAATTCGGCTGCCCTCAAAAGTTTGTCACCATCCTCCACCTGCTTCACGACGACATGTAAGCCGTGATCCTGACCAACGGTTCCACCACAGACCCAATTCACGTACGAACCGGGGTCAAGCAAGGCTGTGTCATCGCACCAACGCTCTTCTCGATCTTCCTTGCTGCAATGCTCCATCTCACCCTCAGTAAGCTCCCCACTGGAGTGGAGCTAATTTACAGAACAAACGGGAAACTGTTCAACCTCCGTCGCCTCCAGTCCAGATCCAAGGTTGTCCCATCCTCTGTCGTCGAATTACAGTATTCAGATGACGCTTGCGTCTGTGCTCACTCGGAGGTCGAACTCCAAACCATTGTCAACACCTTCACCGAAGCGTACGAGAGCATGGGCCTTATACTAAACATCCGGAAGACAAAAGGTCCTCTACCAACCTGCCCCCGCCACACAGTACTGCCCCCCGATTATCAAAATCCACGACAAGGCCTTGGACAACGTGGACCACTTTCCATACCTCGGGAGCCTACTGTCAACAAGGGCAGACGTCGACGACAAAGTCCAACACCACCTTCAGTGTGCCAGTGCAGCCTTCGGTCGCCTGAGGAAGAGAGTGTTTGAAGACCAGGACCTCAAACCCGGCACTAAGCTCATGGTCTACAGAGCAGCAGTGATACCCGCCCTGTTGTATGTCTCAGAGACATGGACCATGTACAGCAGGCACCTCAAAGCACTGGAGAGGTACCACCAACGCTGCCTCCGCAAGCTCCTGCAAATCCATTGGCAGGATAGGCGCACCAATGTCAGTGTTCTCGCTCAGGCCAACATCTCCAGCATCGAAGCTTTGACCACGCTCGATCAGCTCCGATGGACGGGTCACATTGTCCGCATGGCCGATACGAGACTCCCAAAACAAGCGCTCTACTCGGAGCTCCGGCACGGCAAGAGAGCCCCAGGTGGGCAGAGGAAACGTTTCAAGGACACCCTCAAAGCCTCCTTGAAAAAGTGTAACATCCCCACCGACACCTGGGAATCCCTGGCCCAAGACCGCACAAAGTGAAGGAGAAGCATCCGGGAAGACGCCGAACACCTCGAGTCTCTTTGCCGGGAGCAAGCGGAAGCCAAGCGCAGGCAGCGCAAGGAGTGCACGTCAACCCAAGCACCCCACCCACCCGCCCCTTCAACCACCGTCTGCCCCACCTGTGACAGAGACTGTAGGTCCCGCATTAGACTCATCAGTCACCTGCAAACTCATTTTTAATGTGGAAGCAAGTCATCCTCGGCTCCGAGGGACTGCCTAAGAAGAAGACTTTGCTGGGATTGCTGTGGTAAATGTAAACACTTATGAGATTGACTTCTATTCTAATGCAAAAAGGATATGTATGAATGATAACTGTCTGGTACGTTGGCTCTGAAATTCCTCAACATAAACTAGGAGAATGCCTATTATTCTTGTAAGTACTGACCCACTAAATAATGTGGATCTGTTAGTTAGTTGTTAATTATGGAGAAGAATAGGCATTCCACTATGTTTTTTTAAAAGAGGAACTTCAAGCCAGGGCACATTTTAGGCTTGCAGTTAGGGTGTTGTCTCTTGCATATTTTGCCTTCCCTGTACAAGAACTTATTGGTTTCCCATTGTGTAATTGTGCAGTGAGGTGGCAGATGGAGTAAAATGTAGGGAAATGTGAGGTTATTCACTTTGTTAGGAAGAATAGAAAAACAGAATATTTTTTAAATGGTGAGAAACTTTCAAATGTTGGTGTTCAGAGAGATTTGGGTGTCCTCGTGCAAGAAACACAGAAAGCTAGCATGCAGGTACGGCAAGCATTAAGGAAGGCAAATGGCATATTGGCCTTTATTGCAAGGGGGTTGGAATATTAGGCTGGGTTCTTACCTGAAGAGGCGCGTTGGGGGCGGGACTGCTGACTTTCGGGTTCTCGTCCCGCCCCCCAGCGACGTCCGACGCACAGATGCTATTTTGCATCAATTGACCTTGTTAAGCCCGCACTGTGGGCTTGCCGGCCAATTAAGAGAAAGCTGGTATCAGATAACGTCAGTTGATGACGCGTTATCTGCCGGTTTTCTTAAAGGGGCCACCACCATTTCTTTTTGACAGATGATTTTTTCAGTGTTTGACAGCATTGAGGTGCTGCAAACACTGACAATCACTGTACAAAGGTGAGCCCTTACACCCAGGCTCTCCAGTGACTCTCTCCTTAGGCTAAAACAGATGGCTGCTGCAGGTGAGGTTACAGAAGCAATCTGTCACTGGTGAGAGAGGTTCTCCCAATGAGGTGGGACTACACAAACACTTCAAAGCTTGTCACGTACAGAAAATTCTAAACACATTAAAAATTACTTTTCCAATGTTTTCTTACCTCTGCAACTCACCAGTGTTCCATTGGATCCTTCACACCACTTCTGCAGCTGTCATCTATACACAAACATTACAGTAGACCCACAGCACGCCACACTTACCCTGGTGGGGTTTCCCGACGTCGGGAAGCCCGCAGTAGAAGTGTCAAAATTGGAAAAAGCCTCTTAACTGCCTGTTAACTACCTGTTAACAAGCATTTAAGTGGCTATAATCCTCTTCCTGCCTCTAGGAGTCAAGTCCCTGCGCAAATCGGGGACCCGACTCCCGGGAAGATTGATTGGAGGCGGGTTCGGGACCCGCTGCCAATCTTTTTGATTTTGCCAGCAGTCCTGCCTCCAAACCCGACCCCTGAGCGCCGGCAAAATCGCCCCCTAAGAGTAAGGAAGTCTTGCTACAATTGTACAGGCCTTGGTGAGACCACACCTGGAGTACAGTGCACAGTTTTGGTCTCCTTATTTAAGGAAGGATATACTTGCCTTGCAGGCGGTGCAACAAAGGTTCACTAGATTGATTCCTGGGATGAGGGGGCTGTCCTATGATGAGAGATTGTGTAGAAGGGGCCTATACTCTCTGGAGTTTAGAAGAATGAGAGGTGATCTCACTGAGACATACAAGATTCTGAAGGGGATTGACAGGGTAGATGCTGAGAGGTTGTTTACCCTGGCTGGAGTGTCTAGAACTAGGTGGCATAGTCTCAGGATATGGGGTAGGCCATTTAAAACCGAGATGAGGAGGAATTTCTTCACTCAGAGGGTTGTGAATCTTTGGAATTCTCTGCCCCAGAGGGCTGTGAATGCTGAGTCTTTGAGTATATTCAAGGCTGAGATAGCTAGATTTTTGGACACTGAGGGAATCAAGGGATATGGGGATCAGGCGGGAAAGTGGAGTTGAGGTTGATGATCAGCCATGATCTTGTTGAATGACGGAGCAGGCGCGAGGGGCCGTATGGCCGACTCCTGCTCCTATTTCTTATGTTCTTTTTAATAGATTTTCCAACTAGATTACTATGGTTTCAAATGTGTTAAGTTTATGTATTTCTTATTGTCACTGTACTTTAAATAATGAGTACTGTATTTTAGCAAAGTTTAATGAGTTTTTTTTGTGGTGGAAACAAAATAAATTTGTGAAGTTCTATTGGCCTGTAATTTATGGTCAGCGGCGAAGCAAAGACATTCGCCACTGGCCCCAAAGTAAGCTTCTCACGATCTCTGTGGCGAGAAGTTTGACTTTTCCGATGTGCAGTTGAAATCAATGCAAGTTAATGGGGAATCCTTCACGCGAGCTGCTGTGACGTCAGCAAGCTGTCTAAGCAGCCAATCACAATGCAGAATTTTCACAGACAGCGAACCAGGAAGTGAGGTAGTGCCTTTGATTCTAAATGTTATAGAGAACAAAACAAAGATTGGGCTCTCACACGGGGAAAAGGCAAACCTGAAATATAGCTGATCAAACTTTAAAAAAAAATTACATTTAAAAATTTAAATTTTTATTAAAATGGTTAAATTTAACACACCACAAAATTAAATTAATTTTTCAGGGCCATAACCTTTGTTCAGCATTCAATATGCTGTTAAAACCCCAGTTACACTTAATCCAAAAAGGGCCTAACTTTTAATGGGGTACTTAACAGCGATATTACCACAGAAGAGCCGAAGCTTTTACCAGTTTCCCTGATTTGACAGATTACACTGACTACTGGCTGTGGGGGTGGTGACAGGGGGTGGGGGCACAGTGCAGCCAGTGTCGGAGCAGCGAATGACAGACCGCAACTTCAGGATTTCTGTGTTAGATTGCGCACGCGCTACATCCTGAAGTTGCAGTCAGTTTCAAAGGGGTAATAGGGATAAAAACAGCGAATGTTATTACCCACTGCAAATTCCGGGCCAATATGTTTTTATGCTTTTAGAATCCTGGATTTCAAAATGATGTAATCTAAATGGAAAATGTTGGTGGATGTCTTTTTAAAAAAAATCTGTGCTGTTGATTTTCTAGTAAGCTGTTTGTAAACTGTTTCCACTTTGTAACACTTTAGGAATAAACATTTTTGTGACTATATGGAACTTGTGATACTTAATGTTTTAGTTATTTGCATTATAATCTTAACAGTGGCAGTATTCTTCAATTGCAATTGATCATATCAATAGCTGATCTTATTTATATTACATTTGTGGTTGCAGTGGAATAATGAGTGGACTCTGGTGATAAAATACCACTAATTTCAACTGCAACCCCCCCCCCCCACCACCTGCAAACATAAGCTGAAAGGGAAGGCAATGTCTCAAAATCCTAAATGTGTTAATTGGAGGTATCCAGACATCTGTTGGTCTCTCAGCCACCTCGATTTTACTGAGTTCTGCTTTCGATCTTCTGGTTGCAGGTGAGCTGGGAGCTCACTGTGTATAACTTCTTCCACCCACTGACATCACAAATGGTGACTGTGGATTACAGGTACATTTCCCCAGTCCACAATGAAACCTGGGTTTGAATGATAAAACCATCTCCTTACGGGAAAATATCGGTTATCAAAATGACAGTTATCCCCCAAAATCATTTTTTTCCATTGCCGTTGTATTGTCAAAGAAGATATTTGGGAAAGATAACCAAAGGAGAAGGTGGCAAATGTAAAATTAAATTGTGCAAAAAGAGAAAATGAGGGGGTCAAGGCCGACTATGTGTAGGGATCTGTTAGTTAAATTTAAGGGGATTATGGAGGATGAGGAAAAAAATGGCTCCAGCAAAGCTGGAAGGAAATCAGCAAACAGACTAAGATCACACCTAAGGATGTTGAAGCAGTACTCCAATTTGGAACAATAAAGCATGGATGGGGAATTTCAAAGGCTAGCGTTATAGAAACCCAGGGGGATAAGCCAGGAAATAATCTAGTAATTAAAGCTGCAATGTGACTTACCAGTGCAGAAGTACTCCAGGTTCCTCCAGGTGATCAAGGTATAAAATCCCATATTGCTGGTCTGCTTTCTCGTGACTAACCACCAGATTGGCTCAATGACTAAACTGCATTTGGCTTGGAAAAATGATTTGGCATAACCCTCAACTGGGAAGATCAGAAGTTACCTGAAATATAGCACGTAGATTGATGCAATTAAAAGTGATTTGTTGAGCATATCTAAAATCTATTGTTGAATTTTCACTCTCATTCCCAGGCGCACGGTCCTGCCAAGAAGCAGACATATGCCTAGGGTAAGTTGGGCCTCGGGTAATGTTCTGAAACAGCGGCTGGAGAGGAACTTGGAAAGGGAGGGGGGTAAATCCAGTTGTCGTGGTCCATGTTGGAACAAACAACATAGGTAGGAACAGGGAGGAGGTCTTGCTAAAAGAGTATCAGGAGTTAGGCTCTAAATTAAAAAGCAGAACCTTGAGGGTAATAATCTCTGGATTATCGCCTGTGGCACGTGCAAATTGGCATAGAAGCAGACAGATCAGGAGAATTAACACGTGGCTAAAGGGCTGGTGTGGGAAAGCGTGGTTCCTTTTCATGGGACACTGGCACCAGTTCTGGGACAGGAAGGAACTGTACCGATGGGTGGGCTCCACCTGAACCGGGATGGGACCTATGTCCTAGCGGAAAGGGTAAATAGGGAGGTGGCAAAAGCTTTAAACTAGTAAGATGGGGGGAGGGATCTACAAGAAACGTAACCAGCCTAATTATAAACAAAACAGGAAAAGAGATCATAGGAAAGAATAAAGTAAGGGAGGACATTGATGGCAAGGGAATAAATAGAGTTATAGAACAGGAGTCTAAAAAGATGATTAAACATAAAGTGAGAGGAAATCCTATTAAAAATGAGTTAAACTGTCTGTACAGCAATGCACACAGTGTCCGTAATAAAACAGGGGAGCTGGAGGCAATCATGCGTTGCGAGGAACCAGACATAGTAGGGATTACTGAGACATGGGGCTGAATTTTGCCGGCGCTTAGAGTGTGGGTTTGGAGGCGGGTTCGCTGTCAAAATCACAAAGATTGACAGCAGGTCGGTATCCCGCTGTAAACCCGCCTCCTTGTCAGTTTCACAAGTGTCGGGTCTGTCATCCCTGAACGGACCCGACACCAAGTGGAGGGTCAGCCAATTTAGATAGTTTAAAGCTTATTAAAGCTTATTAAAGAGTAGTTAAGAACCATTTTCTCATGTACTTACCATTTTACCAGGTTTTCAACGAGGTTCCCGAAGTGCGGCTATCACGTCAGGTAAGTATGTCGGGTTCTCAATGACTGTGGATTGCTGTGAATAGGTGGAAGCTGCAAAAGTTGTCTGAAACTTACCATTTCACAGCTGTTCACTTCCCAATCTTAGAAGCTGGAGCATTAATGATTTGGAACCCATTTTTGAGCTTTATGCACTTTTGGAGTAATCTCTCTATCCACTGTCACCTCCTTGGAACAAGCTATCTCAACATTGACAGATTACTTCTGTCATCTCAACCTCACCTGCCATCTATTCCATCAGCATTGGTGCCCTTGAAAAAATCTCACCTTGGTCCTCAGAATCCCAACATGATCAGCCCCAACACCAGCATCACCGGGCACATCAGCAGCACCAACATTCACACCAGCCTTCTCCGCAATCAACTGATGCTGCACTGGACACAGGGTATCATCATCCGTGCACATTGCTGCCCGGGATGCCAGCGATGGCTTCACCATGTCCAGATTTGCTTCACTTAACACTGTACACCCTGGCTGCCACATGATGCACCAGGTTGGTGCCACATGATGCACCAGGTTGGCACCACCCCACACCAGCACCATAAAGCATCTCTGCAATGTCCAAGCCATTCCTTTCACACTCATCACCATTGCGGGGGGGGGGGGGCGGGGGTGGACGTTATGTCTCTCCATTCACTGGAACTCACTAACACACTTTCAAAGGTGCATACAAATCTGTACAAGAAGATAAAGTGGTGACAATGAGGATTTCAATGCTTGACAACACATTAACAGAAAGTTTACACGACCATTTGCTAAAACATCCAAGTGCCTACCCTTGTGTTGTTAATTGGTATGATTGGACTAGGATGAGGATGAGTGTGAGGGGTGGCTAGTGAGATGGGGAAGTGATAAAAAAAAGAAAGACTTGCATTTATATAGCGCCTTTCACAACCACCAGACATCTCAAATGGACAGCCAATAAAGTACTTTTGGAGTGTAGTCACTGTTGTAATGTGGGAAACGTGGCAGCCAATTTGTACACAGCAAGCTCCCACAAATAGTAATGTGATAATGACCAGATAATCTGTTTTTGTTATGTTGGTTGAGGGATGAATATTGGCCAGGATACCAGGGATAACTCCCCTGCTTTTCTTCGAAATAGTGCCATGGGATCTTTTACATCCACCTGCAAGAGCAGACGGGGCCTCGGTTTAACGTCTCATCTGAAAGACGGCACCTCTGACAGTGCAGCACTCCCTCAGCACTGCACTGCAGTGTCAGCCTAGATTTATGTGCTCAAGTCTCTGGAGTGGGACTATGAACCCACAACCTTCTGACTCAGATGGCAAGTGTGCTACCCACTGAGCCACTGCTTACACAGCTGATAACATAGATAGAGAGGGATGGGTGGAGGTGCAAGGTAAGTTGGTGTGAGTAAGGATGTGCAGGAGAAGGGTAGGTAAGGCAGAGTGATGGAGATGTGATGAGTGACACAGGAGGATGAGGTTGAGTGTGGCTTTGCAGTAACATTACGTGATTTACTGAGATCATTGAAAGGTTTGCACCACTGCAGTCAGGTCCTCCTGACAACATCCCTGCTTGTGCCCTCTTCTGCAATGTGCAACCAGGCTGCGTTGGTCTCCTGGGGAGGTCTCTTCTCCTGGGCAGTCTGCATGCAAGGCCTTTTTCTTTCTTCAATTTCCCTCTTTTTTCATCTTTTGGCCCCCTGCCATGCAATTTCACTGTTTTAGGTATTTGTTCTTTTAATGGCTTTCCACTTCCTCACCAAGGTGATCTTTTATATCATCTGACAGTTTTCTATTAAGCAGTTCACAGCTCATTCAATTCTTTAACTTTCTCTCAGACGCTGACTGACCTGCTGTGTATTCCCAACATTTGCTGTTCAGATTTCCAGCTTTTAAAATTTTTTACATCCTTTAAACAGTGCACTAGTGATTAACAGTTTATCATTCGAGGTGATGTTTATAAACACATGTTGGAAAGCGCTGCGGAAATCCTGGAAAATGGCATAAACTATTGCATTAGATTCCCTCCCTTCCTTCGCCCCATCATTGATAGCTGTTACTTCAACCACCTCGGTCCCACTCTGGAATTCCCTCCCTAAACCCCTTCACCTGTCTCTCCTCTTTTAAGACCCCCCTTAAAACCCACCTCTTTGTCCAAGCCATTTGTCACCCCTCCTAATAGCTCCCTCTTTGGCTCAGCATTAATTTTTTCCTTGGGATATTTTTTCTACATTCAAGGCGCTGTATAAATATAGTTGTTGTCGGGTTGTTGATGTGACATTTCATTGCTTTTAAACAAAGGACATTTAGAAAAACAACATAATTACTCTTTTTCTAAATTGCATACCCAAATCACCTTTCATCTCCTAAAGAGTAATAAGACGCAGGCATGCTTACACTACTATTTATTTGCAAGATTGTGGTTATTGATTTTTGCACAATACATTTAAGAGCAAGTTCAAACAACTGTTCAAATCAAAACACAAAGCTGATACTAGATTGGAAATGACATAATCAAATTGGGATAGACATTTCAACATCCCAGTAGGAGGCCACCTTTAGGTTTAAATTTGTCATTCACTGTACTCATCCAATTCTATTTGATAGCTAGATCAGCTGGGTCTTGCACTAAAATATTTCTTCAACTCCTTCCTTGGTCTCTCCAGCATCTCCTCTCTCAGAACTTGAAATCTATTTCCAATTTTTAACTAAAGAGTCTTGGAGAAACTGGATTAAAGATTGACATCTAGTAGTCCTGGTGTATTCAATTAGAGAAATAGACATACATCACACTGAAAGTAAAGCCAATTTAGTGATTAACAATATACTCTAAGCTCCAGAATTTGCATCTCAATTGACAGCCCAATCTTACATTATTTGTGATGGTGATAAACTGTTTTTGCAGCTGGTATTGTGGTACAACATTATATTTGGTAAGATCAGTTAAAATCTATTCTTTACCACATTGGTTGTGTATTTGGTTAGCTTTGTAACGAGCAGAAACATTTATTAGTTTCAGCCTGTGATCTTGTAAGCACTTCTGAAATTATTATACTCATGTAAAACTGTTACGGGGCTTCAACCTTAGGACTGAATTATAACTAGTTTTTAAAGAATTCAATACATCAATTTTGACATTTACTGTACCAATTCCATAGAATTTTTATTTCATCTTTTTAAATTTTACCCTGTTCATCAAAGGTCAAAATCTGTCACTATTTATAATTTCAATTCTTGCCATGTATTGTTATATTCTCTTTCAAAATTGCACCAACCATAAGAATCAATAAGAGTTTGCTTCATTCAAAACCCTGTTAATTACACAAATGTGTCAGAAATTACATAAATCTTCTGAAATCTTTTCCAACAACTGAATCACATGCAGACTAATGGACACTTGTAAGTGGCTGTAAAGCAGCAATCTCACTGAAGGGTTCAGGTCGTGGCAAGATACAAGAACGGAGCTCAGTGTTCTCTACCTTCATTCTATCATTAGATTCCTGTTTTTAAATCATTTGTTTTAACTACATTAATATTGATTTTGCCAATTCGAGCTAACCATTGTGTAGACTGCGAAAGGAGAACCCAAGTGGTAAAAGTGGGTTTATTTTGCTGGAGCCTATGTTCTACTTGACATGGCTGCAGCCTCACCTACTGCTTTCATGTGATGATTTATTTCACGTAGAGGATTGCACCAGCACTCATTGTCAGCAAGGACACTAACTGACCTCCCTATTATCAATTCATTGTTATGTCATTACTGCAAGTTTGAGATAATTTGAAGTTGGTTGTATAGAAACACATTGCTAGTACAGGTTATATTACGTGGCATAAATCAATCGTACAACACATAATTGATTTTTAGTTATACAGGTATCACAAAGAAGTAAAAATAAGACTGTAGGTGATTAATTTCAACAGATGTAGATTCTAACACTCGCTGTAACTGAATACACGTTATTTTGTTTGAAGCTCCATGATATCACCGTGCTACTTGAAGAGCCATTGTTTCACTTAAGGTTTACACTGTCTTATTTATGTCTTAGTTCCGCACTCATGAGGACGGCCTCAATAGGGATATCGGGTTCATGTCACGCTACAGAACGTGACTTGACATCGTTGTCTGTCCTTCCAGTTTTTAAAAAACAAACACAAAAAAACAAACACAAAATACAAACCCAAAAAGGATGGAAAGAGAGGAAGGGACATGGAGAGGATATGCAGACAGCAGGATTTGACACGTTGGACCCCCTGGGACACATCTCATTGTGCTCTTGGTGTGTCTTTGATGTAAGGAAAGATTGTATCTCTGCTTTTTCTGTGTTTAAATTCTGTGAACTTTTGTAGATTCACTCATAGTAACTTTACCTGAAGAAGGGGCGATTGATAGCTCCGAAAGCTTGTAATTTTAAATAAATCTGTTGGACTATAACCTGGTGTTGTGCGACTTCTCATTTTTATTTATGTCTGTAACAGGGACAATGCAATATTGCAATCTACACCTGCAACTCAGGAATGAGAACCTGACATGGTTAAAAAAAAAGCCCAGAAATTATATTACAAAAAGACGTCTTTGATCTTGTGTGTGTGTAGAACATTGCAGCAGCATTTTGGGAAAGTTTTTGACCAATACAGAGCAAGTTTTACATCATTGTGAATCTAAAAATCACCAAATTCATTTTCTACTAATTCAATGAGAGAGTTTCTCCCTTTCGTTCTAATTCAATTTGTAGCTATCTAGCATTACTCTAACAAGAAGCATTTCAAAGCAAATTCCACATCTTGCGCCTTAATTGTTTTGGCATAACTTCAATCTTTTACTGTCATTCATAGTTTCAATACTTATTCAGTTACCAGGAGCTGGTGTAAGAGGCTTTTCATTCTGTATAAATTGAGATAAATGGACATCATTAAAAATGTAGTTCCTATGAACAATACATTAATGGGCTTTTAATGTGAGCAATATGAGAAAATAAATACCACTGAAATACTGTGGCAGGTTAATATCGCCACAAGAATTTATATTCTTTTCCTTTACAAACAGGCATAACAAGATCAACTTAAAGAGAATAAAATGGAAATTTAGTACTAATGCCAGAATATTCACACTCAGATTTCAGCCTTGCATCTAGTTTGATAATATTAAGGTGACTGATTAACACTACATTCTCAGTAGAAGTCGCTATGGATTAGAAATGACAATTTGTGATATTAGTATACAAACACTTCACATGCACATACAACATTTCTTTGCTATTTTAAATAAGGCTTTACCGCTTATTAACCCCCCTTTAAAATAGCAGCCAAATGAATGACATATAGGCCCGGAATTTGCGGTGGGTAATGACAGCAAACTGTCAGCGTCGCCGTCATTACCCCTCTGAAACTAATCGCAACTTCAGGATTTAGCGCATGCACATCTAAACGTGGAAATCCTGAAGTTGCGGTCAGTCATTCACTACTCCGCCACAGGCTGCGCTGTGGAACTCCCTGTAGCTGGCAATCAGTGAAATCAGTTGAACTGATGAAAACTTGGGCTTTTCCGTGGTAATATCGATGTTAAATACTCCATTAAATGTTAAGCATTGTTGGAATGGATGTAACTGGGGTTTTTACAGTGTATTGACTGCTAAACAAACATTCTGGCCCTGAAAAACTAATTTTTATATTTGTGAAGTGTCATATTTCTCCATTATGATAAAAATTACAATTTTTAAAGAACTTTAAAAAAATGTTTTACGTTTGTTCATGATATTTCAGCTTCTACCTTATCTTAATGTGAGAGCCCCAATCTTTATTTCGCTCTCTGTAACATTTTTAAAAAGTCTGGATAAAAGCAGCTTCTCATTTCCTGGTTTCCTGTCTGTGAGAAATCCTTCTCTCATCCCACTTCCCCCTCACACCACAAGCCTTTCCCACTTTCGAGCTCATTATACTGTCTGCATTCCTTGCTCCCTTCCTGCCCCCCTGCCCTCACCTTAACGTGAGTCTTGTGCCTTTATGCTTTCAGGTAATCATTGACCAGCTTGTCCCT
The DNA here is from genome assembly GCA_030390025.1 of Squalus acanthias. Taxonomy (NCBI): domain Eukaryota; kingdom Metazoa; phylum Chordata; class Chondrichthyes; order Squaliformes; family Squalidae; genus Squalus; species Squalus acanthias. The sequence goes on along the minus strand of CM059447.1, from coordinate 1,226,865 downwards.
GAGCCTCCCAGTGAGAGTGAGGCAGGAGAAGAGGAGGAGGAAGAAAGCACCGCGTCACTGCATGTCTCACCCGCAGGCACCACCTCAGATACTGGCACTACGTGATCTTTAGAGGCAAATTTAGTAGAGGGGTCTGCACTGGGCGATGCACCGGGGATGAATGGGCTGCAGCGAGGCCAGGGGGAAAGGGTAGCTTGGGAGCCAGCTCCCCGGAGGGTGAGCTCGTGCGCGAGTTCTGCTGCACACGACTCAGATGAAGACCTCGATGGGGAGGCATTCACAAGAAGGGTGATGGGCATGCACACTGAAATGATAGGTGCAATGGCAAGGGTGCCCGAGAGCCTGTCGGCAATGGTAAGGAGCATGGAGGAGTCTGCCTCCAACATTGCACAGAGCTCTGTGCACACCATGGAGCCCATCCTTGGCAGTCTGCAAAGGATGGTGGACCACGAGAGACCGTGGGGACCCAGACCTCATGCCATGGGCGATGTGGCAGCATCCATTGCAGCACAGGCAGAAGCCACGCAACGTCTTAGTGCTGTAATGCAGTCAATTGTTGATGCCATCGAGTCTCAGACTGCTCTTATGTAGTCTCAGCTTGATGCCACGAAAGCTCTGATTGCTGCTATCGTCACTGGGTCCACCACAGTCCACCGGGGATCTCACGGTGTCACAGCAGCCCAGCAATCTGTGCTCTAGCAGATTGGTAGGGATGCTGAGGTGCTGCCCCGGGGGAGTGGCAGTGTGTCAGTGGAGCAGGAACCTGCTGTCCTCTCTCACGATGACAGCATTCCTGCTCCCACCACTGCCACTCCGCCATTGCCCTTGCCTGGTCATCCAGCCAGGCCAGACTGGCGCCGCCCAGCCTGAGGTGGTGCAGTCTACAGCCGGGCCTTCCTGGCTCAGAGCTGTTCGAGGGCGTCCTGCAAGGCCATCTGTCGTCTCTGGCACCGACACTCAGCAGCCTTCCACCAGCCCTGCTGTAGCCACTGGGGACAGACTACGTAAGAGCAGTAGATTAGGAAAAGGGATTGTAAAGAGGGGAAGTAAGGCTTTCCACAAGGGTGATTAGTTAATATTATTGTTGTATATATGTGTTTACTGAATGTTGATTAATTTATTAATTGAATTTTGCAGAATTTGTGCTGTCTCTCATTTCAGCTTTGTGCTGTGATATGGCATGCAAAATGGATGGAATGATGGGGATGTGGTGAGCAACCGGGATGTGGGGTAGAATTTATTGGAACCGCAGTCTGATGAGGCGGTCACGGACCGCCCTTCCAGAAGGCCGATTGAGTGGCTGCTTCCCCCTCGCTGCTGTTCCTTCTCCTCCAGTTCCTCCTCCTCCTCCTGTTTCACCTCCTCCTCCTCCACCTCTCCCTCTCCCTCCTCCTGAGGTGGTCCCGCTATGCCTGGTGGCAATGGCTGGGCCATCATGATGGCCAAGTTGTGCAGCATGGAACACACCACGACGAAATGGGACACCCGCTTAGCCGAGTACTGGAGGGCTCCTCCCGAGCGGTCAAGGCAGCGGAACCGTTGCTTGAGCACCCCGATGGTCTGCTCAATGATGGTCCTGGTGGCAGAATGGCTCTCATTATACGAGTGCTGGGCAACAGTGTTGGGGTTGTGGAGGGGAGTCATGAGCCAAGTGGAGAGCGGATAGCCCTTGTCTCCGACCAGCCAGCTGCGAGCTTGATGTGGTGGCTGGAAGAGTGCAAGATGAAGGTATCGTGGCTGCTGCCAGGATAGTGGGCATTGACGGTGAGGATTCGCTGTCTTTGGGCGCACACCAACTGGACATTAAGTGAGTGGTAGCCTTTGCGGTTACGGAACACCTGAGGATTGTTATGGGGTGCCCACAAAGCGATGTGGTTGCAGTCAATGGCGCCCTGCACAATGGGGAAGCCGCTATCCTGGCAAAGCCACATGCATGCTTGTCCTGCTTCTCTCTGGTGATGGGGAAGAAATGTAGTCTCTTCTCCTTCTGTAGAGAGTCTCTGTGACCTCCCAGATGCAGCAATGGACGGCGAACTGCGAGATTTTAGATATGTCTCCTGCTGTAGACTGGAAGGATCCACCGGCATAGAAATTGAGGGCGACGGTGACCTTGACTGCCACTGAGAGAGCTGTGGTGGTCCTGATCTGAGGCTCGAGGTCTGGCTGCAGGAGGTGGCAGAGCTCTGTGACCACCTCCTTGGTGAAGCGGAGCCTTCTAAGACACTGCCCCTCAGTTAAATTTATATAGGAGAAGTGCTTCCGGAATACCCTGGGAGGGTAAGGCCTCCTGTTGAGAGCCCTGTGCCTCTCCTCCCTCTGGCCACATTTTCCAATGTTTGTCTCTGCCTCCACTGCCTCCGACGTTGATGCTGGAAGGCGAGGTCGAGTGCCAGTACAGCCCCCATTAACGTAACCAAGTGTAGGACTTGGAAATCTTAGCAGAATGCAAGTGCCAAATTTTTAGCAGGCAGAACACTCCTGAAAGTAACAAACGTTTAACTCACTGAAAACGGCTGTTTCGCTATGTCAAACTGCGACGGCAGCATTGATTGGCCACTAAAATTGAAACTGGGTGTTGATCCCTTTAAATACCGCTCCTACAGCAGCTATCCGACAGCATCACGCCTCCTCTTCCTGCCGTTAGCACCTGGCGTGAACAAGGCAGGGGGCGAACGTCAATTTTGCATCTGGACCGTTAACGGGGCGTTCCAAAGGCACTGATGTCATGATCTGGCAGCCGCTAAAGGCCTTGGTGCTAACTGTTAGTGCCAGCGCTAAATCCCGGGTGAATGTCGCATGCATTGTTGGATTCACCCCGCCCTGCCGCAAACCCATTAGCGCCCCGTTAGCATCCCCCCAGGCACTAACGGGAGGCGCTAACATGCCGAATTTCTCCCCCATAGAATGACCTATAAAGTGCTAATTTGGGTCAGGAAATGTTTAAAGGGCAGAAGTGATAGGCTCAGGAGACAAAATGCAGAGGAATCAAAGAAATACCAGACTTATGAGAACCTAAGGCCTAGAAATTCGGGTGATTTGCGACTTCTGTTAGCGCCATGAAATGGCGCAAAAACGACGGCTGGCGCTCTTCCGCCAGCTGGTGGCAGGTACTGAGCTGGCCGCCATTTTCGGCATTTCGTCAGCGCTGGCGTTAACTGATATCGGCGCATTTTAATGAGGTGGAGTGTGACATAAGTCGGCGTGCAACGCCCAGTTCACGCCAGCTCATCCATTTTGGAGTTCTCTGCTCACATTGCCGCCCGCGCTAAATCATGCCAGTGAGTGCTGCCGCTAAAAGGCTTCCTTTGCCAAGGTTCTTCTTTTATTCTCCATTTTTTGCCCATCAGTGGTGGGGGGAGGGGGGTTGCATTTTCTGGCAGCTTTCCGGGAGGCCTACAGTGTTTGCAGGTCAGTAAATCAATGGGTGAACTCCATTGCAACAATTGAAGATGATCTCTGATAAGTTTTGGTCGCCTCATCTGAGGAAAGATGTTCTTGCCATGGAGGGGGTGCAGCGGCGATTCACCAGGCTGATACCAGGAATGGCGGGATTGACCTATGAGGAGAGACTATGTAGTTTAGGGATGTACACACTGGAGTTTAGAAGATTGAGAGGGGACCTCATAGAAGTGTATAAAATTCTGACAGGTCTAGACAGACTAGATGCAGAAGGAATGTTTCCCTTGGCGGGTGAGAACAGAACTAGAGGACATAATTTAAGGATAAGGGCTAAACCATTTAGGACAGAAATGAGGGGGAATTTCTTCACTCAGAGGGTGGTGAACCTGTGGAACTCATTGCCACAGAGGGCAGTGTACGCCAGCTCATTAAATATATTTAAGAGGGAATTAGATATATTTCTACAGGCAAAAGGGGTTAAGGGTTACGGAGAGAAGGCGGGGACGGGATACTGAATTGGAGGATCAGCCATGATCTCATTAAATGGCGGAGCAGGCTCGAAGGGCCGGATGGCCTACTCCTGCTCCTATCTTCTATGTATCTATGTATCTATGTATGTAAGATCTCTTTTATCTGCTGCTTCTGCTTAGGCAGTCCCTCGGAACCGAGGATGACTTGCTTCCACATTAAAAATGAGTTCTCAGATGACTGATGAGTCCAATGCGGGACCTACAATCTTTTATCTGCATTCATATCATAAACAAACAAAAAAAAAAAATCGACAAATATCAGGTGGCAACTGTTCGGGTTGCTCCATCTTCCCCATTCCCCTACACTGCGAGCAGGAGACAGAGGCAACCTTTGCCGCCACGCTGATGATAATGAGCAGGTAGTACCAAAATGCCGGTACTGCCTGTGCTCTCTCGGCTGGCGGCCGTTATCCTTGGCCACCAATATTACCGGCAGGTTTCCAATGTTCCACAATTTCTAGGCCAAAGTGCGAAAAGAGCTAGGACAGAATTTTCCTCAGGTAGGTGGGTTGAGAGGCCAGGTTTCCTGCAGGCCCTGCCGACATTAACGGCAGGCCCTGATTTGAATGTGAGGTCTCGGATTCCTGCCCACAGCCAGCCAGCGAGAGGCTGGCTGGCTGCGGGCAGGTAGGCCTCAGAAGCGAGGGGCCGGTCCGGGGGAGGGATCGCGGGAGGAGGATTGGCAATTGGCAGGGGTCGGGGCAGGCTCCAGCAACCTAGGAGTCTGTGGAAGAAATAGGTTGACATCATGAATGGAAACCTTCTCATCAGCTCAGTGATTGGACGGAGGGGTGGGAGGCCCCAGCACCAACCTGTAAGCCTCCCCATATCTCTGGAAACACCCATCCTACATCGCCAGCGCCAACTGCCGGAGAGAAAATGGGAACTATTGTTAGGGTCTGAAGTTATTAAACTCAATATTAAAGCCAGCGGGCTGCAAGGTGCCTAGTAGGAAGATGAGGTGCTGTTCCTCAACATTGCATTGAACTTCACTGGAACTGTATAGAAGGCCAAAGACAGAGCGGTCAGAGTGAGAAGGGGACTGAGAATTGAAGTGGCAAGCGACAGGGAGCTCAGGTCGCACTTGCAGACTTAGAATCATAGAATCATAGCATGGTTACAGCACAGAAGGAGGCCATTTGGCCCGTCGAGCCCGTGCCGGACTTAATGGAGGTGTGCGGCAAAGAGATCACCTAAACTGCGATAAAAACATGGGGTAGCTTCCCTCCCATTCATACCCAGTGGATGGGAAATCTAGTGCTTGTAGTTCCCATTACAAGGGCTGAATTTTAAGGCACAAGAATAACCTGTATTGCTCATTTGTAAACTGTCTTCAACATATTAGTGAAATATATCTAAGCCATGCACAGTATCCCAAATGTAACCTCACCAATGACTTATACAGGGATTAAAATAAACTGTTTCGAAAATGTGAAATCTACTTGAGATGCACCCCAAACTTGATAACTTCATACTGACTGAATACTTTCAATGAATAGTCAATGTATCATTTTTCTTTACAGCCTTTACCAACAGATACCTATCGACAGTGTACGTATGTTTCCGAGATAATATGGCCGTGAGAAAATTTTTCAAGAGTAACTCTGCCGGCTTCTTGCTACTTTTTGTATTTCCCACTGGAAGTGGGAGGAGGGTGGGGAGATGTACAATATGTCTGTCATTATATAGGCAGATGTGTTGTGATGCTATGCAAATGATGGAACTATGTTCACTGTTTGCACCACAGCAACATTGAAGGCAAGGCTTGCCTATTTGTTTCTGGTGTCCAGCATTGCTACGGGCAGTGAAGGGGCAATTAAAATTTAAAGGGCCAGCAAGCCCCCGTGATCCTATGGTGCTTTTTAAAAGACATTTCATAAAACAAAATTCAAAGTTTTCTGGCTGGCAAAGAGGCTGGTGGCCATGCTACACTGTGCCAGGTGTCCAAGGTCTGCTGCATCCAAACTCTGCCCCCTCCAGGGGGACTCTCTGGCAAACGCCAGGAAACCCCCTTAAAATGGAAAGTTGCCCAGGGTCAGAGGTGCAACCTTTTTCCAGGCCAAGGATGCACCAGAATTTTTCAATGGCGGAAGTTACACCATAAACATTCACAAAAAAGTTGTCACACCCATTTCTTTCCTGATTACAAATTAAAACAGAATTAAAGAAATTTAGTACAAGTAAATTGTGTCATTTTACCTGTGAACTGGAAGGATGGTGACCAGGACTGAAGATTTTTTCAGGAGTAGTTTCTAATAGTCGTATGCCCTGTGGAAAGAGAATTACAATCAGCGTTACTCAGCCTTTCCCCCATCCCTTCAACAATTCTGATCTGGGAACCAGAAAAATTATCACAGGAAGTTTGGAGCGCTGAATAACTAACATTTAGATAAGTGTCTATAGATTAGAAATTGATCAGGAAAAAGACTTAGAAGAGGAAAGCAAAAGGGGCAAGAGATATAGGCAAGATTAAAAAAAAGAAAATGATAGAGAAATCAGGAGAAGGAGGGAATAAAGAGTAAGATTGCAAAAGAAAGACAAGTTTGAATTGTAGGTACATAAATGCACAAAGTATTCTGAATAAAATTGGAGAACTAAAGGAACAAATTACAATGGGGTGGAGGGGGTGCGGGGCGATATAATAGAATTAACCGAGATATGGCTTACCCTAGAGCAGAGCTTCAGGAGGAATGGAATAGGAAAAAATGAGGAGGGGTGGCAATAGTCATTGAAGATTCCGTTAAAGCACTGGAAATGTCGTGAGTTCTTTGAGGAAATAAAAAAGTGTATTGATGGAGGAAATACAGTGGATGTAATGTTTATGGATTTTCAAAAGGTGTTTGATAAGGTGTTGCATAAGAAGCTTGTTGATAAGAAGAAGAAGAATCGCATGAAAAGGAGTGTTGCAGCATGGATAGGAATTTGGTTAAAGAACAGAAATCCTTAGAGTTGTACTTAATCAATGTTTTTCAAACTGGAGGGATATGAACTGTGGTGTCCCACAGGAGTGAGTATAGGGACTGTTTTTCGCTATATATATGATCTAGACTTGGGTCTAGCGAGACAATGTTAACTTTTGCAGATGACAAAAATATATAGAGTGTGGTTAACTGTGAAGAGGACTGTAAATGAGGATATTGACAGGTTGATAGATTGGGCAGATAGATGTCAGATGAAATTTAATGCAGAGAAGTGCGAGGTAATACATTTTGGAAGGAAGAATGAAAAAAAGATATATACATTAAATGTTAAAACTTTAAAATGAGTAGAGGAGCAGAGAGACTTCAGGGTTTAGATATACAAAATCTTTAAAAGTGGAAATGCAATTTGATAAAGCTAGAAAAAAAAGACCAAACTTGGACCTATATAGCGCCGCTCACAACCTCAGGATGTTCCAATGTGCTTTGCAGATAATAAAGTACTTTTTGAAGTGTAGTCACTGTTGTAATGTAGGAAAACATGGCAGCCAATATGCACACTGCAAGATCCACAAACAGCAATGAGATAAATGACCAGATAATATATTTTGGTGGTGTTGGTTGAGGGATAAATACTGGCCTAGAAACCGGGAGAACTTCCTGCTCTTGGAAAAGTGCTATGGGATCTTTTACATCTGCCTGTAAGGACAGACAGGTTCTAGGTTTAACATCTTATCTGAAAGGTGGCACCTCCGACAGTGCAGAATACCCTCAGCACTGCACTGGAGTGTCAGCCTAGATTTATGTGCTCAAGTCTCTGAAGTGGGACTTGTAGCCAGAATCTTCTGACTCAGAGGCGAGATTGCTGCCCACTGAGCCAAAGCTATAATCTAAAGCTGCAAACAAAGCATATGGAGTCCTAGAAACATGAGAAAAATTAAGTCAATTTGTCTATGAGGTATTGTATTGGCTTTGTTCCTTTTTGTTATGATAGCTTCAGGTTTAAAATCAGGTTCACTGAAGGAATAAACTCTTGCTGGCTGAAATGCGCAGGACCCATGTCCACAGATAATGCAAGTGGCTACAAGTGGCTGCTATAAAGTTAGGCAGTTTGATCATGTTAATATGTTTAAATGGCCACGCTATTAAATTCAAATCTAACGATCCATTGGAGGTCCATTTAAATATAGTCATCTTACTGATTCAGGTACTGGTGCAGCTGGTTCCTTTTTGAAGATGAACTTGTGAATGGTATGAAATATAGGAGCAATGAGAGCTTCATCTACATCGTTAGCTCCTCCTGTGTTAAAGAGAATCAGGTTATTAATGAAGGTACCACACTGAACTAACTGCATCAAAGATGAGATTAAAGTTTCCTACTTTTGGACAAAATGTTATTCCCAAAATATTCATAAGTGTCTGAATAAGAACATAAGAATTAGGAGCAGAAGTAGGCCATACGGCCCCTCGAGCCTTCAATAAGATCATGGCTGATCTTCAATTTCAACTCCACTTTCCTGCCCTATCCCCATATCCCTTGATTCCTCCGGAGTCCAAAAATCTATCTATCTCAGCCTTGAATATACTCAATGATTCAGCATCCACAGCCCTTTGGGGCAGAGAATTCCAAAGATTCACAACCCTCTGAGTGAAGAGATTCCTCCTCATCTCAGTCTTAAATGGCCGACCCCTTATCCTGAGGCTATGCCCCCTAGTTCAAGACACTCCAGCCAGGGGAAACAATCTCTCAGCATCTACCCTGTCAATCCCCTTCAGAATCTTATATGTTTCAAAGAGATCACCTCTCATTCTTCTAAACTCCAGAGAGTATAGGCCCAATCTACTTAATCTCTCCTCATAGGACAGCCCTCTCATCCCAGGGATCAATCTAGTGAATCTTTGTTGCACCGCCTCTAAGGCAAGTATATCCTTCCTTAAATAAGGAGACCAAAACTTTGCACAGTACTCCAGGTGTGGTCTCACCAGAGCCCTGTACAATTGTAGCAAGACTTCCTTACTCTTGTACTCCAACTCTCTAGCAATAAAGGTCAACATGCCATTTGCCTTCCTAATTGCTTGCTGTACCAGCATGCTAACTCTCTGTGTTCTTGTACTAGGACACCTAAATCTCTCTGAACTCCAACATTTAATAGTTTCTCACCATTTAAAAAATATTCTGTTTTTCTATTCTTCCTACCAAAGTGAATAACCTCAGATTTCCCCACATTATACTCCATCTGCCACCTTATTGCCCACTCACTTAACCTGTCTATATCCTTTTGCAGGCTCTTAGCATCCTCCTCACAGCTTACTTTTCCACCTAGCTTTGTATCATCAGCAAACTTGGATACATTGCACTCGGTCCCTTCATCCAAGTCATTGATATAGATTGTGAATAGCTGAGGCCCAAGCACTGATCCTTGCGGCATCCCACTAGTTACAGCCTGCCAACCTGAAAATGACCCGTTTATTCCTACTCTCTGTTTTCTGTCTGTTAAGCAATCTTTATCCATGCTAATATATTAACCCCAGCCCCATGAGCCCTTCATCAGCTCTAATAAGATTTTATAGATCCATGCCACAAAAATCTAATAATTCAGCAAAGGAAGTTGAAAATTTGCATTGCAGTATTAAAATTTGTCAATTTGTACAGAAAGAAATATAACCTCGAAGTGCTTTTTGCCATGCAAATTTTACTGAAGTGTTTGAAAGAAAGGCTCCATATTGCCATTGTAAGTGAAAGAAACTATTCCCACAAGGAAGAGATTTTAATATATATTTTAACATTTTAGACAATTGATAATTAAAAAAACAATCCATATTAAACTGGTAGCAGAGCAATGCCAGTGTACCGCCCCCATCTAAATCAAACCAAGCCATGTAACAGATTGAGCTTCACTTAGTATAGGTCATGATGCGGAGATGCCGGTGTTGGACTGGGGTGGACAAAAATGAGAAGTCGCACAACACCAGGTTATAGTCCAACAGTTTTATTTGAAATCACAAGCTTTCGGAGCTGTTGCTCCTTCGTCGGGTGAAGTAAAGAGATACAGAATCGCCAAAGCATATATAGATAGAGAACAATGCATGTGTACCTTACAATGGTAGACGACTAAATTTAATCATCCTGACTGTTTATCTGCCGAGGTGTGACAAAAGGTGTGCCTTTTGTCACACCTCGGCAGATAAACAGTCAGGATGATTAAATTTAGTCGTCTACCATTGTAAGGTACACATGCATTGTTCTCTATCTATATATGCTTTGGCGATTCTGTATCTCTTTACTTCACCCGACGAAGGAGCAACAGCTCCGAAAGCTTGTGATTTCAAATAAAACTGTTGGACTATAACCTGGTGTTGTGCGACTTCTCATTTTAGTATAGGTCAACAGGTTAAACTATCTCACAATCTCCACTGCACTAAATGGCTTCTTACCTGTACACCAGCCTCTTAGAGAATGAACTGTCAAAACTGTGAACTGTGCAGTAAGGTTCTTTAAATGCGGTGTATAAAGTGGATGCACTTTATAAAACAGAAGAGTCATGTGAATAATGAGGTGTTACCACAAACGCATTGACCAAGACTAATGCCCAACTAACAAAACTAACGCCCAACTAACACCAACCAACAAGACTAACGCCCCAGCTTCTAAATTATATTATCATTTTACTTTACTTACCAGTAACCATACTGACGAGCAAACCTATTATAATTGTAGTCAGGCAACCAAATGGGGTGTAGTATCCATAGGATAAGGAGCAGATATTTTCCATTATGCTGGCCCTAAAATATATTTAAAAAGTTACTGATAATAGACATTCTATATTGTATATTTGGTTTATTAAGTTATTACAAAAACAAAATTATGAGGATTTTAACTCCCCTTCCCCCCTCCCCCCCCCCCCCCCCACTTGGCGGAAACCAGGTTGGGGGTGGGGGCCACTTAAAATGAGGGGAATGACTTACCCCCTCCGATCCAGCTGGCTTGAATTTTACATTATGTTTGAGAGTGATGTAGTCCAATCTGAAACTAAGGTCCTCAATCTAAACAGAGGGTATGAGGGACAAGTTGGCCATGGTAGATTGGGAGATTACACTAACAGGTATGAAGGTGGACATACAATGGCTAACATTCAAGGAAATAATGCATAATTTGCAACAAACATATATTCCTCTAGGGCATAAAAACCCAAAAGAAAAAGTGATCCAACCATGGCTAACAAAAGAAATTAAAGTTAGTATTAAGTCAAAGGACAAAGCTTATAAAGTTGCCAGAAATAGCAGTCAGCCTAAGGATTGGAATCTTTAGAAATCAGCAAAGGGGGACCAAGAAATTGATAAAGAAAGGGAAAATGAAATATGAGCACAAACTAACGAAAAATATAAAAACAGATTGTAAAAGCTTCTATAGGTATGTGAAAAGGAAAAGACTGGCGAAGGTAAATGTAGGTCCTTTACAGTCAGAGACGGGAGAATTTATAATGGGGAATGAGGAAATGGCTGAGAAATTAAATAAATACTTTGGGGGAAAAATTCAGTTGGTTGCGCCTCCCGTTAGCGCCTTAAGAGGGCGCTAATGGGGCGCAAAGCACCTAGCGCGGCGATGTGTGCGCCGCTCGCGAAATTAACTAGACATTTTGCGGTGGCGCTAAACACTACCGCCACGATCTCCTGCGCCGGCAGATCGTGACGTCAGTCGAGTGCGCAACGCCCCGGAGCGGATATTGAGTGGCGCCCCCTGCCTTACCGCCTGCCGCTAGCAACGACAGGTTGAGGGGAGCGTTTTGCAGTCAGGAAGGGACTGGGGGAGCGCTATTTAAAGGCGACCGCTTCCTGCCTTTTATTGTTGGTGACATTTTTGAACCACGCATTCTGAGAGAGAGAGAGAGAGAGAGAGAGAGACTTCTGGAGAGATTCAACGCTGTGTGAAGGAGTTTTGGGTACTGAGCAGCACTTTGCAGGTTTATTTTGATTTGCCCTTCCTTGTATCGATTTAGAACAGACTGTGGGGGCTGCACTCTGAGCTCTTTCCCTGGTACTCTCCATTGTTCTTTCCAGCAGATTTGATGTGCAGGTCTCTCCAGGCCGAGATTCAAGGCTGCAATGAGCAGGATGTGGATGGAAAGCAAGATCAACCCTCCCCTTTAAGAACTGGCCCACGCCATTGTGTGTGTGTTTCATTGCTGACTGACATCATATGAGCTTCGCCAGCGCTCTAAAGTAGCGCCTCGCTCCTCGGCCTTTGCGCCTTAAGACAGGTGTGAAGTGCCTGATTTAGCGCTCCAATCACCTCCAGGGTCGATAAAAGTCAAGTTTGCAGTCGGTGGCGATAATTAGCGCCAGGCGCTAATCTTTGCGCCCGGCCGATAATTGCGCCCCAAATGGGGCGATACTGAATTTCTCCCCCTTTGTTTCTGTCTTCACCTCCCAGAAATACAAGAAAACCAAGGGTGTGGCGAGAATGAGGAACTTAAAGAAATTATTATTAGTAAAACAATAGTACTAGCAAAATTAATGGGACTAAAAGTCGATAAATCCCAAGGACCGGATGACCAACAGCCTAGGGTTTTGAAAGAGGTGGCCATTGGGATAGTGGACGCATTGGTTGTCATCTTCCAAAATGCGAGAGATTCTGGAAAGGTTCCTGCAGATTGGAGGATAGCAAATGTAACCCTGCTATTTAAGAAAGGAGGGAGAGAGAAAACAGGGAACTACAGACCTGTTAGCCTCACATCAGTAGTTGGGAAAATGCTGGAATCTATTATAAAGGATGCAATAACTGGGCACTTAGAAACTAATAGTAAGATTGGGCAGAGTCAACATGGATTTATGAAAGGGAAATCCTGTTTAACAAACCTATTGGAGTCCTTTGAGGATGTAACTAGTGGAGTAGACAAAGGGGAACCAGTAGATGTGGTGTATTTGGATTTTCAGAAGGCCTTCGATAAGGTCCCACACAAGAGGTTGGTGAACAAAATTAGGGCACATGGAATTGGGGTAATATACTAGCATGGATTGAGAATTGGTTAACAGACAGAAAACAAAGAGTAAGGATAAACGGGTCTTTTTCAGGATGGCAGGCTGTGACTAGTGGGGTACCGCAAGGATCGGTGCTTAGGCCCCAGCTAATCACAATCTATATCAATGATTTGGATGAGGGGACTAAATGTAACATTCCCAAATTTGCTGATGATACAAAGCTAGGTGGCAGTGTCAGTTGTGAAGAGGATGTGAAGAGGCTTCAAGGGTGATCCCAACAGGCTCAGTGTGTGTGGGCGAGAACATGGCAGATGGAATATAATGTGGATAAATGTGAAGTTATCCACTTTGGTAGAAAAAACAGAAAGGCAGAGTATTTCCTAAATGGTGAAAGATTGGAGAATGCAGATGCTCAAAGGACCTGGGTGTCCTTGTACATGAGTCACTGAAAGTGAATGTGCAGGTGCAGCAAGCCATTAGGAAGGCAAATGGTATGCTGGCCTTCATTACAAGAGGATTTGAGTACAGGAGTAAAGAAATCTTTCTCCAATTATATAGGGCCTTGGTGAGACCACACCTGGAGTACTGTGTACAATTTTGGTCTCCTTACCTAAGGAAGGATATACTTGCCATAGAGGGAGTGCCACGAAGGTTCACAAGATTGATTCCTGGGATGGTGGGACTGTCGTATGAGAAGAGATTGAGTAAACTAGGCCTGTATGCTCTTGAATTCAGAAGAATGAGAGGGGATCTCATTGAAGCGTACAAAATGATTACAGGGCTTGATAGGGTGGATGCTGGGAGAATGTTTCCCTTGGCTGGGGAGTCTAGAACCAGGGGCCACAGCCTCAGCATAAAGGGTAGGCCATTCAGTTCTGAGATGAGAAGAAATTTCTTCACACAGAGGGTGGTGAATCTTTGGAATTCTCTACCCCAGAGGGCTGTGGAGGCTCAGTCATTGGGTATATTCAAAACAGAAGTCGATAGATTTCTGACTAGTAAGGGCATCAAGGGATATGGCGATAGGGCCGGTGAATGGAGTTGAGGCAGAAGATCAGCCATGATCTCATTGAATGGCGGAGCAGGCTCGAAGGGCCGAATGGCCTACTCCTGCTCCTATTTCTTATGCTTCCTGCCATGTCCCGGTTAACCTGCTCTCTGAGCATGTGAATAGGACACCTGTCGCAAGTTGGCGGAGTCCTCTTTAAATATGCAGATCGAGGCCCAAAGATGTAATTGGGATCCGATCTATTATTTTAGTCCGATGCCTGAGCGAGAGAGCAGTGATGTCTTCCCCTTCAGGCCTAACCTGCCAGGAGGTGGATCATGGGCCAGAAGAGTCCCAGACAGGTAAGTTTAATTTTTTTTAAGCGACCTTGTGGGCCAGGAGTGCTTCTCTGGGCCTCACAAAGAAGCCGTGGGCCTTTTAAAAAATTCATTCATCTGGATGTGGGCGTCGCTGGTAAGGCCAGCATTTATTGCCCAGCCCTAGTTGCCCTTGAGGAGGTGGTGGTGAGCTGCCTTCTTGAACCGCTGCAGTCCGTGCGGTGAGGGTACACCCACAGTGCTGTTAGGGAGGAGTTCCAGGATTTTGACCCAGCGACGATGAAGGATCGGCGATATACTTCCAAGTCAGGATGGTTTGTGACTTGGAGGGGAACTTGGAGGTGGGCCTCCCTTACCTCGGGCTCCCACCCCCACCCCCACCCTGATCACCTTTGTCCCCTGATCCCCCTCACTCCCTCTTAATCATGTCCGTCAGCCTGTTCTAGACCAGGGGTGGGCAATTATTTGGGCTGGAGGGCCACTTAACAAGCTTTGGTGAGCTGTTGAGAGCCGCACACATAAAATGAATTGTGTTAACAGCTACCATTAAAATTTGTTATGGCATTTATTGTATAAAAAATCCTTCATGTCGTTTCCACACTAAATAAAAATAATACTCATTAACATGCTAACGGACAGGATACAGGTTCATGATCCAGCCGGTCAGATTTGGGCTTCCATCGGTGGTCACACTCGCCAGTTTTTTTCACTCCACTCCTAATTTTGACATGCACTGACTTACAGCCTCCAATAAATCTTTTCTTGTTGTATCTTACTAATGAAGTTGAGGTCCTACTGACATCACAGGACCCCGATGTGTAGCATAATGAGGCCCCAGTCCGTTTCTGGCAGCAGCCTTGGCCACCTATTTCAGGGCCCTCTCTAACAGCAGACAGGAAGATGGCGGTAAGTTTACCCTTGAGATTTTGGTCTCACTACTGCCTCATGCCTGCCAAAAAAACGGGCACAGAGAGACCAAAATTAGGCATCCATGTGTGTTAATTGAATATCATTGATTTACTGCAGTAGAGTTTTTGTGAATAGAGACGTTCTTTGACTCCTGAAATAGTTTTCTGCACCTGTGGCTATACTCAATGAGGCCAGCATTTTAAACTATTCTCACTCTTTACAACAACAACAAGTATTTATATAGCGCCTTTAACGTAGTAAAACGTCCCAAGGCGCTTCACAGGAGTATTATAAGACAAAAAATTTGACACCGAGCTATATAAGCAGAAATTAGGGCAGATGACCAAAAGCTTGGTCAAAGAGGTAGGTTTGAAGGAGCGTCTTAAAGGAGGAAAGAGAGGTAGAGAGGCGGAGAGGTTTAGGGAGGGAATTCCAGAGCTTAGGGCCTTGGCAAGAGAAGGCATGGCCGTCAATGGTGGAGTGATTAGAATCAGGGATGCTCAAAAAGGCAGAATTAGAGGAGCGCAGATATCTTCGGGGGTTGTGGGGCTGGAGGAGATTACAGAGATAAGGAGGTGCGCGGCCATGGAGGGATTACATATTACATAGGATTACTTAGGATATACGGCACAGAAACAGGTAATTCGGTCCAACCAGTCCATGCCAGCGTTTATGCTCCACTCGAGCCTCCTCCCGTCTTTCCTCATCTAACGCTATCAGCATAGCTCTCTATTCCCTTCTGCTTCACATACTTATCTAACCTCCCCTTAAATGCATCTATACTATTCGCTTCAACCACTCCCTGTGGTAGTGAGTTCCACATTCTCACCACTCTTTGGGTAAAGAAGTTTCTTCTGAATTCCCTATTGGATTTCTTGGTGACTATCTTATATTGATGGCCTCTAGTTATGCTCTTCCCCACAAGTGGAAACATTCTCTCTCTATCCACTCTATCAAAACCTTTCATAAATTTAAAGACCTCTATTCGGTCACCCCTCAGCCTTGAGACCCAGCCTGTTCATCCTTTCCTGATAGGTATAACCTCACATTTCTGGTATCATCCCTGTAAATCTTTTTGCATCCTCTCCAGTGCCTCTACATCCTTTTTATAATATGGTAACCATAATTGTGCGCAGTACTCCAAGTGTGGTCTAACCAAGGTTCGATACAAGTTTAGCATAACTTTTCTACTTTTCAACTCTATCCCTCTGGAAATAAACCCCAGTGCTTGGTTTGCTTTTTTTTTTAATGACCTTGTTAACCTGCATCGCTACTTTTTAGTGATTTGTGCATTTGTACTCCGAGCTCCCTTTGCTCATTTATATTCTTATTTTCCAAGTAATAAGTGACCTTCTTATTTTTCTTACCAAAATGTAAGACCTCACATTTATCTGTGTTGAAATTAATTTGCCAATTATGTGTCCATTCTGCAAGTTTATTAATTTCTTCTTGTAATTTGTTACAGTCCTCCTCAGTATTGACTATTCCCCCCCCCAATTTGGTGTCATTCACAGATTTAGAAATTGTGTTTTTGATTCCAAAAGGCTGCTATTCCACACCTAATCCTACGTACCTATCACCCATCCTCGCTGACCTACATTAGCTGCTGGTCCCCCAATGCCTCAATTTAAAATTCTCATCGCTCTGTTTTAATCCTTCATGGTCTCCAGCCCTTCAACCCCCAGGAGCCAATGTAGGTCAGCGAGCACAGGGGTGATGGGTGAACGGGACTTGGTGCGAGTTAGGACACGGGCAGCCGAGTTTTGGATGACCTCAAGTTTACGTAGGGTGGAATGTGGGAGGCCAGCCAGGAGTGCGTTGGAATAGTCAAGTCTGGAGGTAACAAAGACATGGATGAGGGTTTCAGCAGCGGATGAGCTGAGGCAAGGGCGGAGATGGGCAATATTATGGAGGTGGAAATAGGCAGTCTTAGTTATGCCGCGGATATGTGGTCGGAAGCTCATTTCGGGGTCAAATATGACACCAAGGTTGCGAACAGTCTGATTCAGCCTCAGACAGATGCTAGGGAGAGGGATGGAGTCAGCTAGGGAACGGAGTTTGTGGTGGGGACCTAAAACAATGACTTCGGACTTCCCGATATTTAATTGGAGAAAACTTCTGCTCATCTAGTACTGGATGTCGGACAAGCAGTCTGACAATTTAGAGACTGTGGAGGGGTCGAGAGAAGTGGTGGTGAGGTAGAGCTGGGTGTCGTAAGCGTACATGTGGAAACTGACGCTGTGTTTTCGGATGATGTCACCAAGGGGCAGCATGTAGATGAGAAATAGGAGGGGGCCAACGATAGATCCTTGGGGGACACCAGAGGTAATGGTGCGGGAGTGGGAAGAGTGGCCATTGCAGGTGATTCTCTGGCTACGATTAGGTAGATAAGAATGGAACCAGGAGAGTGCAGTCCCGCCCATCTTTACAATGATGGTAATGGACTATCAAAACAATATTTGTAACTGCGCCTCCTGTAAAGATGGTTTCCTCACCCAAAGCTGTTTCTCCTAGAATCCACTTCCCTAGCCAGCCGAATGCTCTCGGACTTCATGCCAGCTCTAACACTGGATCTCTAATTGGCTACTCAGCCTCAATCTAGGTCTCGGCTTTGCCTGCTAATTTTCTCTGGCATATCTTCAATAGTAAATGAGTTCTTAGACGCATAGTAGCAGGAATGCTATTAGTAACTAATTCAAGGTTACACCTGGACCGTGAGAACTGCCTGAATCAGACTATTTCGCAGAGAGGAGATGCTTGACTTACCTCCTGAATCTAGAAACGCTTAAATCTCAGAATTGTTTTGGGGAAAAAAACGGCGATTTGCTCATGCGCGGAAAATATACGCGATTCGCGCATGTATATGTTTTCGCACATACACAAATCGGCGTATTTTTTTTTAAATTGCAAGGTTTAGGCATTCCATTGGGAACAACTGTGCGAGCCGGATAGAATCAATTGGCAGGCCGGATACGGCCCTGGGCCAAATTTTGCCCACCACTGTTCTAGACTCTCCAGCCGGGAGAAACAGCCTCTCAGCATCTACCCTGTCAAGCCCCTTAAGAATTATATACATCCCCTGGCAGAACTCCCAGAAAACCAACAAAGATGTGGTAGTGCTGGGAGTTCCCACTCCTGAGGCTGGAATGTATTATTCTCAACACTGATTTTGCTGTTTTGTTGTCCACACAAACTGCAGAACCGTGCTGCATCTTATGGTATAATCACACTTTTAACAGACAAACAAAAAATCCCGATTCCGTGTTGACTGACTTACGTTTTGTCTGGTGTTGGAGATGCTACCATAGTTGTGACTAACGCCGTTACATTCATGGGGCTTGAGGTGGTGGCATTCGGTAGATGACAGCCTGCTGTTGATGTCTTGAGTTTCCTTATAAATTTAGCAGCAGGTGTGTGCATTTGAGCACCGATTCCCAAAAATATGGAAAGGCCACAACTAACAAACATACCCACAAACGCTCCCTGGGAGAAATGAAATAAAGAAAAGGCTATTTTCAGGACATTATATCGAAGTACAGATAAACTAATGACTCTACCTTTTTTGGTTGCAGTGGTCAGCTTTAGTTAATATTGTTTTGGTTGTTCACTGGTAATTCATCGGACACAAATGGCTGGAATTTTTTCAGGGCTTCTCCCAATCTCCTGCCATAACTTTGGCAGAAACCCCGGAGAAGCATTTATTCCGTTTCGCCGAGCTTTCCACCAATCTTCTGCCGAAGTTGTGGTGGGAGATCAGGAAAAAGCCCATGGAATTTCTACTTCAAAATCTTTATAGTTGCACCAAAGGCTCTTAACAATTTAACTGAGGAGAGATTTTATTTCAAGATTTCTTCAAAAGCCAAGGTAGCAGTGGGAGTGCCCTGGGTCAGGGAGGGGTAATTAGCCAGGATTTGTGCTTCAGAACACTATCCAGCAATCCCTGCTGATTGTTCACGCACGCACTTCAGGATGAACATGATCGGGCTTGGTTGTAATGTATCCTTCCTCCCATGAGCAATTAGACTGTGTCAGTCACTGTGAAGTTTCACACATCAATGAAGGCCACACAGCTGAGTTACCAGGATATGACCCACACCTGTGAAACCATACTCAAGCAAGGATCAATGCCTGTAAGAGAGGGGAGGAGAGAAAATTAGCAGAGAAAGTTGATGGAAAAAAAGTCCTGTCTGCTATTAGCCATTGTGAGGTCCCCCCACCCCCCACCCCCCACCCCCCACACCCCACACCAACTTACCTTCGCCAGCACCCCCCAGCTCTGCTGAGCCAGTGATTTCCCATCCTCCCACAGCCAGCGAGCAGCAGTGGGGTGCCCGCAGCTCACCGGCTGCATGTAGATGAAGCTTGTATCTCATAATGGCTTGGGCCTCATGGTGCACTCCACCCACCACTCCTCACCTGTTGTGTGCAAAGTTAAAATTGCCTATTGGAGTAAGCTTCCTTCTACTTATAACAGAGGCAAGATTTAACTAAACTCACTTAACTTTGGCACACAGACAGGCAAGTTAAAGGCAAATGTACATTCTACATTCATTCATTTTAACACTGATTAATTAAATACAATAGTATATTTTGAATATTAATTCTGTTGATGATGTGAAGCCATGTGGGCAGGTCATGAGATTGATTTGGCTATTTTCAACTGGAGAGCACGTTGAGCAGGTGGTGGGCGGGTTTTTTTTTAAATTCGTTTATGGGATGTGGGCGTCGCTGGCAATGCCAGCATTTATTGCCCATCCCTAGTTGCCCTTGAGAAGGTGGTGGTGAGCCGCCTTCTTGAACTGCTGCAGTCCGTGTGGTGATGGTACTCCCACAGTGCTGTTAGGTAGGGAGTTCCAGGATTTTGACCCAGCGACGATGAAGGATCAGCGATATACTTCTAAGTCAGGATGGTGTGCGACTTGGAGGGGAACTTGGAGGTGGTGGTGTTCTCATGCGCCTGCTGCCCTTGTCCTTCTAGGTGGAAGAGGTCGTAGGTTTGGGAGGTGCTGCCGAAGAAGCCTTGGCGAGTTGTTGCAGTGCATCTTGTAGATGGTACACACTGCAGCCATGGTACGCCGGTGGTGGAGGGAGTGAATGTTTAAGGTGGTGGATGGGGTGCCAATCAAGCGGGCTGCTTTGTCCTGGATGGTGTCGAGCTTCTTGAGTGTTGTTGGAGCTGCACTCATCCAGGCAAATGGAGAGTATTCCATCACACTCCTTACTTGTGCCTTGTAGAGTCAGGAGGTGAGACACTCGCCGCAGAATACCTAGCCTCTGACCTGCTCTTGTTGCCACAATATTTATGTGGCTGGTCCAGTTAAGTTTCTGGTTCATGGTGACCCCCAGGATGTTGATAGTGGGGGATTTGGCGATGGTAATGCCATTGAATGTCAAGGGGAGGTGGTTAGACTCTCGCTTGTTGGAGATAGTCATTGCCTGGCACTTCTCTGGCGCGAATGTTACCTGCCACTTATCAGCCCAAGCCTGAACGTCATCCAGGTCTTGTTGCATGCGGGCATGGACTGCTTCATTATCTGTGGAGTTGCGAATGGCACTGAACACTGTGCAGTCATCAGCGAACATCCCCATTTCTGACTTTATGTTGGAGGGAAGGTCATTGATGAAGCAGCTGAAGATGGTTGGGCCTAGGACACTGCCCTGAGGAACTCCTGCAGCGATGTCCTGGGGCTGTGATGATTGACCTTTAACCACCACAACCATCTTCCTTTGTGCTAGGTATGGCTCCAGCCTGTGGAGCGTTTTCCCCTGATTCCCATTGACTTCAGTTTTACAGGGCTCCTTGATGCCAGATTCGGTCAAATGCTGCCTTGATGTCAAGGGCAGTCACTCTCACCTCACCTCTGGAATTCAGCTCCTTTGTCCATGTTTGGACCAAGGCTGTAATGAGGTCGGGAGCCGAGTGGTCTTGGTGGAACCCAAACTGGGCATCGGTGAGCAGGTTATTGGTGAGTAAGTGCCGCTTGATAGCACTGTCGATGACACCTTCCATCACTTTGCTGATGATTGAGAGTAGACTGATGGGGCAGTAATTGGCCGGGTTGGATTTGTCCTGCTTTTTGTGGACAGGACATACTTGGGCAGTTTTCCATATTGTCGGATAGATGCCAGTGTTGTAGCTGTACTGGAATAGCTTGGCTAGAGGCACGGCTAGTTCTTAGCACAAGTCTTCAGCACGATAGCCGGGATGTTGTTGGGGCCCATAGCCTTTGCTGTATCCAGTGCACTCAGCCGTTTCTTGATATCACGTGGAGTGAATCGAATTGGCTGAAGACTGGCTTCTGTGATGGTGGGGACCTCGGGAGTAGGCCGATATGGATCATCCACTCGGCACTTATGGCTGAAGTTGGTTGCAAACGCTTCAGACTTGTCTTTTGCACTCACGTGCTGGGCTCCACCATCATTGAGGATGGGGATATTTTTGGAGCCTCCTCCTCCCGTTAGTTGTTTAATGGTCCACCACCATTCACGACTGGATGTGGCAGGACTGCAGAGCTTTGATCTGATCCGTTGATAGTGGGATCGCTTAGCCTTGTCTATAGCATGCTGCTTCCGTTTTTTAGCATTCATGTAGTCCTGTGTTGCAGCTTTCCCAGGTTGGCACCTCATTTTTAGGTACGCCTGGTGCAGCTCCTGGCATGCTCTTCCACACTCGTTGTTGAACCAGGGTTGGTCCCCTGGCTTGGTGGTAATGGTAGAGTGAGGGATATGCCGGACCATGAGGTTACAGATTGTGGTGGAATACAATTCTGCTGCTGCTGATGGCCCACAGCGCCTCATGGATGCCCAGCTTTGAGCTGCTAGATCTGTTCTGAATCTATCCCATTTAGCACGGTGGTAGTGCCACACAACATAATGGAGGGTGTCCTCAGTGTGAAGACGGGGTGTGTGCTACTCATGTCTGATGGTTCCAGCGAATGGCCAGAACCATTTTCACGGTCAGGCCTCATCTAAATGTTTTGGGATTGATCATTGATCATACACTGAAAGGATCTGGTCAGTGTGAAACAATTGTTAATAAACCAGTACGACACTGGAGTATGTCTGGAGGAAATCGGACTACGCATGCAACACAAAGTTTGACAGGTTAAACTAATATTATACAGATCAATAGTGAAGCCAGTTCTGGAGTATGGCATGCAGTGTTGATCACCGTACCTTTAACTAAACAACAACAACAACAAGTGTATTTATATAGCGCCTTTAACGTAGTAAAACGTACCAAGGCGCTTCACAGGAGGGTTATAAGACAAAAAATTTGACACCAAGTCACATAAAGAGAAATTAGGGCAGGTGACCAAAAACTTGGTCAAAGAGGTAGGTTTTAAGGAGCGTCTTAAAGGAGGAAGGAGAGGTAGAGAGGCTGAGAGGTTTAGGGAGGGAATTCCAGAGCTTCGGGCCTAGGCAACAGAAGGCACGGCCACCAATGGTTGAGCGATTATAATCAGGGATGCTCAAGAGAGCAGAATTAGAGGAGCGCAGATATCTCGGGGGGTTGTGGGGCTGAAGGAGATTACAGAGATAGGGAGGGGCGAGGCCATGGAGGGATTTGAAAACAAGGATGAGAATTTTGAAATCGAGGCGTTGCTTAACCGAGAGTTGAAATTCAGCTCCTGTGCATGATAG
The DNA here is from genome assembly GCA_030390025.1 of Squalus acanthias. Classification (NCBI taxonomy): domain Eukaryota; kingdom Metazoa; phylum Chordata; class Chondrichthyes; order Squaliformes; family Squalidae; genus Squalus; species Squalus acanthias. The sequence continues at coordinate 1,204,160 of CM059447.1, read as the reverse complement.
TGCAGGCCTGCAGCAGGGCACAGAGGGAGTGGAAAACTGAAAGCAACATCTGCGTCCAAAATTTGTGTTTGTTCCAGGTTTTGCAACAGCCCTGTGCTGGAGGCCTGTGCTGGGGGCGCACGAACCCTGTGCCGGGGGCGCAGGATCCCTGTGCCGGGGGCGCTGGAGGCCTGTGCCGGGGGCGCTGGAGGCCTGTGCCGGGAGTGCAGGAGGCCTGTGCCGGGGGCACTGGAGACCTGTGCCGGGGGCGCTGGAGGCCTGTGCCGGGAGAGCAGGAGGCCTGTGCCGGGAGTGCAGGAGGCCTGTGCCGGGGCGCAGGAGCCCTGTGCCGGGAGCGCAGGAGGCCTGTGCCGGGGGCGCTGGAGGCCTGTGCCGGGAGTGCAGGAAGCCTGTGCCGGGAGTGCAGGAGCCCTGTGCCACTTCATTATGCAAGCTTCATTGGTCCCTTTAATTTTATGAATTTGTGGTGTCTCCTTGCTGCCTCGAGAATTCCAATAGATTGTGATATCGGTGTGCTAGTGGCACCTTTAAAAGTTGGAGCAAAGCAGAATCCTGTCGCTGCAGAGCCACTGGAAGAACTCTTAAAGCAGTGATGCAGTAGAGCTCGTTTTTGGGCCTTTTGTTGCTTGCTTTGTAGTACATTTAGGTTGTCCTGTTGTTTGTTTTGGATGCTTATTTTGAATTTAAGTTTTGTTTCCCTACCATTTGAGATAGTTTATTTGAGAGAGGCAACAGCACCCTGTGGTTAGCATGGACATTCCCTTAGGAATTTTCCTTGTCCTTAGGAAAACGGAGGATACACAGTTCCATAGCCAGCAGCAGAGGCAGCTGCGCCACCAGCAAGGCCTTGAAAGAGGGACCATGGAGTGGTGGCCACTATGTCCACAGTCAGTTCTACAAGACTTGTCAAAGGTTTGAGATTTAATGTGATCCTTCCAACTTTGAAACAGTTTTCTATCATGGGCTTCTTTTGCCTGCAATCATGAAGACATTGATGAACTGCTAACTGTTTCCTGAGACCTGCCATAGCTGTGCAAATGACTAGTGCATTCCACAAGGAATATGCAGCATGCAAGTGGGTACTGGGGCGTCTTCAATGGCTCCACCCACGAATACGGGTTGCCTTGTACTAGCGTCAGAGAGAGAAATGGTGTGTATTAAGATAAGAAAACCAGGTCTACTGCGGCCTAACCAACGGTCCTTAAAGGGACCACAACATGCCACCACCAAAAAATTAAGTTAAAAAAAAATGCTTACCTGAATGTGGAACCGGCTGGGTTCATGACAACCTAATTTTGTACAGGGGGCCTCAAACAGACATTAGGCCCCTTATTTATATATACAAGGGCCTAATGCCTGCTTCAGGTGCGGGTCCGGATGCCTTTCTTTTGCCTATACCAACATTGCAGGCGGCACACATCCAGCTCGTAATGAGAGCGAACTTACCGGCTGCTATATTGGAGGCTTAGGCACCTGTTTAGCACCTGAAAAACGGGCACAGTGCCATCGAATCTCTAGGCCGACTGGTTGCGAATCATCGTGAATTTAATGGTATACCAGTGGTTTCTCTTTCAAACATAAATTTGAAGTACTGAAATGGTAGGTATTTAAAACTAGTCGCTAACATGGTTTTATTGTTAGTTTACGGTCTTACCTTGCTATTGCTTTTTGGAAACAAAGCCGCTAAAGTGAACACACCCAGTATGGGTCCTAGAATTATCCCATCAACACTTCGGGCTAGCTGAGTAGAAATATGAAAGGAACATTGTTACGTCACAGGAATAATAATATTGCTGTCAAATAAAATTTTATAAATTAAACTGCATGCATTAATAATAGATAATTATTTTCAACTTAATCACGTGTTTACCTCCATTACATTTTCTTTGAGGAGAGAAGTTAACGCTGCCTGACCCACTGTTGAAAGCCCAAATATCATAACTAAATATAATACAGAACAAAATTAGCATGGAAGTTCGTAGACATTTGTGGGATATTTACTTTTTCTTTTCTCCTCTTCAATTTATTCTTCTCACTGCAATCGCCCCTGGTGAATTCAGCTCGCATGGCACAGGACAGGGGCTCAAATCTGGGGCATTTCTGCTCGGCGAGGTTCAGCTACTCACTGGATAAACTCACTGAGGTATGCGGGTCTGCTTTTAGGATATTTCTTACAATGCATATGCCATCCATTTCTTGTTTGAACGATGCAATTTGGGTGCTTGCTTGTTCCAACAGCAGCATAAATGCTGGTGTTTGTAACTTCTTTCTCTCAGCAGTGGGTTTCCATCAGAACAAGTTTTGGGTATTTGGCTGCCACCTCCGGGATTTTTCACATCCAATATGTCAAATTACAGCGTAATGAATGGAATGCATCATCTGACATAGCTCCTGCCATCACCACCTCAGTAAATGTTGGTGTCAGGAACCGAACTGACTGGGCGGGAAACCCACAGGATCGCCAGTTTTACCCCCGCCCAATATTATTCTCCGTTGAATTAAATGATGAGCAAAATCGTCCGGGTTGTGAAACCAGCGTCACACTCGATCCCGCCAGTTTTAGGTTAAAATCGCCTTGTTTGTTTCTTTCCTGCTGCAGCAAGGCCAAGGCAGTGGGGCAGGAGGTTTAAAAGTCAAAGGGCAAACAAGCCTAGAGCAACGGTTACAGAGCAATTGAGGGCATTAGACATGAGGCGCCTTTTAAAAATAACGAAAAAAGCCTTTTTGACTGTACCTTGGGCGGGGCGGGGGTGGGGGGTTGCTGCCATCCATGCTACACAGCAGCCGGTCCCACAGTGGTTTTCCTCCCCCTGCCCACCCGAGGCAGCTGACCCCAAAGCAGCACAATACAGTCAGCAGCCTGCCATGAAAACTTAAATGGGACTGACACCAGAATATTCACTAGGATCAGCACATAGGGGAACAGCGGGTAGCAAAGCTTCACTGTACCACTCATCTGGCGACATTCCTGTTGGATCAGAAAATCTGGACCATACAGTCCAACACCCCAAATCTGAATGGCTTTACTCTCAACCCCCTCCCTCCTACTGAATCTATGTAAGCACATATAGCAGACTTTAGTCAGAAATTAAAGAATGTTTATAGAAAAGAGCACACCAGCTTCCTCCAAATTAGTTCCTTCAATACATAATGGAAAGGCTGTACATATTTTTGAGACTACATGTATTTTTGTTTATATTAAATAGATATATATCTACACATAAGATTGCTAATCTTAACAAATCACTAATGGTGCTGGATCTCAACCATTTGTGATTTGCAACCTTGTCTAAAAAAAGTTATACTTTTTGTTCTTCACAGGTCTGGCTGAGACACACAACTGTTTCCATCAGTTCTGGACATGGTTTTTTTAAACTGCCCAACTTAGTTACCCCTGTATCATCAAACCAAGCTACTCTTGACGTGTATCTACAGACAAAAATGTCAGGGTAAATAATAACATCACTCTTCCTGTACTTTAAGCTCTGTCCTATAGGAGTTTCAGAAGTTGAAAGGTAACCTAGAAGCTTTGAGATCAGTGTCTTCTTGTTATCAGACAAATGCTTCCAAGGTTTCCAGTTTGGTTTTATAATATCTTCCACAAAGACTGCAGCAAGAGCATTGATGCCCGAAGAGATTGTGCTGTGGATAAGAAAAATAAAGCAAGAGTTATTAAATCAGATACAGTATGAATACAGAATGCAAATATTCATGTCAATATTGGCTAGTGTGATTTTTTGGGGTCAGTTTTTAGATTTCAATCACTCTTTATCTAATTTGTAAATAAATATGCTGTTTTGGCCTCTCCTCATTGTGAGGCACGCTTCTGGGAAGGTTTACCACAACATTTTAAAAAAATTGAAGAGTTTCAACTGTTGCGTTTACTGTGTCCTTTTCACACTTACAACAGTTAGCTTGTGCAATAGAGCAGAAATTAGCGAAGTGAATTCAGATTTGCCCGAGGTATTCAGGAAATAAAGTGAGTGAATTGTTTAATTCTGCAAGAACTAGAATACAGAGGCAGGGAGGAGACAACAATTCTTCTGAGAGGGTCTTGTACATGGAACATAGGATGGTAGGGCAGCTAGAAGGGCTGACTGGCCTTTGCTTATTCTTAATATCATATGTAATAGTGCTGTGTGGTTAATGTTTCAAAATCT